>CAUJNA010001535.1:257500-297500 GCA_963377175.1 Effrenium voratum
TGACCTTTCGAGCTGTTCAATTTTAGGAACTCCTTTTCGAAGTTGAGGTTATTTAGGACCAAGCTGGAATTTGACTTTGTAATCTGCTTAAATACCCTTCATCCACAAACCCATCGTCACAACAAGTCCATAAGGCGGAGCATATATATATATACAGATATGTGTACATCAAGACTATAGAATGCAGAGCACGAGGGAAGCACACATGTGTCAACGCTGAATTCTTTATTTGAACAGCTATCAGCCTCCTTGAGCACATATGTCAACGCGAGCCACGAACAACATGTGTGGTTCCCCAAGATGACGTGAGCAAATCGAGTGAGCCCATGTTTTGTCAGAAAATTCACCCACGTTAAGTAACATTGGCTCATGCAAGCCATGGTCATCCTGTCAGGGACATGGGAAACTTGCGCTTTTTGCGCGCAATTTTGAGTCCCCCATGTCTCTGTCAAATTGACAATAGACTGCTAGCAACTTTGACCCAACCTCATGTGGAACAACGCCTGAGGCAACGCACCATCGCGATAAACCCAGCACGGAAAGAAAGCAGATCTGGGCCCGGAACGCTGTTGGCTGAACTGCCCCCTCGACCAGCTGTTGTTGTCCAGCAATCAGCGTCTCTGCCTGACGTACAGCTCAAGGGAGGCCAGAGATCGGTCAGATTGAAGCAACTTACCCTGCCATACTGCCTGTTACTACTGCCTGTTAATGCTACTGCAATATTGGCAATATCACTAGCAGGACCTTCAGGCCCCACTCACCAACTGCCCTAGAACACGCCATGATCTCAAGGGGCCAAATTGGTAAATACGCCGCTTCTTCTGCGACAGGTCGAGCAGTGCTACCGATGCAGAAACAAGGTATAGAAAAAACTGAAGCAAATCTCATGGTTCAGAGAAGTCAAAGAGCAATTTGCAGGGGACATGCATCACCCGCACTACTTTCGACCCGTCACAGCTTAGCCACGGTCTACCAATGGATCCACTGAGCAACTGAGCCCACCGTGTGCGCCATGCATGGAACATGCTCGCCACATGTGTAGACTGAGACGGCGCACAATCAATGGAATCAGAAAAGCAGCAGTTTTGCCGCTTCCTGTCTGTGCGCACACCTGGCGCAATAAAGCGATTCATCAGACGCAAATGCAATCAGATGTGTGCCTGCTTCCCTGTCGTAGCCACTACAGTAATGGAAACACTTAGAGAGGGTCGATGACTCAAACATGCCGATGGACTTCTGGACAACACAGCGAGGCATGTCATCAAACAACTCATGGCGGCGAAGCCATAACATCGTTGCCAGCCAACGCAGCTGGCACAGCATGTTTTTGTACCTCAGCTTGTGTGCTGGAAGCTTCAACAAAATGAAATATCATATCTGCCTCTTGGCACTGAAGACTCTGGGGCTCCTGCTGGTGTGGGCTTGTCATACCTGACAAAAGGTGGCACGTCTCCCTAAGTACAATAAAGGGCAGCAAACGCAGCGAGGTGTTCAGACACTTAAACCGCGGGGCCCGCATCGATGCAGCACGTTGTCCACAAGCTCCTGTCACACGCATTTGCACAGCACACAAGCTGGTCATGGGCCTTGGGCCAAACAAGGGCGCTGCACTGGGACTCTGGGCCATTTCAAGCAAATGCTGACCACCCTTGCTCTTCAAGAGTCTGAGTTTGGCTTGGACGCCCACAGTGGGTGTGTCAGTCAAGAGTCTGCTTTGGTCTTGCCTAAAGCAAAAACAAATGATGTCCTTGGGCATGGTGTATTGCTTGCAAATATCTTGGAAAGAGTTGCATATCACCTGCTGGTCAGGGACATTTCTGACCGTCAGTGCCATATGCTTCCTACTCACGCATAGAATGTTTTTCAGTTGCTGTCTGTCTCACTTGCCTCATCACCATAGCCACCCCGGCGTTCCACTTCTACTGAGTCATAATCATCAAAGTTTATCCTGAATGCAAACTCCGAAGCCACCAGCAGATACAGATTACTCTAACCACCGGGAACAAACGCAACAAGGACAAAATCACAACTGCATGTGGCACCCTTTGTACATTTTGGCCGTGTTGAAGAGCATTCGTTCTTCACGGCGCCAGTACCTTCAGCTTACAAAGGGCAAATTGTTCTCAGGAGTACCACCGGACAAGCATAAGTACCATTAGTGCGCAATGCGCAGAAGCATGTCCTTCCAGCTGATCCCGTTGAACAGTGCAACCGAGTGGGCACAAATCATCTCTGGGTGGACTGCCAGTCCTGCTTGAGGGCAGGCACGTGCGAAGCCGCAGCGAGAGGCACAAACGGCACCAATTATTGTGGATATGTATATGGAAACATATACACATATACATGTACGCGTACCAACATCAGACAACTAACTTGGTATTCGTGGACCGGTTCAGGCGAACTCTAGACCTTCACGTGAGGATTGCCGCTGGTTGCCCCTGCAGAGCTGACTAGTTTGCTTGCTTGTAAGGTTGAGTGCTCCAAGTGAAATGACAAAGAAAGGCAAAGATCTGTTGCGACAGTGCCCATGCCAGATCAAAGATGCTGGCTGGGCTCATCAGCAAAGTTCCCAGCATTGCGCCCGTTCAGACCAAAAACCGACAAGGGGAGAATTTAGATGGAAATTCCGACGGTTGCCCATAGGTTGCCCCGTCCCGGTGGTCAGGGCTTGCACACACGCACACGAATATATATATATATATATATGTATATATATATATACACACTATATATACATATGTATATATATATATACATATGCATTTGTGCACACACGTCCAGGATCGCCCCTCCAGCTCGGAACGACTACATCACAAGCACTCAAGATCCAGCATCTACCTGTGCAAGCCAAAAACTCAGAGTCCAAGCTGTGGGTAGCTCAAGCTCCTGACCCGCCTGAAGCTCTGAAAAACAGCGCAGGCACCCAGGACCCAGCTGAAGCTCACCAGGCTTTATTGTTGCAGGATGCCATGAACATGTTTTCTCATGACTAATTGAAAGCGCATGTAGCACCATCAGCCTGTTGGGAACCTGATTTGGGAAAAATACTTTGGTGTTCAACATAGCATCAGTATGGTCAAATTTATTGTTGTCATTAGTGCTAGTAGAACCGTCGAAGCCGGCAGGCGGAAGCATCGATATACAACTGTAATTGTGCTATATGTTGTTCTTCTTTCTGCTTTTCTTCTTGTATTCATGTTGACCCTGTCTGGCTTTATTTGTGTTCAGTGGTTCTGTCTTGTCTTTTTGTCAACCTTTTTTGATATGTCTTTCTTTCGTCGGTTCTCTTCTTTCTTTCTGTCTTTCTTCCACATCAATCTCTCTCTCGCTCTCTGCCTGTCTATCCGCTTGCCTGTTTCTATCGAAAGTCTCTATCTCGGTCTACCTATCTATCTATTCATCTATCAACCTATTTGTCTATGTAGCTGTCTGTCTATCTATTTCTTGGCTCTGTCTACCTACCTATCTAATCTACACACATGTGTACCTATCTGCCCCTCTCTCTCATTATCTTGTTACACGCTCAATCTCGATTTCCCGTCTGCCTATCTGGATATCTACCCATCATATCTCTCTCTCTCTCTCTCTTTACTTTCGAGCATCCCGAAGCTCCAAAATCCGCAGAGTGTTGCAATTGTTTAGCAAATCTATTCACCCGCCACACGTGCACACGCATTTCTCCCGCGCGCTTGTTCTTCTCTTGCTTATTTGCTTATAGAGCTAGCTTTCAATTTATTGCCGTAGCTCGGAAGTTCTTTCTAAACTTTCTTGAGTACTGCGGTATCACTTAAACCGGTGATTTGTACCTTATAAATGTGCGATCAGGTGCATCAAACTTGTTAGCCTTTCCACTTCTCTTCCCATTTCGCTTAAATCAGCTCTTTCCCTTTAAGTCCTTAATATAATAATTATTAGTATTGTGACACTTGTTATAAACCCTGTCTTGTTCAAAATATTGCTTGTGTCTTATGCATTTTGGTACAGGTGCATGTTCTTCTAGACTCTCCACAACAAAGTGGGGTACTGCTTTATTCTCTGATCATGACTGATACTATGATTGGCAGCAGTATTGTTATTTGTCTTTAATTGGACAGTCATTATATTAACTGATAACTCAGCATTTTCAAGCCTGAATCTTTGAGTTTTCTTATGATAAGTTTATTTATGTAGGCGGATAAGACTGTCGCTCCTTTTACACACCATACCTTTACAATTACCAACATTAAACTAACCACAATTACCGTCCAAAACTGAAAGTTGAGCATGCTTTGGATAACCTTTATCATTAAGATGTTGTTTCCACTGTTCTGTCATTCCACGTGCCTTGTGCGTCTATCTATAGTCACATTCAAGAAGTGATTGTGAAACATGTTTATTTGTTTGTGTAAAAAGGAAAGCAAAGATTGCAATAGTAGCATACAACGAAAGCTGGCGTTGAATAATGTGTAATCATATCACTAACACTGAACACAGTGTATAACCTTAGCATCAGGTACACCATTGACTTCCCTATCACTTCACCGAAAAAGCAACACACCAACTAAAGGCAAGGAAATGCATCGTTATGTTCCGACTCCTTTTTATGCTACATCAAACACGTCTTATGTCTAATATTGTCCAGTCATACACATTCAGTGTTGTTGTCAGGTCCTTTAATGCGCCGCATGAACAAAACATCGACTTTGTACATGTGTTACTATCAGAAACCCACACTCAATTTAACCCTGATAAATTAATCAGAACTTACTCGGAACAATAATGAACATAAACAGAGAGACAAATTGGTTGGGAGACATGACGCTAGTTACAGTGAGAATAACAATGAAAGTGATATGCAAACAAGTGAGCATGACGACGAAATCGTCATTCAAGGATGATCGTTGTATTGGCACCAAAGAAGAACCTGCTGAAAGCAATGGCTGCAATGTTGCAGGATCTGTTCCCCGGCCATGTTTGATGGAAGACTTGTGGTGATGGCTATGCGTGAAGTGAGCAAGGAAAGGCAGGCTACAGTGCGTTGCAGCAATTCGGCATTACTCAAAAGGGTATTATTTTCTTCATCAACAAGAATCGATTAGCTTTTGCAACAGTCAGGTAGCTTTGAAAATCTCAGGCTTTTGATGCTCCTAGAAGAACTTGATGTTTTTGCTGAAAAGCCAGGAATACCTAGCAAAGTCTTGATTTGGTTGCTTCAAAACAAAAACAACCATAGACTCATTGGCATGATTGCCCAACAAATCCCTTGGAACATCTTGGTCTTGTGGAAAAATCAACAAAAACATGGAAATCGCACCTGTTTGATTTAGTGAGTCCCCCCATGTCCCTTTCAAATGGACCATAGGCTACCAGTAATGTTGACAACCTCACATATGTGTGTATATATATATATATGTACAAGTGGCTGTGTATGTATATATGTGCATTTGTGTATGCATTTACTTGTTTGCACAATATGCGTATGCTCAACCAATGCTTGCCAAGCCCAAGTATCATGGGTGACATGTATCTGCTTTCATCAAGCAGCGAAGTCTTGGCTCCTCAGCAGTCGTGCTTGATACGTGAAGAATTGAGCTGCTTCGCGCTTCCTCTTTGCCTGCACGCACCGCCTCTCGCTTTCAGCATGTAACTCATTGTGGTGTCGCGAAAAGTGCAAGTCGCCTGTGTTAGCAGCGGGGATGGCAACACATTCCCGGCTGTTGCCATTTAGCAGCTGCAATCAAACATAGGACTTGGACATATATTTCGGACTCGGCAAGTCATGCACTGCAGACTGTGCAATCTTGGACAGCCCATCGTGATCGTGCTAGCATTGAACCTCTGACGATGATGTCACCAGAACTAGAAAGCAGGAGAAGACACGTCTTGGCTTGTAACACCTTCCTAGCGCATGTATCCTGTGACACCCAATTGAAAGAGCGTCAACTCTACAAGACTTGACGCATTGGACAAGCTTAGTGCATGTTGGGACGCAGCATGCTGCCATCCTGTTTCCAGTAACGTGGTTTGTATCGTCACACTTGAGGAAAACTGCAACTTGCAACGACTCCATCAATGATACTATGAGCTGCACGGAGTGCTGCTTTGGGGGACGAGATGAGTGCTTGCCATCCATCACGACCGCTTAAGCCTCCTCAAATGCCAGTTATATGTTCTCGGGGCGAGCAGTGTCGGCAGGTGTTACAGATATGGCGTCTTGTCACATGTCAACATTCATGCATAAGGTATCCTTGTAGCGGCTTTCCTCCTTTGCTCAATGTACGCCGTTGCTTTTTTGAAAAGACTTACAGTACAATGTCACAGAAACTTCAACATGGCCAGCCTCGCGCATCTGAAACTTTGCTTCATGGCCTTCCGGCCGACCTGTGTCATGAGCCGCAGCAATCCCGAGCATTCAAAAATTCTACGACAAGTCCCACTTGAGTGTGGCTTTGACATTGCCTCCAAAAGCGCGTAGGGCAAGAGTTGCTAGACCTAAACTGGTGGCTTCCAGAAAACGCGGAAAGCGCATCATGATATCCATCAATGATCTGCAAGCACAGGCCCTCTTCTTCTGCACCAAAAAGTATCCAAGATTCCTGCCCGCCACCGCCCACCACTGCCTTTGGCATTGTTTCTCAGCATCTGGGACCCAGGGCCTGCCACAGAGCACGGACAGCAAGGCTGGGAGCTGCAGGGAGACATCAGGCATTGGAAAGATCCAATTGCTGGATGTGACTGGAAGGCTCCATAGCTGCAACATCCCGTTTGAGGAAACAAAACGAATCATGGCCTGTTGGGCGTGATTTGTAAGTGACACACCATGGCACGCCCAAGGCAGCTTAGGCCTAGATCTTGACCGCAGAATCGATGCAGCCAGGAGGTCGTCCTTCTTGCGGATGGCACTGGGCCTTGGAAAGAAGCGTCCCACTCAGTGTATTCCGACCACTTCCTGAGCAACACGCCGTTGCCACCTGGAACAAACAAAGCTCCTGGGGAGGCTGAGGCTGGTGGTGGTGGTTGCTGTTAGACCCGCAATGTGCATAGAACTGTTCCTGGCAAAGTAACTCGATATTTCGCTCTTTGGGCAGTCCTGGAAGAAAATAATGGCCTGAGAACCACCAGGCTCAGACCTGGCACGGGCCGAAATGTATCATGTGTGGACTGGTTGTAGCTATGCTTCATAGGGTTGCTTAAGGGTCTTAGCGTGGGCTTTTGAGGTTGGGATCCTGCCAGAGTCAGTCTATGGTGGGTTTCCGGCTTGGGTGCACGAAGGGTGGCTTTGGGTTGATGCAGGGTGAGTGTAGGATTGGCCCAGGATGCATTTAAGGTGATTTCTGGCTAGTTTAGGGGTTGGCTTAAAGTGGGTCAAAGGTTGGCTTAGGGTTGTTTTGGGTTTAGTGGTGCGTTGGGGGTGGGTTGAGGGTGGGTTGAGGGTTAGGGTCACCGCGCAAACATGCTGGGAAATGCCGAATTCCTAAAGCAAAGGAAACAAAGGCCCTCCAACAAGACGGCTCCAAGGCACACATCCAGCAAAACCACCTGTCGTGTGTATTTTGAGAAGGAACATCCTGAGGATGCCACACACCGCCAGCACTCTCAGTGCCATGGCGCCTGAAACCATCTGCAGTTTAGGCCGGAAGCCAGCTGTATGGTTGCCTTACAAGTTAAGCATGGTTCTTACTTTCCATGGCAAGTGCTGCGAGCTTGGCACTCAGCTCGCAGCTTTCGCTAAACCAAGGCAGCAATGCTCTCGAGCCATCTGAATGCGGATCACGGACTGCACACCCAACAGCCAGCTGCTCCTGTTGCAAACTCGCAGCACAAGAGCCGCGCTCTTTCTCATGAACCGCAAGCAAGCCGCATATCAACCTTTCACAAACGAACATTGCATTCGCAGCGTTCAGCATCACAGGCACGGTGCAGCGACCCAAATATTTCAGCCAAACGGAAGCATGTTGTCTTCCCAAGTAACGCGACAGAGGGTTGCAAGCCAGACTTCCAAATGCAGACAAGTTGCGGATCCTTTCTGCCATCCACTTCTTCATGTCCTTCAGGCATGCCTGCGTGGTAGCCTCCTGTCACGGCTGGAACAGGGCATATTAGCACATCCCCACTCGAAACCTAACAGACAGACATATGGGATGCCGTTTAATTGTTGCCACACACAGATCCGTTCATCCAATGTCATTTGTCCTTAAGCTGAGAGCCAACCTTCACACAGCGTTTCCTTGCACTGCATCTCTCTGCTCTCGTCCGTGCCAGGCATGGACACAGTGCGCCACATTCAAAAAATGCCCATGAGTTCCATCTCCCGGCCACTGTGTTCTGCACAATCTCTCCCTTTCTCTGTCTCACAACTGGACCCCTGAGCAGAGCTGTTTCTTTTGATGTCAGCAAACAGCCAAAGTAGAGTGGACATATCAGGCCCCGCGTAGACAAATTGCTGCACCAAATTTCGACGGCTGCCTGGGGTTCTTCTGGCGTAGGCGGCGGCGCGTAGGCTAGACTTGACAGCTTGCTCATTGAGAGAAAGAAACAAGTGGGGCAGGAATTGGGGCAAGTTGTGAGAACCATTGGGGAGGATGCGATAAGAGTAGCCGAGTTACAAGGGCATTGCTGATATCGCCTGCTTGTTTGTTTGTTTTGGTACACTTAGGAGCTCAGCCGGTTTTCGCGCAGGCTCAACGTAGGCCTCACGCAGGCATTTGCGTCGGCTATAGCCCATTTTCGCCGCCGTCCTCCTATTCTGGCTCATGGGCGCCAACGCTGAAGAAATGGTCTGGTCAGCAGAAATCAATAGCAAAGCAACTGGTGGACTCAAAAGGCCCTCCAGAATAAAGCTCTGACAGCAATTAGAGGTCTTCGTGTGGCAGGCTTACTTTCCGTATGCTCATGTGTGCGAGCTTTGCACAGAACGCACGTCACGTAGGCAAAACTCCAACCCTCTTGGCAGGCGCAGGCACTGACAGCAGTCAGCATCACATCCCTTGATCTCATTCGTTCTCTGCCAACTCAGCGTCACTCCTTCTCTCTCATCATCAAACAAGATCGTGTGGCTGCAAGTCAGTACGGCTCGCACTCACTGCCAGTTAGTCTTGTTTTGCTACTCGCCATCTTGCTCCTGAGACTGCTTGCTCCCTGCCTGCTCCGGAGTCCACGGAATGCCAATGAAAGTGGCGTTGCCGGGGAGACAGCAAAAAAGCTCGCAGTGGTACGCCTTAGATTTGTAATGAAAAAAACATCTTAGTTGTGGAACATTACTTCCCAACAAGAAGCCCCATCGTAGAACTTGATAGTCTTGTCCTTGGCAATAGCTTCATCAAACAGGCGCTGCCTTGGTTCCGGCATAGTACGAGCATGTCCCAACTGCGTGCAACACAGTACTGCAGCAGTTACAGCTGGCAAGGACTGCGTGGCTTTGCTGAGCGGCGAGGTCTTGGGGTCCGTAATTCTATCCTCCGGACTGTGCTGAATCAAGAACGGCGTTCGCACCTCAAGACATCAATCTTATCACTCGAGCCCACTCACTCTCAAGATCCCTGGGCCTGGCTCAGGTGCTCATCCAGCCACTCAGGGAAGATGAATCCGAGCTGCATCGAAGTCCCCAACCGAGGAGTCAAGCCCTGAAGCGAAAACGGACTTGCTTTCACATACCTCGGGCAAGAGTCGGGCTCAAAATCCAGTCTGGAAATGGAACAGCCAGTACATTGCGGATCATTGCAGTCAAAGCGCGACCTTCCTTGCGCTGGGTCTCGAAAGTCAAAGTCTGCCATGTCTTAGTGTCCGAGGCGTCTTTAGGGTGCAATGTGTGTGTGTGTGCGCACAAAGTTGGGGGATCGAGGTGTTCAAGTAGTTGTCAATGTGTGTGTGTGTGTGTGTCAGAGCGCAGCAAGCTCGTAAGTTAGCCGTCAACTAGTCAAATTTACGATCGTGCTTCGTCCCCACATGTGTCAAGGGTGCGCACTCATGAAGCACCTTCACATTCACAGCGTGAAATTCTCAAAACTGAGGGCTGTTCCTTTGACAGGGGTCACTGGCAGGGTCGGAAACCTCAGCTGCAAGTCAATATTTCTGATTCACACTTACTGCAACAGCCAGCGAAAAGTTGTTCAACTCACATGCCCAGTTTGAAAGCAAATGTGTGGGCAATCGAATTACAACCACTGCCACCCATGTCTGTCCAAAAAGCAATGGGGCAATCACATGCTTAAAGGTCATCTGGACGATCCAGGGCGGCTTGACTTCATCACTGATAGTCAACATGGGGCAAATCAGAATAACCTCATCGGCAAGGTCAAGTTTGTCCTTTTGTTTGCGCAAAAAAAAGAATGATCAGCCTATTGTGATCAAGAGTGACAAATGCAAAGCGAAATTGCATTGCAGACAGGTCACACCCCTGAAGAAGCTTGGCCGCTGCAACGCCAAACAGGCCGCCAGCCCGCCACCCAAAGAATTTCCTCCAAGGCTGTGGAAAAGCAGCGCCCTTGTAAGCTGTAGTTTTGCCTGACAGCCTCAACTCTGAAATCTACGATGCCAGCTGTCATGAGCTCAAGGGTGACCTGGACTAGAAAGCAAGGGGTGACACGGTCTGAAGACCCCCGGATGCAAAGATTGCTTAGAAGAGCGTCCTGCCAAGAATATTGGCAGCATACCCCCATCCACAATGCACTCCAGCGGCCTTAGCCAGTGGGTGTGACATTAAGCTGATGCTTCTGCTCGGTTGGGAGACTTGCACACACGCGAAGAACGGTGCAGGTTGACTCGTCGAGCCGAGCTACAGAACAAGCTCCAGTGCAGTCCACACTTGCTCTACCCAGGCCCACCAGTCAGAGATGTACAGAAGCAGGCCATCCTGTGGAGACTTGAGACGCCTTCCGACTTCCGACTCGCTTTAGCATCTGGGCTGCTGACGGAGCGCCCATGGCACGGCAAATCTGGCACCCTTGGGCTTCATGGGCCCAGACTTTCCGTGACCCGTAGCCCCGTAGCCCGTGCCAAGACACAGGACCAGTATCCCAGAGCGCGCCAGGTCGGCCAGGAACTGCAGAGTTCAACAGCAGACTTATCTTCGGGCAGCTCAAGTTGCACCTCCAGGTACAAGTCGCCGTTTGAGCTATATCCATGCAAAAATACCTTGGAGCCCAAAACAGTGTCATGCCAGCATTCAAACCCTTACACACACAAGTGTCAGTTGTGTCAGTTGTGTCAGACGTTCCATTGAACATGCAAGAAGCTCCTGTCAGCTCACTCAAACTCGCTGGCTTAGCCACAAAAGTTTGGGTCTTGAATGGTGCAAGGTACACGTGTCTGTGAATAAGAGCGCGGCGAGAGCATGCGTGGGCGCTTGCTTCTTTGGTCTTAGGATGTGAAAGAATATCTGTGTACCATCACGTATACCTCAAGTAGTCAAAACAAGTATTTTGCTCTTCCATGTGCCGACCAAAGTCTGATGGACATGCACACACGCACAAACATCATACGCGTCAAAGAGCGATGCAGCTCCTTCTTAAGCTCTACATCGGCATCTTCGCTCAGCTGTTGAGCGCCAGGAGTAATTCCCACTTCAGGCCTGTCCGGGAGGGCAAAACTGCAAGAACTTGCAGCGTATTCCACGTGCCAATGCTCCTTGAAGCCATAGCTCTGGGTCTCTGGGTCTCTGACGGATACAACGTTCGCCGCTGATCGCCCAGCCGTTTTTGCGCAACGCCTTAGAACTCAAATTAAAGTTTGCCGCAGTTTGCCTGGATTGGACGCACTTGCCTAGTTTAGCAGGGCTGAACTGAGCAAAGTCACGCCGCTCCAGAAATCTTCCAAGAGCGATGTAAAGGAGGTAGGAAAAGACACATACAATAATAAGCAGCAGCATGCGAGCTGTTGCACAGAAGCGGAAAATTGTTGCTGTTTGTCAGGTCTCTGCCCATGCAGACGTCTTTCTGGCCTTTGCACTTTGACTGGGTGAACCAAGAGTGTCGTCTTTGCAAGTGTGCTACTGTGGAGCTCTGCATTCTAAAGTAGTTGACGGCCTCACACCATACATTCACCTTCAAGCTGCTTCACTCTTGCCACAGCCACCCAATGTCGCAAATTTTGGCACTGCATGATGTGCTTGACATGGCCGTTGCTCGGCTTTGACGTGTGCCAACTCCAGCAACTTGCCAACAAGCGTGGGGCATGCTGTGAATTGTGCACGTCCAGTGAGGCAGGAATCAGAGATCGAAACTGCAAACTGCCCCCAGCTTTAGTTCTTCCCTTGGCTGTTCGATTCTCACTGGCCGCAGCACATGCAATGTGCACCATGGCAAAGCACACTCTCCGCCGTCAGCCAAGCCAGTCCCAGGCAGTTGGCTGATCAAAGCCAAATGTCCAATTGGACAGCAACTATCCAAATCCTCTCACTACAATATGCTTCACATGAATTCTGCAGCAGTGCTGCTCTTACTTCAAATGCAAGATGCATGAATTGGCAGTGGACAACTACACCTTCACCTTCACATTGGGTGACTCCAACAAGTATCCTGGCCAAGTGACAAGTGTACAAACACCTCTAAGAGCTCCGGATGTCCATCCATCCTTTCTGCATGCCCAGCGGCTCGCCCGCCTGCTATCGAGCCTCTGGTGAGAGGCTCTGCACCCGCCAACGAGCCTCATTCCGAAAGAGTGAAACTTCTGAGCCCTGCCTGAGTTTTGGCCCGCACTGCCATGCGCCATGGCATGGCGGATAGGGTCGCTCGCAGTGGCGGGCCTGCGCACACAAAAGTTGGGCTGGCTAACGCGGGACATCTGGGGCACGGACCGACAGTGGTGCGGGAAACCGGCAGCACGCTGACTGGAGCTCTCTGCGTTGATCTGCTGCGGTTGGGTGTTGGTATGGCCTTCAACAGTGGTCGCTCCAACTCAACCTTGGCCTTCACCATGGGTCCTTTGTCTGCATTCACAGAGGAAGCTGACGTGGATGACGGTGTTGCCGGTGGATGCAGCCATGCCCAGGAAGGTACCACAACACCAGGTGGGGTGAAGGAGCGACAGCCGGACACTGAGTGTGGCCGATAGGACCGAGAGGGTGCTGCTCCAGCTGTACTAATGCCAGAAATGTGCACACTAGGCTCCCTTGACATGCTGGGCATGCTAGGCATGCTAGGCATGCTGGGCATGCTGGGCATGCTTGGCATACTGGGCATGCTGGGCATGCTGGGCATGCCAGCCACGCTGGCCACGCTGGGAACACTGGGCACGCTGGGCGCAGTGGATCCCGTAGACATGACAAGCGCTCGAGGTATGCCAGCTGTTGGTGTGCAGGGAGCACGAGACCGCAACTCCACACGTGGGCTCATTGAAGGCATGGACCTTGTCCCCACGCGCACCTCCCTGGGCGGTGCACAACTCTGCAGCTTTCACTGGTAGCACTTCCTGCCTCAGTGTGGCTTGCGTAGCCACAGGCCTATCAAACTCATCACACTGTGTGCACAATTCCGCAATAACAACAACAGCCTTTGGGACTTTGTCAGCGTATTACGGAGTGACAAAATTAGGTCAGTTGAATTTCTTCCTAATTGAATCCGTACCTGAATTGTTGCATATTGCCCTGTTGTGTTGCGTCTCTCTGCGCCTCTGCAAAGGACACCAGCGAGCTTCACCTCTTCACAAGGCAGGAGCATCTGTGCCTGTCCTTTCCAAGCCCTCCTGCCTGCCGGATAGGCATTCACCTGCCAAGCTCCGAATCTGCTATTCTGCCAACTCGAGTACCCCTCTGCTTCTACGTGGCGATGCGGGACACAACAAGCGGTGAGGCGTGCAGAAACTCAGAGCTCTCTTTTGCTTTCCGGCAGCTCCGCCACAAAGTGTTCTTTGAAAGCTTCCCTCACTCATGGTGGCCTATCTAGCGGTCTCACTTGTCATGGCCTTACATGCTGGCATTGAGCAGCTCGTCGCACCTAACAAGAATTGCCCAGCATAGGCCAAGCTGCAGAAATCGCATCAGCCAAGGATAGCGCAATGACACATAGTCCTCCCATGAAGATTGCTCTTTGCAAGGAGTGTTTGTGCGTGCACTCGTGAGACTCGTAGCGCCCTAGATTGCTCCATTCAATGCGTTCAATGGGGCGTCAAGCGAGGTACCAGAGCCGGACAAAGAGTTCAAGGCTTGAATTCGGGACACTTGGAGACTCCAAGCAATGGCAATTTGTCCTCTTGACATTGTTTGAATCTAATTCATGGTCATGCTTTCACTGGGCTTCTAGCTTCAACACTGCAGCTTCATGAGGTAGGCTCAAATACCTGCTCCGCTGGCAGCTCGTAAACTTTTCTGGTTTGGGTCGCGGGGTGAGTCTTTGGTTGTTGGTTCTTTCTTATCTCACCTGCCGTCATGCTTGGAACACGGACGTAGCTCGCTTGCCTTCCTTGAAGCTTCCGAACATATACAACACAAACAATAGATGGGAAATGTGTGTGTGTGTGTTAGTAAGCGCGTGTATGTGCTTGTGGGTGGCTGGGCGCGTGCGCGTGCGCGCGTGCGCCGGGGGCGGGCGTGGATGCGGGCGCGTGTGCGTGCGCAGGCGCAGGTGCGGGTGCGTGCGTGTGCGTGCGCACTTCGAGTGCGCGTGGGCGCGTGCCCAATGCCGCGTGTGCGGGGGCGCGCGGGCGTGTGCGCGTGGGACTGAAGCATCTCTGAGCACCTTCAGATTGCTCGGCCAATTCCAACAATTCAAGCCCGTCAGTCATTCTTCAAGATCGCTGAGCGACAAGAAAAGTAATCTGCCCCTTCTTGGAACTGCAGAGTGGCGGCTAAGAAATAAGACATGTTGTGATGGACGATGGAGATGTTGCACTGTCATTAGCAACAGCATAGCGAACAAAATTCAGCAGTGCAAGTGAAGAGTGCACCAGCCAAATAGCACGCTCTTTTAATGACCGGAGGTATCAGAGCTTGCCCATCTTGGGCAGCACAGATCTCCCCCGAAGCATAAGGACCTGATTTGCCAGCCGCCTATGCGTGGCATAGGCGCTATTGTTAAGACAGCTGCGCTCGGACGCTGCTGCTGTCACCTCCCCCACGCGGATCACCCCATGTGACTACTCTGCCATCATTGCACACTGCTGCAAAGGCTCCACTGGCCGCATGAATGCGGTGCACATGGACCAACTCCGCTTGTACATCAGAGCTATCACCGCCTGAGGATGAGTCACTCCACGTCACCACACTGCCATCCAATCTGATCGCTGCGAAAGCCCCTTCGGTAGAATGAATTTGCTGCACCTCAATAAGCTGATCCTTAACAGTGGTGCAGTCTCCTCCAGATTCGGAACAGCCCCAGGTTGCAACGCGGCCATCTTCTTTGATAGCTGCAAAAGCTGCATCTGCTGCTAGGATCTGCCGCACATTGCGTAGCCTTGGGGCACATGCGTGGCCTTGCGACGCATACAAAGAAACTGCAGTTCAGTTGTGTTACCGTTTCTCACAGTTGTCTTTTACCGTTTGGATAGTTTTGCTCCCGCGGCCACAGTTCTCTGATTTCCGGACTTATGTTTGTCCATCCTCACTCCATCACGCGGCACTGTAGCTGCTCCTTCTCTTCTAGCAATAGATTCCGAGAAACTTGTCTTTGACAGGACTTGAAGGGGTACCTCTTTTGCTTGGGAGGAACCGCAAACTTTCTGTGAACCTTCCAGCCCTTGCGCGGGCTTCCGCCCACCCTGCTGCACACTTGTGTCATTCAACACAAACCTTCTGCGAAGAATTCTGCGAGGCGAAGCTTCCGCCAATCACGACGGCTATTCGGCAACTCTCTTGGACCACAAAAGCAAAACGCTGCTCTGTTCAGTTCAAGCTGCTCACCCCAAACTTTCTGGCAGTCGCCCCCAGCTTCAGCTGCGCCCCAAGTGACGACACTTCCGTGCACAGCTGTCTCACAGTTGCCCCCGTTGCGCGGATCCCCCCGCGTCACCACCGATCCATCTGATCGAATGGCAGCAAAGGCGGAGTTGGTAGCCTGTATATGGATCACATCCGACAGCTTGTGCTGGACATCATGGCTGTCTCCCCCAGCGAGGGAAGAGCCCCAGGACACCACACTCCCATCATTATTGATTCCCGCACATGCGAATTCAGAGATATAGACCTGACCGTGTCTCGAAATGAAGCCTTTGTTACATTTCTTGAATGAACCTCAAAAGCGAAGCAAACAGGTTTAGGGTCGAAAAAATGTGAGGCCCACCTGCATCATGTCATTGAGTCGCCTCTGAACTGCGCTGCTGTCTCAACCACCATGTGGAGCCCCCCAAGTCACAACTGTGTCGTGAGCGATGGCGGCAAATGCACGCGCCTCACAGCCGCCATACCACGTGTGGCAAGGTGAGAAACCAACCGTCTCTGAATTGCCTAAGAGGGACCGCGCGAGTACATCAACTACGGATTTTTCCGGAGCGGGCCATTCGCAGCGTCACAAGCCTTGCGAAAGGACTCCATCACCGGCCCCGGTTCCCGCACGATGGCGCTCACAAAGTCGCCATCTTGGAGGCCGACATCACAGATTCGGCTGGGACCGTTAAGACACAGGCCTCAGGGCAGTCTCGTGACTGTGACAGGGGAGGGTGAGTCATGACTTGAGGTGAGACAGCACTAGGCTAAGATTTTCTGTACCTTCTGGCATACAGTTTCTTTCCCTGGCCTCCTGCAATCAAGGCCCGCAAAGGTCTTCCCAGTTCCAGCTCCGCTGCACGACGGATCTGAATGACCGTGGAGTCTGGCTCTACCTGAAGATCTGCCCTGCGGCAAGGGCACTGCAACTGTGTCTGCTGAGCAAAAGCTAAAGGCGACCCAGTCCTGGAAAACCTACTGGGCCCCAGTGATCCTGGTCTGGGGGCTCGCGGGGGGGGGGGGGGGAGAGAGAAAACAAAAATAATACTGAATTTGTGTTGTTACTTTTTCTACATGTCGACTCTAGAAGATGCAATGAATAATCTACACTTCTGCCTGGAATCCACAATGCCCAGCCGTTTTGTACTGAATTTTCGGGAGAAGCTCTGTGGAGGCTATACCTGTTTGCTTTTGAAAATAATTGTCTGAAAAAGCAAACAAAATATAGTATGTGAAAACGCAGGCCTCCACAACGTCCCCTTCTGCAAGAATTCAGTCTGAATGACACCTCCTGATAATTACATCTGACACGCAAACTGCAAAACCCCGTCTGAGCACGCTAGTGATACCAGGATGTGTGCGCGACAACCTATTGCCTTTGTGGTCCATGTGCTTCCATCTTGAGCACACTCCACTCAGCCTGCCTTTCGCCACTCAGCAGCGCGACAGTCAGATTCAGCTTCATGGAGACACAGCTCCAACGAAGGCAACGCTGCCACCATCAGTCCATGCACAAATGTCGAAGCACTTTGGCACCAAGCAATTGAGCGCTTGATTGTGCGCTTGTCGCGCTTCCGCACAAGCCGAGAAATGTGAAATGCTTGCACATGCCAATTCTACCTTGCCCATAGCCGCCCTATGCTCTCTCCTGCTGCAAAAGGCCAAAGGTCTCCTCTTGACCCTCCTTGTCTCCTAAAAGGCGTGCAATCGCGAGAAGTTACCAGCCTAGAATCAACAAGTGCGTTGATACGAGTCATGAATTCATCCGTGGAGCCGTTGAGAGCCCAGTACGCATAGCTCAGATCATTTGCTCTCCTGAGCGCAGCGTCCAATACAGACCACAGCGTTTGACAATCTGAATCCCAAGAAATCAAAGCGACAAAGGCTGGCATCTCTCTCAGGCAAGAGACGTGTATCGGAGCAAATGTTGGAGCCACAGAACTTCTCCAACTTCCATCCACCAAACATCTGAGACCCAATAACCGTTGGTGCCGAACTCCCCGAGCCAAACTGGCGCCGCCTGAACACTTCGCCACGCCCAGAGTCGCGATGCACCAGCTCAGGCTCGCGCGTTGGTATGCATCAAATAACCTGAGCCCCGGGCACGGGCCGAAGAGCCGCGGTTCACTGAAATTGAAATCCTTGAAATCCTTGGGCTTGGCAACCCCAGCGAGCATTCAGCTTTGCCTCGTACACAGAGTAGGAAGTCATCCTCGGCAGAAGGCACCAATGGCTGGAAGCTGGCAGTCCTAACAACGTCCATGCCGCCTGGGAGTTGCTATGAGGTGCAATGCTGAGGAGAGCGCCACTGGCTGACACATGCAGCTGCCAAGGACAGCAGAAAAAGCAGCTTGGCGGGCGCTTTTCCTGCAAGTCGGCGTGAGCAAGGAGCATCTCAAACAGTCGGCTAGCATCAGAGTCCTTGTCCCAACAATGCAGGCAGCTCATCCAGAGCGGGGCCTCGCACCATCTGCGCGAATTGCAAACTCGTGAAGGTCCCAGAAAAGACTCAGACTCAATTCAACCTGGTTTTAGTGCCCGACTTTCTTTGCTTCGCAGAGTAAAGGCTGCGTGCAGCAGCCAGCCCAAAGCCAACCTCAGTCAACACAAAAAAGGAGCTAGCCATGCAGGATTCTATCTTCAATGTTCGGTGTGCAGCCTCTCTTTCTGTTGATGAGCAGGCCGCTGGGCCAAACAAGGATTGGCCCACCAGACCACACAAATTCCATTCAGTCGCCAGAAAACCGAGGTGTCCTGGTAGCAAGGTCCCAACCTACCAAACCGTACCCAAACTAGTCCCACCCAGGGAGCAGGCTACCGATGAGTGGCGATAAGCGCTCTGCATGACGAGGGACCAGTAGAGCTGCCAACCATGAAAAAACTGGCTGTGATACCAGCAGTAGTCGTGCGCTTCGTACATGACTCCTGGGGAGGAAATCATCACGCGGCACTGCACAGCCAGTTTGGAGCCCAGCGGCGGCCCTGCAGGGCCGGGTGCTCGTGCAGCGGGAAGTCAGCCACGCCCCGCAGGTCTGTGGCAAAGTCCAGGCCCTCCACGATGACCAAGGCGTCGGGGTCTTCCTGTCCCAAGCTCCGGCTTTCCAACTTTCGCTTCATGGACTTCACGTCACTTCATGATGATCTGTATCTGAATAACGCCTCTGCCACAACGATGCCTGCACGCAGCGCCGCAGCTGCCCAGTTTGCACCTCCCTCAGCTTTGGACCAATGGGGCCGGAGGTAGCCTGGCGGGCTAAAAGCAAAGCTTAGCATGTCGGATCGGTGAAGTCCTTGTGGTGCCAAAGGCCCGCTCTGTGCTGGGATGCCCCGGGGCTCATTCCGAAGGTCATAGCCGGCAACATATTTCTCTGAGCGGTAACGCCTGAACAGGAGGTCTGGATGCAACCGCAAAGCAGGCAGGTGGAGCAATGCTGATTACCCGCATACGGCTCTCATCTGTAACAAATTTGATTACACAGTTTTTGCAAGAACGAAGCACTCCACAGTGCCTGGCCATCATTCGCAAGGATCGCACCCAGTCATCTTCAGAGTACTCCTCGCGCACAAGCTGGAACCGGGGTTGCGGTCCCACCCATCATGTCACACACACACACGCGCGCGCTCAACGGTCATAGCATCAAATCTGTGGCTAATGAGGGCTCCTGCGTAAACCAAAGGCCTTCTCCATCATCCTCGCTGCAACACCATCGAGCCTTCCCCTCAGGGGCAAAGTGTCAAAAAGCGCTCCCTGCATAGACGTAGGCGCGCGCGCACACACTCACACACACACACACACACACACACACACACACACACACACGCCTGCACGCCCGCCCGCCCGCCCGCCCGCACGCCCGCACGCCCGCACGCACGCACGCACGCACCCATACACGCACCCATACACGCACCCATACACACACTGACACGCAAACCTGGTGGTTGTTCAAGATCACCACGATGTGGGCTGCCGCCAACGCTTCAATGGTGGCGTCCAGTATGCTCAGCACGCTCATGTTCCTCACTGTGGACTGTCTGAGCAGGGTGCAATACACCATGGACTCGACAAACAGCGACCTCATCAGTTTGACTTGCTGGTGCAACTGCCTCTGCTACAGATGAAACAGCGCACTCCTGACAGTGCTGCTTGCAGCAAGCACACACACACACACACCACACCATCATGCAAACTAATTGGTGGCCACTGTTCCACCAAGAGTCTGAAAAGATGGATTGGCTCGAACTGCCCCTGAAGGCGGCCTCACAAGGAGACGGGATGGAAAACATCGTCAATTCTTCCAAACATGAAAAGGTGTCACCTTCCGGAGCTATTGGCAGGGAGGCCACAGGAAGCTTGACATGCACCAACATGAACACGTTGTCAACAAGAATGTTTCCAGAAGTGCCACAGCAAAACCGTGAGAGACATGCCAGGATTGCTGGGGCCTGGGGAACGTGTGCCGCATGCTGAGATGTAGGCAGGCATGCTGGAACCTGTATATGGATTTGGGCTGTCAGCATATCAGCAATACAAAGTATCTATGATACTTTTCACTGATCATGTTATTGCCAAGAACCATATACTGTGATGTGCGATCTCATATAAGCCACAAACTGCAACAAGTACGACAAAGTGGCCTGTCATTCGGCCGATCCAAGTGCATCTCCAGGGAGTAGGGCAGCCGAATACAGTTGAAACCCAGCACCTCGACCAGGTCTGACAAACGTTGTGCAAGCTCCATACACGTTTCCTGTGTGTGTGAGCGCCACATGCTCATCTGCATAAAAGTATCATGCAGCCATGATGCGTTGATGGAACGTACCAATGATTGAAGCGATTGCTTGTGCAGTCCACCTACAGGTCCCGCAATGCTTTGCCAACAAAAAGAAGGAATCTCTACTGCACCACACATTTGCGCATATATGGAGAACGCTGTACTGCGTTACATCGAGTCGGCACCAGTCAGCCTCGCCTACAACCATGTTTGGCAAGTGGGCTCCATACCTGGAAAAAAGAGCGGCAACGCAGCTTGCGCCATGCTCCTGTCAAAACTAATTGACAATGGCAGGTGTTGCTGAGAGTACATGGGATGAGCGTTGGAACAGCAAGGGGCTGTGAACTGCAAAGCTCCGCACCAGTTGACGCAGCGCAGCCGCACCGCATTCCCGCGACTGTCCAGAAGCTGCTTGCCACGGGTTTTCAGCGGTGGATGAACAGCCTGCGCTCGAATGTGCATGTGTGTTTGTGCGTTTGCGTGACAAGCTCTCTGGATATGTCAGAGCTCACAATCAGCTGTCAAGCGGTGGCACGAAAAAGGTCACGATTAAGATGCCGGACTGCCTGCTGCTCCTCTGGGATGACCACAGACTCGATCAAGGGACCTGCACACGCAGCATGATATTCTGCGATTGTTGAAATACATACGCACGTGAACATGCATATATAGCTATACATGCAAAAGCCTCCCTCAAGGATTGACCTGTTTAGCGGCCTGCATCATGTCCAACAATATTGACAAACTTAATATACCGCTTATTGCGCAAGTGCATTCTCACTACTAGTGCTACGGTCTACCTTAATATAAAGCAGTTTCTCCGTTCTGAATCTCAAGCAAAAAACAACTTCAATTGTAAAAGCTACGTCGACATTGATGATTTTGCAATCTCAATGATGCTAGGTTAGAACAGCATCCTGCCAGTTGACATGTTTTGCCTTACTATTGTAGTATAGAGCATGAGGAATTACGTACTTGAGTTATACAAGTTTGTGTTGCTGATTGACGACCTGAAATCACATCGACTGAACATTGAGGTTCTTGTGTGCTGGGCCATCTGTTGAAGGGAATCAAACACTTTGAGCCACTCTAAAACTCACGAGGGGGCTCCATCGTTGAATTTAAGCGGCTTAAAGCGTTTTCCCTGGACGGCCTGGAGTCAAAGTTCTATGCCATGGACGGTTTTGGGGCGGAGGACACCATTCGGTGTGGCCCAAAGGAAAGTCCTCCAAGGGCTACCAGACAAATAGTCAAATCATATTCGCCTTTTTGAATCCTCGCTTAACCCCCCCGCCCACCCATGTCGGCTGGCCCAAAATCCTGTCCGGCGGGCCTTGAAATTTTCGGGGTTCGTCGGCGTCCAGCTCCATGGGTCCATTTTTGTCGAAAATGTGCTGTTGCAAAAATCACGAAAAATTGCTTTTTTGTCCTGAAAAGCATGACCTCCTGGTGGCCACTCCCACAGCCCAGCGTGCCAAGGTCAGGTTTGTCTAACGTGTCTGAGACTGGCCTCAGGCCAACGATCTCAAGCTATGCCAGCTACTACGTGCCCCAGCCCCTCAGTCCGGCTGCCCAAGCAACTCAGCCCAGGCTGACCAGGCCTTGACCTCCTGCTCGCGTCTGCCAAGTCATCCAGCAGGCCCAGCCCCTTCGGCGCAGTCTGAGACTGGTCTCAAAGTATGCCAGCCTGAGACTAGCCTCAGGCCCAGCCCAGCCCGAGCCGCCAGCAGCGTAGTCCGGCTGCCCGGCAGCCAGCAACCCACCCATGGCTTCGCAGCCTTGTGGCTGAGACTAGCTTCAGGCCCAGCCCAAAAGCCTGCCCAGCCCAGGCCCCGGCGCATCTCAGGGCATGCCAACGACCAGTCTCACGTGTCTGAGACTGGTCTCGCAGCCCAGGCTGACCAGGCCCCTTCGGCGCAGTCTGAGACTGGTCTCAAGGTATGTCAGCCTGAGACTAGCCTCAGGCCCAGTCCCTCAGCCCGCCTGCTGGCGTGTCTTACGCTCAGCCCAGCCCGCCCAGCCGAAGTTTCAGGCGCAATTAACAGCGTAGTCCGGCTGCCCAGCAGCCAGCAACCCATGCAGCCTTGTGGCTGAGACTAGCTTCAGGCCCAGCCCAACCAGCAACCCACCTAAGCCAACCCCACCCAAGCCCACCCTGTTTGAGACTCGCAGGCCTCAGCCTATCTAGCGCCAAGACTGGGCCTCACCAGCCTGGGCTCAACTAGCGTCTAGCCCAGCCCAGTCCGCCTGCTGGCCAGGCCTGTCTGACGTGTCTGAAACTGGCCTCAGGCCCAGCCCAGCCATAGCCCAGCCCCCTCAGTGCGGCTGCCCAGCCCGCCGTAAACTAGCTTCAGGCCCAGCTCAACCAACAACCCACGCAAGCAAGGTCCAGCCAAGCTGCCCGAGACTAGCTTCAGCGCAGGCTTATCTGATGTGTCTGAGACTAGCCTGTGGCCCAGCCCAACCAGGCAAGGCCGGCTTGTCTGACTTGTCTGGAGCCAGCTTCAGGTATTCGGACCTTCCCAACACTGGATTTCGGTGTTCCTGACCCTTCCCTCAAACTAGGCTGGGCCGAGGCGGGCAACGCGAAGCGTTTACAATTACAACACATACTTAGACATAAATAAATATATATATATACAGAACAATCCGCGCGCTGCTTCGCGCACTCCACTCGCACAAGCCAGTGCGGCGGGAAGGGGTGGCAGGGCAGTCCACCAAGCACCACGACTGCAGCGGCTCACTCCACAAGGCCTGCAGGGAAAGCGCTCCGCATCGCCTGCGCAGCCCCGCCTCAACGTGGCCATCAATGACAACGCTGTCAGGCTCGCCCTTGGACGCCTGCGCCTGCTGGCGTCGGGTCTGTGGCGTGTACACAATGTAGTGCGCACCAAAATCTGCACTCAACTCCTCCACGGAAAGACAGCCGCAAAGCAGGCAGTTTGTCGCGGCAGGCAGCCATACGAGACAGAAGCCGGCATTTAAACCACGCATCCTCCAGTCGAAGCTTCAGCCTGTTGAAAAAATCCTGCCGCGCCACCCTCCGCGGCACGCAGAGTCTGCGGCTACACTGCTACGTGTCACTCCGAAGACTTTAGAAGTCATAATAACGCGAGGAAAGCCTGGCGAAGCGCTGTGGGTTCACTACCACTCCCGCGCCGCACGTCTCCCCTACCAAAAGTTGGCTCACAGGTACGCGCCCTTTCGGGCACACCCGTTTCGTCGACACCGACGAGGCGTGCGGGCGGCCAAGCGCAAGCCATCCACATCCAACACGGTTGCCTTTCTGCGGTTGGCGTGGGCCAGGCGGTGGGGCAGGTTGAAAGCGGTTATGTCAAGCCCCAAGAGGTCGTAGCTCTGCGACAAGCAGCGGCCAACACAGTCACACCGGAGTCCTGGATGGAGCAAGTTGGCGACATCGGCTTTGCGCAACGCGTCCTCGAAATGGCACATGGACATGTCGGAGTCTTGGCCGGCGGCAGCACCCTGCAGTACCCTGCGCAACTCTGAGTCTCGGCCTGCAGCACCCTTGCAAAAGCACCCTGCGTGACTCTGAGTCTCGGGCCCCTGCGCAACTCTGTCGGCCTGCTAGCAGCATTGGGTCAAATTTGCTCGGCCTGGCAGGCGCTCCGCCAAGCAGCTCACCTGGGCCTTGAGCACGAAGAAAAAATGGACTCCAGGCCCGAATTGCAGAACTGCACCAGCAGACCGAAACTTCACCTCGAGGCATGTGCGCCCAAGAGTACCATGATTGGCTTCGGGGCCGCGGGTAGCCTCTATCACCATCCTCGAGGCTCCTCAAACGGGCACTTATCCTTGGTCCAAGACAGGGACTTTCACAGGAGGTACTTCAACACTTTTTCGTATCGCTCTCCTCCTAGTTCGTTTCTTTCCTCCCTCCCCTTCTGGCCAAACCCCTTTCCCGAGTTCTGTCTCAATCGGCTCTCTTCTTAGGCCTGCCGAGTTGCATCAAGAGCTTCATGCCCCGCAACCCGTCCGGCCAATCTACGAGCAAACACCACTGCTCCAAGCTCCAGGTCAAGATGTCCATCGGCCCAAACCTCCCCTCAATCCCAGATCCAGGCCAATAGGCAGTTGCAAGACAGCCCCGTGGTGAAAGCCAGCACCGCACAAAAGCCTTCTCATGTTCTGCTTTTCCATGGTCAGGTCCTGTTCTCCGGTCTGCTTCCCCTCCCTCCCACAGCCTCCATCTCTCTCAAGAACGCCCTCCATCTCCACGACGTTCATCAACCAGTCCTCCAACCCTCCAACCAACTGTCCAAACTCCACCTCCGTGGATCAACAGCTCGTCAGCCAACTCTCCCCCACAGTCAT
Source organism: Effrenium voratum (assembly GCA_963377175.1). NCBI lineage: Eukaryota > Dinophyceae > Suessiales > Symbiodiniaceae > Effrenium > Effrenium voratum. Next base: position 282,440 of record CAUJNA010001535.1, read on the forward strand.
ATCCAAATACGTACTCTTGCCACTCACCAGTAGCAGGGCCTCACTCTTGGCGCCATTTAAAAACAGCAAACTCGCGCTTCTCCGACTTCGCAATTCGAACATTCTTCCCAAACCACTTGGGGCCGCCTATCGGCCCAGCCTCGAAAGAGGCTGACGGGCTCTGCTCCTGCTTGAAGATCTTGTCCAGCACCGTGTCCTCCACTCCTCTCGCGCCCTCTTCCTCCCTGAGCTTCTCGGTCTCGTTGAAGGGGAACGCTCTGATCTCCGCTTATAGCCCTTGGCCCGGCTGCGGGTTCTTGCAACCTTCTTATCTTTCTCTTTGTTCCGGCTCCTCGGACAACCATGTCGATGTTGATCGCATCTGGTCCTCCCCGAGTGAGGTCCCTGATGCGGAGCAGCAACTGCTTCTCATCCTCAATACCAAGGGGGAAAGAGTGGGTCTAGGAGCGGCACAGTCGACAAAAGTGCCCATATGCCACGCCCCTCTTCCCTTAGCGGGTTCTGCAAAGGCCAGGGGCTCGCTCATTCAAGAGCGGTCCACCCCTCGCTGAAAGCCAAAGACTGTGGCATTGGCGGTGGTGCTGATTTCGTTCATAGAACTGGGGCCATACATCCATGTTATGGGTCGATACTAGCAAGCCGAATCCCTCGAGGGCAACAGCCCCACCTGCATCCAGCTCAAAGAGAAGGCTGTTGAAGGATGCCACTAGCCAGCTGGCTGTCTGCCTTCGAGACTTAATCTGGAGTTAGATGAATTCATGCTGAATGCTTGGACTACTGGCCAAAGTCTGCCTCCGCTCTGAGACTGATGCTCAACACAGCAGCCAAGCCCGAGAGGAAGAGCTAGCAACTTGACCAAAGGAATGAAGAATCGCCTGCGAAGAGGCTGACACGTCGCGTCGAGTGTCAATGGCATTCATGTCACATGTCGATTTGCTGCCAAGCCACCAGCTCGTCCACACATGCCTTTCACGGCATTCATTCTTGACATGGATAAAGCAGCTGCCGGTCATTCAAATCCTGCAGTTCCTGCCTTCGTGCGCTTTGGCACAGTCGTCGGCCCTCTCTTTGGCAGCTGCTCATGGATGCGCATCATATTTGGACTTGAAAGAGATTGCTCCATGTCAATGACTTGGCCACTGTTGATGGCCAGCGCAGCTCGAAGAAAGTCTGAAGTCCGGTGCGCTGCTCGCTGTCAAGCTTTCATCTTTGCCAACGAATGATCAGCTTCTGATATTATGTTGCTTGTGTCGCTTGGCTCAAAGGGCGAAACTGCGCTTCTCTTTTGCAACAAGCAAGAGCAGTTGACTCGATAAGCTGACGCAGGCCGCAGAGCTCAAACTGGCCTGAAACTTCTCCGCTGTCTTGATCAGCCTTGGCAACGCCACCAATCTAGCTGACACAAGTCCAAATCTTTTAACCTGTACATTCTTAGGGCAGTGAGCTGCAGGAGGGGATAATAAGGGGGGAAGCAACTGTAGCGATCATCCCAATCTGTCCTCTGCGTGCTCTGATCGCATGTCACTATCCTGCTCTGATCTGAATGACTTGGATAGGCAGACATGAAACAAAAGGCAGTCGATTGAACAGCTCTCATGAGGGCCCACTCTCTCAGGGCCACGACGGCCCCGTCGCCGAAGCCTCCTGAGGCAAGGGAACAAAAGGCAAGTCACTCAAGTCACCATTGAGATCGTTGAGAAGAACTAGGCTTTATGGCAACTTTATGGGGCTTGGGCTCTGGACCAAAAGCCTCTCAGATGGCCTCGCTGTTCGACAGGATTTCATGATGTCCCAGAGGCCTGGCCAAAGCAAACCTGCCCACACTCCCCCGCTTCTATTTAGTATTAATGGTCACGCTTCACGCTTCTTGGTGTAATCCTTGAACATGAGCAGCATTTGCCACAAACGACAACTGTCGACTATGAGTGCGCTCGCTGCTACAACATGGAATTCGTAACAACATTGCATAGCAAATAGACTGCTTGATGATTCTACGCAGCATGAACAAGCAATCCAGTTGCCTGCTGCTCCAGTGACGACAGGTAGGTGCACCCACTCGGACTTCGCCAATGCGCCTCGCCATGGTGCAGTTTTTTGGACAGAGGATCGCACTTGTCCGACCTGCCCAAGTGCGGCTCCGGACATCTGGGCAATGGCCCCAACGGCACCTGCCAGCTTAAACTCCACGGCCGTGCAGTCCAAAACTTCCAAACTCCACGGCTTCGGTGGCCTCAACGGGCTCGTCAGCCCGCAGCTCTTCCGCTGGCACCTCCAAAAGAAAGCATGCAGCTGGGAGCCGCAAGCCGCATGGCAAATCGCCAGGGCAGCTCAAAAGAAATCACAGCAATCCTCCAAGGGCCAACTGCGAATTGAACAACAGCCAAGTGGCTCCTTGGTCAGTTTTCTGGGGCGCAGGCATCTCGCAAGCTAGGATGCGACCTTGGACAGAAGTGTGAAGCCCTAAGGCGGCCTACGGCTTCAAGTCTCTGACTGTGAGCACAGAATTCGAATCTCCGGGGCGGCTTTCTCCGCACCTCAAGCAGTGAGACTCACTAAGCTGACTGACACGCAAATACAAGCTCCGCACAGCAGGCAAGCTCCACGCGGCGAGCAAGTTCTTGTCGCACTTGCCTGCGACAAGTGAGAAAGTACGACAATGTACAGTGTCACAAAATCACTCTTCGATTCTGGGTGTTTTCTTCCTTATGCTATCATCATCTCTGCATGTTGCAAGATCATTTCAGCCTAGGACCAAACCCTGCAAAGGCGCCTGCTCCGCCAATAGCTTTGCAGCTGCAAGGCAGCATCCTGCGCACGTGCATTCCAAGTGGTATGTTGACATCGGCCAAGAGGCGTGGTATGCATGAGCACCCCGAAAGCGAGGATGAGTCATGGTGGTCAAGTCGACCGCACAGCTTCATCCAAAAAGTGGCTTACAATGTTGGTGCAAAGACATGGTTTCACATTTCCTGATTCAGCGAGAGCAACGTTTACACAGTGGCCTCCTGGATGAGAGCTCTGGCACGAGCGGCTGCCTTTCGGCGACAACGAGCCGAGCATGAAAGCCTTTCACGTTATGCGACGCAGTTGTTGTGAGATTGTCCCTACCTCCCTCCCTCAGTTGCTGCTTTGCTGGCAACAGATAGCTGCACATCCTGCTCGGCGTGCTTCTAACAGCAGCAGAAGCAGCAGCAGCAGCAGCAGCAGCAGCAGCAGCAGCAGCAGCAGCAGCAGCAGCAGCAGCAGCAGCGGCAGTAGCACTAGAAACAAGAACAGCAGTTAAATAACTATCCTGAAGTACCTGCAACACCTGTTGCCCGCATTTTCACAGGTTGTTGAGCTAGATTCAGGATTGACCAAGTTCCGGGCTTATGGTTTTTGTGGTTGGGTTTGTTTTTCCAATTCAAGTCACGAGACAGTAGTAGACGCACCAAAAATTGCGGTGTAAAAACAGTAGCAATGGCAATAGCGAAACACCCCAGGTGCAAGTAGCAAACGGGGCAACAGCAAACGGAGTAGAAGTAACGCAGCAGCGAACAAAAACTAAACGCAGTAGTAAAAGCGTAGTGGTAAACGCAGCGGAGATGGAAGCGATAAACACAGCAGTGAACGCAGTAGCAAAGGCTGCAGTAAACGCTAGAAATAGCAACAAATTAACGCGGTAGACATGGCAGCTCAGCAGCAAACGCTGTAGAAATGGCACTAGTACACGGAATGATACACGTCATGGCAAACGCCGTGTAAACGCAGCAGTAAACACAACAGGAAATGCGGTAACAAATGCAGTGGAGATGGCTGCAGTAGACATAGTAGAACATGCAGTAGAAAGGATAGTAAATGCAGGAGAGACAGCAGTAGGTAAACGCAGCAGAAAGTAAACGCCGTAAAACTCTGCAACGCTTCAGCCGAGTATCCTTTTCTTGTGAGCATTGAGGCTCAGGGGCCATGCCGGCACATGAAGGTGAGTGATAGTAGTGGTAGCAGAAGTAGTCGCCTCGGTGCAGCAGTATCGGCGTAGTAGCAATACTACAAGTAATCATCATAAAACCAGCCTGCAGTCACACCAAAAGCAGTAGTAGCAGCAGCAGCAGCAGCTAGTAGAGTAGCACCATGAGCAGTAGCGGTAATGGCCCTGGCCCTCTTCGAGAATAAATCCAGTTGACTTCGTTGCGTATGTAATGCATTTGATTTGATGTGAGCTCTCCAGGGCATCAGCGCTGCCATCGAGCAGTGTCTAAACAGTCGTTCAAGCATGACAACTGTCCGATCCTGTGTTGGCCTAGATTGCTTTATGTCAAAGCTCCTTCCAGTTGCACGCACCCAAGCATGCGTGCTCGGTACAAGCAATGTCTGAGGGGCCCTTGGCTGACCGCGCGCCTTTTCGGCGAGCTGCGCAGAGCGCTCCACGAGCAGGTTTGCTGCCTCAGTCATGCATTGCAGCCCGCAGATCTTGCTGACCAAAACTCGGCCAGTGCCTAAGTCTGAGGCAATTTGTCGGGCAGCACACCCCCTTGCAAAAGCCTCAAGCCACTTTGGATCACCGGAAGCACACTGAGCTCGTCGACTGATTTTGTCCACCACGCCGGGCCTGAAGCCGCACCACAGCAGCGCAAAGACGCAAGAACCGCCGCCTGGCGATCCGTTGGCCAAATTCAGACAGGGCAACGGGTAGTGAACAAGGTGCAACACCAAGTACAACATGTGAAAAATGTAGACAGATGTGAAAAGTCTGAAAGTAAGCACTGCAGAAGGATGACTTGTCAACTAGATCTTAGAAAGACGTAAGTAGACTCCTCCTGGCGATCTGCGCGGCTCGACATTGCAGGCCTGGCAAGGTGGCCTTTAAGCGCAGCACTCACCACCGCTGCAGCTAGGGCAGACCTCTGGCAGCCGGCTTGGCGCAGCTTTGTGACGCTTGTTGACGTCTCAGGGCCTTGGCTGCCTTGGGTCCTTTGAGCTGATTGGCTATTTTGTCTTGGGGCCTGAAATGCTTCTTTGAAGAGGCGTAGATGATTCGCGAAAGAACAGCATCATCAACTGACATCTAGAAAATTATGGTTATCCTCATCCCGGCATGCTGTTGCTTCAGCCACATCAGGATTTACTGGTTGTCTTTGACTTTATGGCTGGACCACTTTTCGTCCATCAGGCTGCACACGCTGAGAATGCAGCCTTCTGCTCTCAAGCCACACCAAAGCTGATTCTCGCATGAAAACCTGACAGTGGCAGCAATGGGCATTGGTGCTTCTCACTCCTGATCTCTGAAGCATGCAGCAAAGCTCCGGTCAGTTTTTGGGATCACAAGTGCTGGGCATTGCCAGCCTATTCTGCCTAAACATCGCCCCAGCCCACCAAAGTACCGTCGGCTTTCACAGCAACAAAGGCTGATAACGCAGGCTGCACTACTTGCACATCCACCAGTTGTGAAAACAAGTGCTTACAATCTCCGCCACGCAGGGAATCACCCCAGCAGACCACGGTACCATTGAATTTGAGAGCAGCGAAAGCATGGGAGGACGCAACCAAGGTTCGTACATCTGCAAGATCTTTGCCTTCGCTGTCACCACCATACTCGGGAGCACCCCAAGTGACCACCGTACCGTCACTTTGGACTGCTGCAAAGGCCCCTGACGTGCTGCAAATCTGTTGCGTCTGGCCAAGTTCATGTGCAACCTGGCTGTTGTCACCACCGCTGTAGGGATCTCCCCAAGTCACTACGGAGCCATCCCGAAGCAATGCAGCGAAGGCTGCACTTGCGGAATACACGCGCTCCACACCCAACACATCGAATGTCAAATCCCCTCCATAGTCCGGCTCCCCCCATGTCACCACAGTGCCATCTGTTTTCAAAGCAGCCATGGCTCCCTCCGTTGCCTGTATCTCCTTCACTGATTGTAATTGCTCAGCCACCGCACTGCTATCGCCGCCACATCTTGCATCTCCCCACGTCACAACCGTTCCGGTCTTCGTAACGGCAGCAAAAACACAATGTGATGCAAAGACCATACGAACATCGACGAGGCGTGCTTCAACAACTGCGCTATCGCCACCACAACCGGGATTGCCCCAGGCTACAACTCTGCCATCTTTGCGCAGCGCGGCAAAGGCGCAGCGAGTGGCTGCAATGAACTGCACATCAAACAGCTCCTTCTGAACGTCTTCAGAGTCGCCGCCAAACTCTGCGTAGCCCCATGTGACAACACTGCCATCAGTTCTGATAGCAGCAAAGCTGCCAGAGGAGCAAAATATATCCTCGACATTGACCAGCATGTGTTGGACATTGCTGCTGTCTCCGCCAAAGCTGCTGTGGCCCCAAGTCACAACTCGCCCGTCTTTGGTCAATGCAGCACATGAGAAGGCACTTGCAAACACCCTCTCCACGTCAACAAGCAAGTGCTTGACGCTGCTGCTATCGCCGCCGTGTGGCGCGTAGCCCCAGGTATCCACACCTGCCCAGTCACACACAAACACTGGTTCAGTGGTAAAGTCGCAGACCTTGCAGCCGCCTCAACCACCCGTCAACATCTTCAACTGAGAATTTAAGTTTGATTCTTTTCTGCATGACCTGCACATGCCTCCAGACGGAGTCACCGCCGCAAATGCCGCACCCAAATGATGTGCCACAACATGAGGAGACTGCCCGGCCACTGCGTGAACCACATCCCTGTCACTCAGCACAGCATTGAGGCGGCTATGTGCGTACCTTGGATCCAAAGTTCCGAAAGGTGCCATCAAACAACTCGCATTCGAATGGATGCATGTAAGGCATGCAGCATGTATGCAGGCAATTACAATTGTGCATGCAAAGTACATAAAAGACGCTTGGTTTCCTCTTTGGACCAAACCTATGTGACCGTGCCACTTCGTGCGAGTGGGCAAGCTTTGTTGCTTGAAACAAAAGTTGCGACAGTGAAAGCGGAAGTGTGAATCGTGTAATATCAGTGCCGAAGAAGGCCAAGCAGTCCGGGTTTGCCCTCTAGCAACGTTCTGATGCACAGGTCCTGCGACACCTTGTTCTTGTTGACTGTAAGAAACTTCGTGAAACCTGTCAAGGTTGGCTTGTGGCATCAATGCCCTGGGCTTCGTGCATGGACAAAACATTTGTCCAAGCTATGTTAAGCGGAGCCACAAGGAAGTACCAGATGGGCTCAGCAAAGCAGTCAGGTACACAGAGAGGGTGGTTTCCGCTAGTCTCCACAGGTCGCGCACCAAGCAGTCTTCTGATATTGTGACCGGGTAGACTTGGCCACTTAGCAAACACACAGAAAGGTTAAGCGACATGGCTCAGCTAAGCGTCAGCAAACTGAGTCTACTGCCTATCTCCATGGAACACAATGTTGTATTGCATCGCGGAGAAACCGGCCCAAGCTTAGCATGAGCTAAAACGGCTGCTCGCACTGGCTTCAAGGGAAGGTTGAATATGTCTGATGTGTGCTACAGTAGGTGGTAAAATAGAAACATGCACTGTGTATAAACACGATGCTCACCTTTGCTGGCCTCGAGCTCAGCTTCAATGCTTGAGCACCAATGAATTGTCTTGTGGCCTTGTTTCTGTCATGTGAGGCATGTCGAAAAGGCCAGATTGATGTACAGGAGCTCCTCATACATGCTTTCTCAAGGCGGATCCTCAGTCAGGAAAAAGCCCGAAAGTCAAAGAAAGTTCAACTGCAAATTTTAATCTACTCGAGATCCTGCGCTCTAGTCTCAAATCGGACCATGCTACCCAAACAGTTCGTTCTAACAGCAGAAGTAGTTTTCCCTGCTGGGAATTTCTGCTGTGCGGTCCTGAGGCCGCAGGTGTTTGCTTGGGAGTCCACGACTAGAGTACGGCAACCACAAAGGCCATTCGATTGCTCATTTCTAGCCACGTTGCTTGTCAATTGAATGGTTCTGGAAAATGTAGGTGAAGCTTGTCGCATTGCTATGTGAAAGGCGTTTTGCGGCACGCTCGGGCGGTTCATTGAATTTACGGAAGTATTTGCCTTGGCCCAAAAGCCGTTCAGAGGTGCGCACCAGGCGCGCACCAGGCGCGCCGGGTAGCCGAGTCCGAACTGGGTGGGCAAGGGCACGCTGCATGCGCAGCTCGTTCCGGGCATGCTGCGACAAGGGTTCGCTGGGCACAGGCAAGCGCCGGGTTACGGGTATGCACCTGGCCCGAGCCGGGTTCACCAGGCACGAGGAATTGTCAAAAATGCTTGGAGACAAGGGGCATGGTGACCTGGTAGCGGGGCCACGGAGGGCCTTGCAATATGCTCATTGCATATTGCAGCCACCGTGCGAATCACCCAGGCGAGCGGAGCTGAAAGACAAGAGACATTCGGAAGGGGAACAAATTAGCCTGCCATGCAAGGAAGGGGACTTGGCTGTAGCAAGGCTTGCGCACAAGACCTACCCTTCACACCGAGCCGGGAAGTTGCAACGCGTGTCTCGCAGGCGCGCTTCGCCGGCTGTAACCCTACCACTGCATTGCCACGCAATCCTGGACTATCCTGACTGGACTGAGGCGGGCAGCGCAAAGTGCTACGATAAACAGTACTCAAGCTTGCCACTGTGGTTTGCATGCAGATGTTTTCTGCGTTGCCTTAGAATGTCCAACTTGTACATCTTCCGGACAAACACCATGCTGAACTGCGACCTGGGCATCCGCACATCAGCACAATGCAAATTGTCTGGCATGCCAAGAGAAAAAAAGGAAAATTGTCTGACTGCATCTGGAAAATCATGGAAAACCTTCTTCCCAGAATATAATTGGCAATTGTCTCAAAGAATGTCTGAGGAATGCGGAAACTGCTGTTGCAAAGCTGCACTGCAGCCTCAAACGACTAATAAACGGGCCTCGCTGATCGCAGTACACCATGCCAAAGCATCTTTGGCCTTAGCAGACAGGCAGAAGCCATTCACCCCATGCGAGAAGACAACACAAATGATGGTGACCCCACAGTGGCATTGGGGTCAAGACCCTGCCAAATGCTGATGCCAATTTGTTGGCCCCGTTGCAAACAAGCGACTAGGGCAAAACAAACAAAAAATGCCACACTGCGTTGAGGGTATTACATCAGCACGGCGTACACCTTGACGAACCTGGGCCAAAAGAGACTCAAGCCCAATCACTCTGAAGATGAAAGTCATCTGTCACCCAATATACTGGCCAAGCTGAGTACGTCTCACAAACGGCTAGCCAAATGACTGCAGCAAGCGTGCCTGTGTTGGCAAGAGCATGATATACCTGCCGATCTGCTCAAGCATACTCGGTGAACAAGGTAGCTCAACTGACTATCCGATTGAACAGGTAGCTTTACTCGGTACGTGTACTCGGAGCACTGGGTGTGCACTCCGTGCGTACTTGCACTGGGTCATACTCGGTGCGTGCTTGGTGTGTGTGTGCTTGGTGCACAGTCGCTGATCGCGGCCACAATGGCGTTTCGGGCATGCGTACTTCCAGGCATAGCAGCACAGCGCGATCGCTTGGCGATCACAAGCTGAGCAATTCCATGAATAGCCGCTTCAAGACGTGCATGAAATGCGGATCCGGACAAGTTGTGTTACTTGTGCAGAGGAGAGCGGAGCAAGCAGTTCCAGAACGCTGAGAACTCACTGAAGAATCATCAAATAGTTGAAAGAAATGTCAAAAAAGCAACTGCAATTACTTCGAGAAGTGATGCGTCTAAGACGGTCTGTGTGGCCAACATAAACAAAAAAAACAGAAACTGATCAAGTTGCGGGGAGACCCACCAAATGTCTGATTGTGAATTGCTAAATTTTGAGACGCACGCACACATATATATATATATATATTATATATATATATATGTATACATACATACATGGTAACCTCCCGCCCAAAAATAAGGCATTCCCCAAGAGAAACTGACAGTACTTACAGTACTTTTTGGTGATTTCCACCCCCCCCTTTTCAGGCACCCCAATGTTGACCCTAATTTTCAGCATCTAACTATGCCTGCATCTGCACATGTGACTGCACCTCTGTCCACCTAGCATGCTTTAAAGCGCTTTAATGCACTTTTGGATTCAAGATTCAAGATTCCCACGACTCTAGATCTGGAATCTTGAATCCAGCCTGAGGCCCCGAACATGAATTAAAGCGCTTTCAAGCGCTTCATTCTCGTGGATTCAAGATTGGGGCCCCTATCCCAGGACTTGTTCTCGAATCTTGAACCCATGAGCTACCTGGATGAAAGCGCTTTTTAGCAGTTTGGGGGCCCCATACTGGGCTCAAGATTCAAGAACCAGAGTCCTGGGAATCTTGAATGTTAGATCCGAAAGCGCTTTACAGCGCCGAAAAGCGTCTGCTTTCACTCATCTTATTACTTTGCAATTGGGCGCGGTCAATGTAGTTGATAGATCAGCATATGAACAGTGGATAACTGAATTCTTAGAAAATGATTTTAAACAAACCCACGCCAACCCTTGGGTATTAAAAAAAACAAAAATGAATACCAGTAAAAGCCAGTATGTTGCATGCGCCTTTGTAGGTTTTGTGCAGCACAGATTTTGTTTAGGGAAGCTAGTTGCTTCAACAGACAGCGTGGCATTGGCCAAGGTATATAAGATGTGAGCATATTTTTGTTGTTGGTATTACAAACCTGTGCCAATACCTGCTACTCATCTTCCACCTCTCATCTCAACTCATCTGAAAATTCCCTGCGTCTGTCAGCCAACAAACCTTGGCCTTGCACATCATTTGAAATGAGAAATCGAAGATGCGTAGGCGAAGAAGAAGAGGTATTGTTTGATTTATTGTTGAAACCCTTTCGCCGGTACTCTCAAGGACATGATATACAGTCAAGTGAACGAGGATAACATTGGTGATGAAGACGACTTCTGTGACAGCAAATGTGTTATTATTGACGTAAATGTTCAAAAACTTCAGAGATGTATGTATGAAATATGTTGGCTTATTTTGACGCTTTAACTAATTTCGATTTTACACTTTACCTACCTTTGTTTCTGATGCTATGTTCAAATTGCAATAAACTTAGTTTATGACGACATGTATGAAATGCTTGAACAAGAATCTAAAGGAGACAAGCCACAAATGTGTGTCAGAAAGTAGAAGCAAATGCTACTCAAATGGGCTGCAAAGGCTTAATGAATCATCTGCGCAAGTCTGCCAACGTTGTAAAATGAGCCCACACCCATCTAAAATGGCCTGACTTCCCTTGCATAACCAGCAGGCGCAGTGTTGCTTTTTCTTTCTTGTTCTTCCTTCTTCTTCTTCTTTTCTTTTTTTTGGGGGGGGCACACTGCACACATACAAATATATATATATACACAAATGCAGGGAGCTAAATGATCCCGAAGGCAAAGAGAACCGCAGGCAAATACCAAACGCCAGCCAACAAGCCCTCCTCCAACAAAAGGTCACCAAGAATAGCATTGAATGCTCCACAAGCTTGGAGTCTCACCCTTTTTTTCCGATCAACAAGGGGTAATTCTTTGTGTCTGCATGCATTTCCCTCGTGGAGCAATTCATCATTTCACCGACGGCACTCCAAACGTGACTATTTACTGTATTGACTGGCTGCCTTGAACAATGCAGACAATTGAGCCAAGTGAAGTTCACAAGTCAGACGAACAATGGTTGAGCCAAGTGGTTGAACAATGCAAAAGACAGCTCGCGCCTCAACGTGAAGTTCACAAGTGAACGGCGATGGGCGAAGCCTTGTCTTCGAATGCGAGTGGCCTGTCATGTCGCTTGACTCTCCTAGCTGTCTGAGTCCGACCAGTTGCCAGGCATTGCTGAGAATCGAGACGAGTAAAAATGATGATTCGCAAAATCAACATCCGGGGCCTCCCCACACAGGGACAAAATGGCTGCTTGATTGCTTGGGCCTTATCACCTCGAATTGATTTTGACTGGACAAAGTTGTCATCACATGACTGCACAGCCTCCAGCAGGCCACTGTAGCGACACTGCCGGAGCATGGAGGGGTCGTCGAAGACCAGAGGCTTCTGGGCGCAATGCAAACATACGTCCAGCCATAGAAAACTGGAGGTCATTGCAAGCGCCAGCTCCTGCTCATCGTTTGGTCGTAGGCATCGCACATGGCGACCTCTCACGAAGCAACGCTTCAAGCTCAAGCCTGTCACCTACAGCAAACCAGCAAGCATCAAGAGCATTGTCAAGAGCATCAAGAGCATTCAGAATTCAGCAAGAGCATTCAGGCCGAAGCAATCCCTGGCTTCCAAAGTGGCACAAAGCTCGTTGAGCTCCTGAATGTCAGCGTCCCAAAATCCAGAGCTGTGTCTACGGGAGTGTCTATGGTGTTCATTCATCTCGTAGAATGGGGGGGATGCCATGTTGCCTCAGTGGGGTTCAGGCGCATGCCCATGGGGGAATAGCTGGCTCACTCAGTACACGTTCAACATCATGAGTACCCACACTAGTTATTCAGGCCGGGGGCCTGCTGGAAGATGTTGATGAGGGTTCGTCCAAACAGCTTCCGCCCTCGCCTGCCAAGCAGCTGGAAGCTGGTGTTGGAAAGGCTCATGTGGAATCATTTAATTTGTTGGTACCCAACGGTGATGCATTTGCGTCAACCATTTCCTTTTCGGGTAGATTTTTTGGACCCAACATCGCCTGCTGTCGTGCTCCATTGAGAAATAGTTAGCAGCAAAACTATTTGGCGCTACAGAACGGGGTTTACCTTGCCTGCAACATACTCCGGCCAAGCAACACTGCTCGAACTAACTGCAACTAGCAGACTATATATAGCATGACTCCATACTTACAGGCCCCATTGTCGATGACGGAAAGCAGAGTTTGAGGGTTCTGAGATAAGCCAACTTCAGGGCAAGTGTTCTCGCGACCCTTGGCGATATCTGCTAACGTTCTGGTCACAAGGAACCCTCAACTGGCATCCAAATGTCCACAGGCAGGCCATCTAATATCAAGGCCTCACCACTGACAACCTTCAGTAACATTCTGAGCGGCAGCATGCATGCCCACCATCGCACCAAACCAACAGTGGCGAGCGGGGCCTTGGAGGTTCCACGTCCTTGTCCTCCGCATTCCCATTGCTGGTCATCTGGCAGCAAGCATTAGGTGCTGCATTCAAAGGAAAAAAGATGGGAGGAGACCAAATCTGACAAGCCAGAATTGCATAGAGTCCAGCCTCGCGAATGAAGCTGCCGCCGTGCTCCCTGTCCAAGTTCTAGAACACTGTGTACGTTCCGTGTCATTTTGCGGGTTCCTTGCTGGTGCTACTTGCAAGAGAAACAAGGGAACCCAAACATTTTTTGGTGAACTCCGCAACATGCACCAACAGCAGCCCTGCCTGAGGAAAGTGCAAATGTCTGGGCGATGTGCACTGGCGTTCTTCCGAACAAAGTCAGCGGCCTGGGAAGAAACACCAAGCTACATGCAACCATGTTACTTGCCGATCGGCCTCATAGAAGACCTGCCCTGCAAAGTGCTTGATGCCGAAAAGGCGACTGGCGGGAGATATCTTCCAGAGCAACAGCCAACTGTCGACCATGGTCATGATCCCTTCGCAAGGGATTGTTGATGTCGTGGATAACAGACTTGAAGCCACAAGCAGCCAGGTTTGTTGGCCACAACTCCTGTTGCAAAACATGGGTCTGGCTACGTGCATAGAAACAGCACCTGGTATCTCGACCGCTTGCTCGACCTGAGCCCCGACTCCGTCCAAATCAGCGTCACAAAAACGTGCGAGAAAAATGCTGCCCGCTCTCACCACAACGTTTGCTCAGAGCAAGACAAAACGCCACATGACCGCCACAGGAGGCAGCAAGGGTCTCTGCCAGTGCCGAGGACGAGCCTGGCAGCCGGCATCTTGCCACAACCAGTGCGTGCTTGCTCAGTGCACAAGCATGTGCAAGCTTGACATTGACATGGTGGCCCTGAGTTATCTGCAGGCCTGCAGAAGAGTGACAACAAAAGCGCTCTGTTTTCCATAAGATGCATAGCGGCAAACATAGGTTTGCTACAGCAACGTCTGCGCACTGCCGCTAAGATCCACGAGCTGCTTCACTAGCGGCATCATAACCTCATTTTCAGGAGCATCCCGGAGCTTTTGAAATCCGGCTTGAAGGCCGATGAACCCTGACTATTTTCATCAGACAACTTCTCTGTGATCTTGATCACAATCCCATTGGAACTACTTCAAGCATTAAGTCTTTCACTCGTTAGTCAGCGACAGACAAGAATCAGTTAGGAAAGCAAAATGGCAGCCTTTGGGCTCGGACCGAGCAAGCTTGGAGATACACAAGACCGACATGAACACCTTGAGCAGGCTGCGAACGCTGGCTTTGACACAATGGACCAGATCCCGCTAAGTTCTGTACCAGGCTCAGCTGGAAGCACAGGTAAGACAGCACGGCAACGCGGAAAAACCTGTGCTGTCTGCAGGTAACCGCTCCGTCCACAGGTCTGAGTCAAGGATTGCTTGCGAAGTCTGCGGACGCTGGGCAGCGTGTAGACGGGCAGCGTGTTCTTGATTGAATACACGCTTTCGTCCAGAATGTTGTCAAAGCTGAAATGTGCTGGGACCATGATTTGGCCTGAAGGAAAATGCCGGTAGTACAAAAACCTCGATTTGGATGGTTTGTATTATTACTGTCATCAAACACATTCTGCATGGGGGCTTTACTGATTGTAGGCTACATCTGCAAGCGCAGTGCACTCTCACTCTCACTCTCACACTCAAACTCACACTCACACTCACACTCGCTCTCACACTCACTCACTCACTCACTCACTCACTCACTCACTCACTCACTCACTCACTCACTCACTCACTCACTCACTCACTCACTCACTCACTCACTCACTCACTCACTCACTCACTCACTCCCTCCCTCGCTCGCTCGCTCGCTCGCTCGCTCGCTCACTCACTCACTCACTCACTGTCTCTCTCTCTCTCTCTCTCTGACTCACTCTAAAACTAACTCATTCACTCACCCACTCTCACTCTCATTCTCGCTCTCACAGTCACACTCACACTCACACTCCCTCTCACACTCACGCACGCACGCACTCTCACTCTCTCACTCTCTCACTCTCTCACTCTCTCACTCT
>CAUJNA010001535.1:300000-312500 GCA_963377175.1 Effrenium voratum
CACTGACTCACTGACTCACTGACTCACTGACTCACTGACTCACTGACTCACTGACTCACTGACTCACTGACTCACTGACTCACTGACTCACTGACTCACTGACTCACTGACTCACTGACTCACTGACTCACTGACTCACTGACTCACTGACTCACTGACTCACTGACTCACTGACTCACTGACTCACTGACTCACTCACACTTCAACTCCCAAGGGAGGGTACTAATCCTTCGTGTACAACTGATGATTCTCGATCCCGTCTTGCTGCCTAGCTTTGTTAGACCAGGTCAGCAGCAAGACGCCTGGTCCCCCTGCGCTCAAATGTGGTGACAGGGTGTTTTGCCACTCCGCACACACACACACACACACACACACGCCCCGCAAAGAGGGGCGAGTACCACTTTTTCGGGGGGGAAAAACACGCGCCCCAAAACCGGGCGAAGACCCCAACAGAAAACAAACAGAGCAGGAAAACAAAAGAAACAGAAAGGCCCCACGTTGGGCACCGCGGGCAAAACCCAACCAAGAAACACGAAAAACAGGGGAACCCGAGTTTAGGGTCACCGCCGAGGGCAAAGAACCCCAAACAGCCCAGAAACCCTCCTAAACCTGGTAGAAAAAGAGCACCGCGCAGTTGAAGAACAACACCACGAACATGCCATCCCTAAACGGGCGAAGAGGAACAACAGGAAGTAGTTGGAACAGAGGGAGGAGAAAAAGAGGGAAAGAAAGAAAGAGAGAGCGAGAAAGAGAGAAAAAGAAGAGAAAAAGGGGGGCGAGATGCGTATTTCGGGCGCGCAGCCCACCTGGGGAAAGGAGAAAGGAAAGAAAGGGAAAGAGAAGAAGAAGAAAGAGAGAAAAGAAGACAAAGGGAGCGACATGCGTATTTAGGGCGCCGCAGCCCGCCCGGGGAGAGGAGAAAGGAGAAAAAAGATAAGCTCGGGCGATATCCCCAACAGCACCACACCCTCCCAGAATCCTCGCGGAACGCCCCGGGACCATCCTTACCGCCGGTGTTGCTGAGGATGCAGCCTTGTAACTTTCTAAAGCAAAGCTATGAGTGACAGCGCAATCTCGCCCTGATCGGGGCTCGACAGCACTATTGGCGCCCGATCGGGGCCCGACGGCGCAATCGGGGCCCGATCGGGGCCCGACGGCGCAATCGGGGCCCGATCGGGGCCCGCCGGTGCAATCGGGGCTCGATCGTCCCGCGGTGCAACCCCAGCCACCAATATTATAGCTCAACGCTGGTTTTCCTTAGAATGCGGATTACAACTGTATCTATAGCAAAACTAGGCGATGCCAGCTTGGTACAGTTGACGGGGCCCGAGTCGGGCGCGATGGCGCAATCGGGGCCGATCGGGCCCAAACGGCGCAGCGTGAAACTTTGTTGGAACCTTTCCTCAGGGCTGCCCCATAGCTTTTGCAGAACGTGGTGGAAACCTTGTGGAACGTTTTTGGAACCTTACCTCATAGCCCTCGCAGCCCCGTGGAATTCTTGGAAGCATCTACTCTGCTGCACCGTGAGTCCCGCAGCGAGGTGATCTGATTTGCCACAAAGCCAACATCTGCCTGAGCAAGTGAGCAAGTCAGAAAACAGTGAAAGTGTGCTAAAAGCCATTGATTTCGGTTTTGCTTAGTGTTCCGCCCATGAGCAAAGCGATCTTGATCCGATGGCTTTTCAGACGACGGGCGCACGACACACTGCTTCCCTCCACGGAACCTTGCGGAACATTTCTGGAGCCCTTGGTGGAACATTGTGGAGCCTTGTGCAACCCTCGTGGAACCCTCGTGGAACCTTCCTCAAACCAGCCCGGACCACCCCGCAGCCCTCGAAGAAATTGGTGGAACCCTGGTGGAACCCTCGTGGAACCTTACCTCAAACCACTCCGGACCACCCCGCAGCCCATGCAGAACCTCTTGGAACCTTACTACAACAGTGCTGGAACCTTCATAGAACCTTACCTTGCAAAACCTGGTGGAATTCTAGTGGAACGGAACCCTGGTGGAACCCTGGTGCTTCCTCAAACCAGCCAACTCGAAGAAATTGGTGAACCCTGGTGGAACCCTCGTCCGGAGCACAAAGGGCTGGTGGAACCTGGTGGAACCCTCGTGTGGAACCTTACCTCAAACCACCCCGGACCAAGCCGGAACCCGGTGGAACACTGGTGGAAATATGGTGGAAAACTGGTGGAACCCTTGTAGAACCCTCGTGAAAACTTCCTCAAACCAGCCCGGACGAAGCGCTTGAAGAAATTGCTAACTCTGGTGGAACCCTTGTGGAACCTTGTGCAACCCTCGTGGAACCCTCGTGGAACCTTCCTCAAACCAGCCCGGACCACCCCGCAGCCCTCGAAGAAATTGGTGGAACCCTGGTGGAACCCTCGTGGAACCTTACCTCAAACCACCCCGGACCACCCCGCAGCCCTTGCAGAACCTGGTGGAACCTTGGTGGAACCTTGGTGGAAACCTCGCAGAAATGTGGCGGAACCCTGGTGGAATTCTGGTGGAACCCTGGTGGAACCCTAGCAGGAGCCTATCTGGGCTGAGACCCCAAAGCTGTCAGCTGTTGGGGAAAAAGCAAAGAAAAGAAGCAGAAGACAAGGAGACAAAAGGAGAAAAGAAGGAAGAGGGAGGAAGGAGGAGGAAGAGGGATGTAGTATGCGTTTTTAGGGCGACGCATCCCGCCCAGACAGGAACAGAGGATGAAGACCAAGGCTCGAGGAGGAAGACGTCGAATCCCACACGGGGGCCAAGAGGACGGACACGAAATAGCAACGGAAGGGGAAGAAGACGTCAAGCCAAACTACGTGAGGAAGACGAGGAGTAGGAACAGGTAGAAGGACAAGAAGACGAAGACGAGGAGAAAGGTGAACGACGCGAGGACAACCAGGCCATCCCTAAGCGGGCGAAGAGGAGAAGGACGAACGCGCGGGTCACGAAAGGCAGCAAGAAGAGAACGGGAGGAAGGAGAAGCCATCCCTAGACGGGCGAAGAACCAGAAGACGGACACGCGGAAGACGAAGGCGAGAAAAGGTGAGACGTCGCTATGATCTGGTGGCTATCTTCCTTTCTTGTGAAAGCTCGTTCCTGCTTGAAACTCCGCTGAGCCATGATAAGAACCTTGAGGTCAAACTTTCCGGCGAACCGGCCCGGGGTCACACGATGGGTACACCCGAGGTTCCCCCAAGTTGGGGCGATCACACTGAAACTCCCAAGGGAGGGTGCTAATCCTTCGTGTACAACCGATGAGTCTCGAGTGGGTGAAGTTTCGGCTCGCGATGCACTCAGTTTCCCTCTAGTGATGAAGCACACACAGCGGGCAAAACCAAAAGGCCAACGTATCACTGCTGCAGGTACGCCGGAGTGGCCAACTCCTCCCGTCTTGCTGCCTAGCTTTGTTAGACCAGGTCAGCAGCAAGACGCCTGGTCCCCCTGCGCTCCAATGTGGTGACAGGGTATTCTGCCACTCCGCACACACACACACACTCACTCACTCACCCACTCACGCACCCACCCACCCGCCCGTCCGCCCGCCCGCCCACCCACCCACGCACTCACTCACTCACTCACTCACTCACTCACTCACTCACTCACACACACACACTCACACACTCACTCTCTCACTCGCTCACTCGCCCGCCCGCCCACCCACCCACCCACGCACTCACTCACTCACTCACTCACTCACTCACTCACTCACTCACTCACTCACTCACTCACTCTCTCACTCACTCACTCACTCACTCACTCACCTCACCTCACCTCACCTCACCTCACCTCACCTCACCTCACCTCACCTCACCTCACCTCACCTCACCTCACCTCACCTCACCTCACCTCACCTCACCTCACCTCACCTCACTCACCCACCCACCCACTCACTCACTCACTCACTCACTCACTCACTCGGAGGCTGGCAGCGCGAAGTGTTTAGAATGACATACCATAATGATATTAATGCAGACAACGACTGAACTTTTAGATGAACTACGCGCATCTCCGCGGCTTTGCCGACGTCGGTTTTGTTGTTTTGGGTGAAAAGCTCCTGCTTGATCTTGCATGTTTCAATTGAATACGAATCGATTGTTTCTGTCTTCAACAAAAATCGAATCGATATCCCAAATGTGTGGTCTCCGCATGTTCAGTTGTTTGGCAGTGTATTGAGCTTCACATCTTGACGGTGTGCTTCAGTTGAGAGATTTGCCGTATTTGAAGCGGGAGAGGGCTATTTACGGAACAAGCTCTTTCATGCCGACACATCTGGTGGGTTTCGCACCTGCGCCCGCTGTGGCTGTAGGCGTCCACTTCCTTCCAGCATGCAAGAGCCACAATGAAAGCGAAGGCAAAAGGCAGCACCCAAACAACTGGCCCTGCAAAAAGCCTGACCACGGAAACACCAAGAAGATCGAGAAAGAAGTTGCGAACTAAGAGGACCCTTGTGGCATTTGGTCACCAGCATAACATACGAACGCGAGTCCTCGATTGGCTCCGGCATCCAGTAGAGAAAGATTGGATGTTGCACCTTCCCGGGCTTTGGCTAGGCCAAGTGAGGACTGGAGAAAATGAGGCTACACAAACAACCATTTAGTCTTGGTGTCACGTGTCGTGTTGTCAAGCAGGAGCTGGTGGGGGGGGGGAGGCACAAATGGCATTGGCTTGGACCGTCAGGTCGAACAAAAGAGAAAGAAAGCCAGAAAGAAAGCAACATGCAGGACGGTAACCTGGACATATCAACGGTCGATCCAACCGCGTCCAGGTCCAAAGGGCCCGAGTCATTTGCGTCATTTGCGGTCCAGGTCAATAAAACAATTCAATACTACAACCCACAAGAGACTGACTGCAAGGCAAAGGCCTGGATGTTGTAGGCAGCCTCCGCTTGATGAACTGCCAACCTGTGCAAGCTGCAGCTTTAAGCCCCTCCAGGGCTTGTAAAGGCCCTGCCCAATTCTGGTGACTTGCTGCACTCCTTTGCTCTTGACAGAGAAGAGGATGTCCGATGTTGACTTGCACTCGTCCGCGTTTCATATGTTCATGGTTTGCCTGCGTCCGTGCCGGCCTGCTTGCCTGATTGCGTGCAACTGCAGGCCTGCATGCGGTCATCCATGCCTGCGTGCCTACGTGCCTACGCGTCTACGTGCCTGCCTGCCTGCCTGCCTGCCTACCTGCCTCGCTGCCTGCATGCCTGCCTACCTGCGTGCCTGCCTGTGCATGCGGGCGCGGGTGCACCACATGTTTCAAGACACGTCGTGAGCATCTGCACGTCCAGGTGCCTGCTGCCTTTTTTTTGTATGTGTGCCTGTGTACGTGTAAGATTGTGTTTTAAGTTTCAGTGTATGCATGAGCAGGGGGACTGCTGCAATTTCTGCAGTGCACCAGGGACATAGGGTCAAGTTACAAGTTGTGGCCTGTACAATGGGCGCTCGTCATCGTTGAGAAGCCGCAAGCCGCCGTGCGCCAAGTGGCTGGACCACCTAATGAAAGCACAGCACAATTTGAGCGATCATAGCGAAAACACGCCAACATACTTAACATGCGCCGTGTGATCTATATTGTGGGGAACCTTGATGTGGTGTGTCAGTTAGTGAAGCACATCTTTTGAGCCGATCACGACCCACATCGAAAGTCTCCGCCAGTGCTGCCTGAACAGCCTAGGATATTCACAAAAACGTATACGGATGTGCATGGAGGCAAACTGAGCAGCCCTTAACATAGTCCCCTTCAGTTCCTTCAAAACATTTCAAATCATCTCGGCCTCTGGTCTCAAAACATGCTCAAACCCTGATGCAAGCAAGCAGCAGTTCTTGCCAATGGCCCAAAAGTCCAGGACAGCTGGCTCTGTGCTATTGGCATCCAAACTTCGGGTCGTGACAGGCGCAACCTGGGATGCTGCGCAAAAAGCATCTATAGTGGGCTTTTGAGGCATCACGGCACGAAATCAGAAATGTGAGGGCAAACAAGCTTGAGGGAATAAGGCATCCACGCACCAAGTCTCCGTGTCCATGTAGCCCATGGAGCGATTGATGTCTAAATGTGACGCCTCGCCGAGGCACTCATGAAGCCTGTACAGGTCTTGCAATGTTTCTCTGGCTACTCATTTTCATCGCTTTGAACAAGCCTTGATCTGTGCGCCAACGCCAGTCTCGGTTCAAATGTCATCCTGGATCCACCTAACATTTGCAAGTAAAAGGGATCTGTGATGCAAGCCGCTCTGGCTGGCTGGCAGTAGAAACAGGGCAAAAGAAAGCAATATAGGCTAATATAGGTCTCAAATCGACCATCAACATCAGCCAGAGTATAACGTAGTATCCTCTCCCACGGTCCTCTCCCAGTGACCCTTCCCGCTAAACTCTCCCAGCACCCTCCCGCAGTATCTTCCTTTGGCATCCTCCCCCGGCATCCCCAGCATCAGCATTTGATAGAAGATTTGCAAAATTTGGAACGAGGCTGATGAACAGCTGTGAAGTTTCAGAAACATGCATGGCTGACATGCAATTCAGAACTTCATGTGGAACCAACTGTTCTACCACGCTGGGAGGTTTCTTTTTGAAATTCGCACGTGCGTTCAACACAACATCCACTAGGTGTATTGATGAAAAAGATCGGCCGCCCATGTTGATGTCTGGCTGTCCTCGCTTTCCTGTTTGCAGAGGCGACTCCAAGTCACATTACATTCCCGCAACGTGAGCATCATCTACTTCAGTCAAAGTCGCTGAGTTGCCGTTTCGAAGCTACTTGGTGCCAGACTCACACTGTCCAAGATTGGCATGGCAATACTCGAGATAAACAGAAGGCTATTCCAACAAGAATGACCGAAGGAAATCTTGCCAAACATCAAAGTTGGCATGAAAGTACAGCATTGTTACGTCAGCTGTCAACTTGCCGGCTCAGAGTCTCAAGGGGAGGTCGCATATCACCAACCCCAATGAAACAAATTGCCGGACAAGAATCATGAACCTTCAACAAGCGCCTTGGTGAACACGATGCGGCCCGCATCCAAGAGCTTTTCGCCCCTGACACTGACAAGCGCAATGGAGACGAGTTGCAAAGCAGTCCCCGTCTTCAAGAACTTTACGCACACACACACACACACACACCGGCACAAATTCGAAACTCGCACTTGTATAAAGCAAACCAGCCTGGCATTCACAGGATCTATGTCAGTATAGGTCTGCAATGTAACCACATCGTAGTATGGTTCCATGTTTACCTGGCAGCGGCCAGATTCAGTGAAAGGACAAACATCCCACCCGTCTGTAAGAGGAGACCCCTCCTTGAAGTTATACTCTCCCAATATCCCTGCCGTGACGAGGGCCAGCAGCAAGCTCCTTACCCAGCAAATGGGACGGAAGTCAAAGAAGGAACAAGGTCAGGGAACCTTGCCAGGAAGGGTCAAAAACACCAGGGAAAACAAATGGTCGCCAAAGAGGGCAGAGGGCGGGAAGGGCAGCAGAAAGGGCAGAACAGCAAGGGTCAAGAGGATGGGGGTAATAGAGAGAGCGGAAGAGAGAGCGGAAGGGCGGAATAGAGGGTCAAGCCGGAAGAGAAAGAGCAGAAAAGGCAAAAAGCGCAGAGAGCGCAGAGAGCGCAGAAAAGGGGGTGGCAGCAAGCCAGGGGGAAATAATTCGCCTCGAAGCGGTCAGATCCCCTTTTAGATCATAGAGAATCCACTTCCGCCAGCCTTCACCCCTAGCGAAGCCTGTCCCAACTCTGAGATCCCAGGCTCAGCCCCAGCCCCAAAGCTCACAAAGCTCAGCCAAGCTTGCAGCGCCGCTAGCGCAAGCCAGCCACTTAATGCAGTGAGGCAGGCCAGTCAACCCAGCTCACACCTGGGGTCTCCCAGCCACCTCGTTGGCGTCCCGCTGCTTGAGGCATTGAGGTGCAGCCCGCCAGACTGCTCAGCCCAGCCCCAGCATCACTTGCTCAAGCCCGCATAGCTTGTGGTTCTATTGAGCCTGGACGAGGCGGACAGCGCGCAGAGCTTACCATAACCAAGCAAAGCAGAGCAGCAAAGCAAGAGCAATGCAGAGCAAGAGCAATGCAGAGCCAGAGCAATGCAGAGCCAGAGCAATGCTCGGAAAGAGCAATGGCAGAGCAAAGCACAGCAAAGCAAGTGTACAAATAGGTGATTATGCTGCACAAATAATGTCAAGACTCACTCAGTGTGTTACTGAGCTTCCTGCAATGCCATGAAGTTGATCCTTGCAATTGCACTTCGGCAGCAAGTTGCAAAGAAATTACGCATGCATGACCAGACCTTATGGAGGGCGCTTGAGACAGAGTTGCTTTCGAGGCACCACGAAGCATCGACAGCCTCACCCTTTAAGCGGCGCCTGAGAAACACGTTGGGTTAATGCGTCAACTTCACCCAAGCGTGAGGCTTGCAGACTCGCACACTTGTGCTCAAGGGAGACACGACTCACATGTATGATTATGCTCTGAGGTCGAGTCGCTTGTCGGCCAAGTGCAAAGAATGCCAAGCACCTGTTATCTCAGCGGAAGCAAGTTCCGACTCAAACCAGAGAGTTCTGAGCTGCTGGGCAGACGGGTACACCGGCAGACTGGCACACTGGGAGACTCCAAGGCTGCCACACTGCAAAGAGCCAGGCCATCACCTTTGCAGGTGAATCAGTAGCTGGAATACGAGGTCTGGCTGAGAGGCTCAAAGGAAAGGAGCAAGCCTCAAGGACCAATGCGGCCGTTGGATGCAGGTAGTGGATATGGAAGGATCGAACCTTGGTACAGGAAAGGATTGGCAGGGTATGGGAAATCTCAGGCCCTGACCCAAAGAGCTGCACTGAAGATAGCCCATGGCCTGGTGCCCAAACCAGATGCGTGCCAGCCTACCGACCCCAAGTGCTGGGCGGCTGGCACCAATATGCAGTACCCCAATGGCAGAATCAGAAGCCTTTGCCATATGGCCGTCATGCAAAGACTCCAAAGTCGGGCTTGCCACTCGATGACAAGCCTTGGCCGGTTGGGCTTGGCCTGACCACGGCTCCGCCGCAGGAGGCTGTTCAAGCAATCACTTTAAAAGCACCGCGCCTGGTCCAAGGGGATTGAGCCATATGGGCCGGATGACCTAAGGCCGTTTGCGGAAGCTTCAACTGCGAAGCCAGCTTCTCACTCCCAGCAATCCATCTGCTAGGTTAGGAGCCTTCCCGGCATGGCGACAATGTGCGGCAATTCTGACGAATCTGCTTTGACTACTATCAGTCTTGCTTCTGTTCACCTGGCTTGATGTCTTGAATCCAAAGCCGACTGCACGTAGCAACAAGAGTCCAGGCTAAACGACAAATGTCAGAGGCGTGAGGGGAGCTCCGTCGCAGCTTTCCGACGGAGGCTAGTTTCGCGATCGAATGATCTAACGCGTGAGTCTTGAGCCGGCGCCGGAAAGCGATACATTGTGCATTGTGCGGTGACAGACAACATTGCGCTTGTTGGTGAATTGGGTGCAAAGGGGTCAGAAAGTGCATGTGTCTTTACAGGATTTGTCCTCACTAAGAGACCTTTCCATGCAATTCCAAAGGAACAAAAAGGAAGTCACGATCAAAACACGGTGTGTCTCGAACTCGGCCAAAAGGAGGCCTTCTAATGTGTGCATTGAGCTTGCTTGGTTGAGCCAGGTACAAGCCAAGCGTACCATTCAGAGCATCCTCCAGGGCAGGTGTCAAGAGAACGCTTGCTGCGTGCAGCACTGGCATGGCAAGGGAAGTTTCACGACTACTCGAATGAAATAATGAACGCATGGCTCGCTGCCAGGTCCTCGAAGTTGCACTTGGATCGGTCATTGATCACACCAAAGACGCCCATGCCACCATGGCCCTGACATCATCCTTCCACCCCATCTGTCTTGATGCACAGATTCATCAATTATCCCACCCTTCCAAAGTAACTTCCTTTGTCCCATCTTCCATTTTGTCTTCCCGTCCAGCCAGCAATCCGTGTGCAAGCCACTCTCTTCCAGATCTGTAGCCTTTCTTCCGATGCTCTCTTCGTCGCTCGTGGTTCAATAGTTACTTCTTGTGATACAGCAGCCATTGGTGATGTCAATGCATCCTCAAACACTTATCATGTGCGTGATCGCCATGTGCGTCAACACAACCCATTCAGTGTAGGTGCGGAGCCCGCATAAAAGATGCGTTTGCTGATGCATTTTTGTTGGGATAGTGATTGTCCGAATGCCCTAAGCGTCAGAGTGCCAGCTTGGATTCCATGTCGTTTCGTGTTTGCCACTTTGAATCATTCGAAGGTTGCTCACAAATCGGGGTCCCAAATTGGGCCCCTCATCGCAGCTTCAGCCCTACCTCTATGTTCTTTGGTTGTTGAACAAATCTGCTTCGACCCTGCCTCAAGCAAAGCAAGAGCTGGCAGCTGGCAGGCACCAGCGAACAGGCCCCATTGCCCATCAAAGTCTAGGCCTAGAGCTGCATATTGCTGACATCCTGAAATACGGCTCGCACTGGTCTCTGAGAATAGCGCCCTCCGAAGCATACTCCTCTGCCTCCCTGGCAAACACCTTGCATAAACCCGTGGTCACTCACATGTGGACCCAACTTAACTGGACCATGCATTCTTGAATTTGCAAACGCACAAGATCGGCCTGGCGATTGAAGAACTGTTGCAAACGCTCGTTGCCTCAGCGGGCGGTCTCTCAGCTCTCCGATACACTCAACATGCAGACGGGCAGTAGTTGATCAAGAGCTGCTCAAAGCCGTTGGAAGGAAAGACCTCGAGCGCATGCGTTGTGACTGACCAAGCAAGTCGTGACCGCAACACCCCCTATCGCACCTCGAAGCCATACAGATCAAGCAGTCCCAGCACACGTCCCTCCGCCTGCTCAACCATGCCTCAATGCCTCTGCATGTGGATAATATTCAAAGCCAAAGAAGGACGGAAAGATACCAATGGCTTTACATTCAGCTGCAACAGGTGCCTTCGAAGGAGCTATTCCCTGAGCAACAAGACGAGTCAGCCACCTTGGCACAATGTGATCATGCGTTGCCAGCACCATCATTGCCAAGCAACTTGGCATCTGCTCCACGAGCAAAACAGCCAGCTCGCATCACATATGACTAAACTGACTAAGCCCCGGTTTCAAGGAATACGCTCAAAACCCAGGAATCACAGCAGCTGCAGCCACCAACTCTATGGTTGGGAGCCTTGTGTTTGATTTCTGCTCACAAGGCAGCCACATGAAGAGCATGGCGTACAGCTCTTGGGCGAGTGAAGCGCGCAGAGTCACTGCCTGCAGACATGGCACCGCAACACGGGAATCAAGAAGTTCTCTCGCGCTTACGCAGAATGGACACGTCAACAAACTTGGCAGGTCATTGTGTGGTTGGGCGGCAGATCAGTCTGTATGTTCATTTATCCTGTCAAGCTCGCAGATCAGCCACGCGGCCATGCCCTTTGCATTTGTGGCTCAGCGCGCAACAAGAGCGAATTGCCATCCTGTAACTTATAATTTGGGAGTAGTTGAGGCTGGCTTGCTGCCTTTCATTTGCTTCCTGCTTGCATCGCCGATCACCTGCAAAATATGTTTTGACTATGTTTGGTTTATTGCTGCTGTATATGTCAGGCCGTAGGCCTGGAGAAAAGCTGCCGGGAAAGACAATACTGGAGATCTTGCTAGAATCACGCAATGTGAACGCATTGGGAACAGAGCCGAGGGTTGCGGCTCCTTTCTCATTCTATCTGGTCCTTGCCTGCGTGCCTGCGTAACAGGTGCACAGTGTGCATGCGGCATATCGCACCCTTGGCCACCTGGCCCTTCCACAAAATTGATGCATTGCCTGCTACGCAAGCTCCGAGCGGAAGACAAGTGCAGTGTGTTGAAGTTGGATGCCCACACGACTACTGAGGTGCCTTGCCAAAACAAAGCCCTTGTTCGCCTTGCTCAAGGAAAGAAGCGGAGACGAAACAAGTGATCCCAGGCAAGGATCCAGAAGCTAGCATCTTGCCAGCGCGATGTGAATCACATACTGGGCCATGACTCGAGGAGGACTGGCTTGTGGCAAAGCTCCAAACAGAGGTGTCGCTAGCTGCATAAGTGCTCATGTTCAAAAAAAACATGTGCATTCCCACAAAAGCTTGAGAGAAGCAATAGCGCTAAATGAGCCAGATGTTTGAGCCCAATCACGCTTGTGGAACCAGCTGCCTCACGCTTGGTCCTTTCTCGAAAGACCTTCTCGCCGCCCACAGACCTTTGCGCAAAGGATACATGGATCACGGGAACGAATCGGGAACTGCACTGATCTGAGATATCCAAGAGCCGTGCATATCTGTACGACTCAAGAAGCTTCGCAGTTCTGCCTCCTGGCACATAGTCACAGGCATGGCAGACTACAATTGTAGGGCGTGTGTAAGGCAGCCCGTCATATAGCATATATGCTTGTACAGCCAAGAAAATATATTTGCAAGCAAAAGCCTCCAATCGTAGAAGCCCTGCAGCAGCGGAGAAGGATTTGTCACCTGGGGGCAGATTCAACGCTGCATCA
>CAUJNA010001535.1:327500-492500 GCA_963377175.1 Effrenium voratum
TGGTGCACCCGGATTTGCAGTGGCCCAACTTGAAAGGGACAGCGCGTCTCAAGGCCAATCCTTGAGGATGTGATAACGCGACTGGACCACATTTAAATTTAACGCAAGTACCTGCTTGGGCAGCCAACAGTTGTTACCATTCCGGCTGTTACAGTCAGTAGGACATTCTGTCATCGATGATGAGCACCAAAACGACGCAGACAAGTATGTGAGCATTTTGAGCACTCTATGGGAATCATACAACGAGACAAAGCTGTCATCTTGCAATGGAACAGCCAAAAAAGCTGAGGCCTCTGCTTCCTTCATAAGCGAAGCTCCCTCCGAGTGTTTCTTCCTCATGCTGAGTTTCTTTTAGTTTAAGGCGCGTGGCTTGGCACCTTAACCCAAAGAGAACTCGGATTCCCGCTATGCAAGCGCTAAAGATAGAATGGAAAGTAAATCCAAGACATACGACCGTCAGCAGGGGTGTGCTGTGTTTTCAGAAGTTCGCGTGCAAAGATGAAAAACGAAGTGGCAAGAGCTGAGAAAACAAGGCCCCATCCCCCCGAGGTCCTTGAGCTGGAAGAATCCTCGTTTGGACAACTAGGACAAGCAACATCCCTCCGGCAAAGCTCTCAAGCCGAATTGTTACTGGCCACTGAGAAATACTATGCTTGAGCACCTGGACATGCATCACTGGAAGTAAGAATATACGCGTCATCAAGAAAACTCGATCGTTCGGGCATGTCTGACAGTTGATCGAAGATCAACTCGAGCATTTTCAGCTTGAGACCAAGCATCTGCATGGTTTGCAAGTGCCGTTCATGTGGGCCTCCGTGGAATTGTACGCTTGCTCAGTCGACTCCTGCACATTCAGAACCTGACAAACTCAAGGCCTGTGCCTTTCATTAGACTCTTAGATGGCTAAGTGCTTGCTTGGCTATCCACTTGATGTGTGCTCTGCCCTTGCAATGCCGAAAGTCAAATCACACTTTTCTCTCACATCCCGTGCCCCACTGACAGCGTACATAAGTTTTTTTTTTAACCAATGCATGAAGCATCCGCGCGCTCCTCACCTTTCGATCCCACTGACCTCTCGTCACTGCCATCTGATGCCAGCCCGGGCACAAAGCTAAACTGACAGGGCAGCACAAGAATGACAAAAAGCACAGGCTTTCGTGAATGCAACACGCTGTCACCAATATGCACATGTTGGACACTATCAATATGCAAAACTGCACAATCAGTCTGATTTCAGCGGAAAAAGCGTACCTCGAACTCGGAAGACGTACTGGAAATTGTGTGGGCCTCCACAACACCACCTGGACCTCAATCTTGCAGTAAGGCCACAAATTGCTAGGGGCCATAAGAACAAATACAAGGAGAACCGAACGAAACATCCGACATATCCAAGCCACCATTGTCGGCTGTGCTGTCATCCGAGATCCCAGAGGTGCGAGAGATGCCTGAGAACGCCTGTCCAAGGCATATCAAAAGTGATCCTCCCCAAGGAGTTGATTGCTCTGGAGACGTGCAAAGCTGCCACAAGACGCAGAGAATTCAGATTGGGTCGAGATTTAATTTGGGATTTTATCATTGATTTATTTATTTTTTATTTTCCCCCGTCCTGGCTACTAAAATGCAGTAATTTACAGCATGTTCTCGCGAAATGTATGTATTCTACGCTAGTCCGTCAACATCATCAGCATCGTTTTCAGCATCACCAGCAAATCGAGGGCCTTGGCTTCCTACATCTTCAGCATCATCAGTTCCTCTCCGGCAAGGTAGGTAGGCATGTATACATGTTAAAAAGAGGGGCGGGTCCCCCTCATGATGGTAAAAGTGAGGATTCAAGTACGGCCAAACTAATCCCTGTAAAACACCTAAAAAGTAGCGGGGGGTTTGGGGGGGGGGGCAGCCCCCCCCCATGATGATTGAAAAAGTGCCAAAAATCCAAAAAGTAGCGGGGGGGGTTGGGGGGCATGGTGATCAAAAAAGTGATGATTCAATTAGGGGCAAACAAATCTAAAAAGCAGCAGGGGGGGTTGGGGGGGGGTTCCGGGGGGGGGGGGGGGGGGGGGGGGGGAAAAATGGTAAAAGTAGGGGGCCTGGGGGGTGGTCTGTTGATGGTTGCCTGTTCTGGTTTTTATGTTCATCTCAAATCTGTGTTCCCCCTTATTCGTTTTTAAAAGAGGGTTTTTAGGGAGCTTATTTATCGTTTTCGTTAAGGTAATCACTTGGGTAAATTGTCGCCTTGTTCATTGTTGGGCTGGGGGCCGACATTTTTTTCATTTGAAAGAGTTAGCCCTTTTAGTAGTTATCAAGTTCTGGGGTGTTGGTGATGTATTTTTGTTTTGATATATGGAAATCTATTTGGCCGCTTCGGAGCGCCTTATTTTCTTGAGCCAAAACATGTCGGTAGTCTCAACTGTACAACTGTATATGACAACAAGCGTATTGGGCTACATATTTCAACACTCCTCCTTGCTGGAGGGTGCTTGATCACCCGCGCAGCAACTATACAGTGCGGTAGTCGGAGCCTGGACCAGGGCCTTACGAATCTAGAAGACTCATCTGGCCTTTACTCTTGCTTTGAAGAAACACAAATCCGGAACGATTCATTGTGTCCTTCATTTGGACTCCGGGTACTGACTTTGTCAGCACATCAGACCTGTTCCGCTTGCCTGGTATGTGTTCTACCTTTAAATGGTTCATCGCCACACGTTCCTGTAACCACAGATAACGAGTTTGAATGTGGCGTGCCTTTCCCAGGCCTACTCTATTAACCGTGCCTTTGGCTGCGGTTGCATCAGACTCTACTAGAACCTCTACCTCAACTCCAAAGTCTTGAAGGAGGGATTGAAGTCCTAATCCTACAGAACCGCCTTTCACAAAGCGTAACACTCACTCTCTCCAGTGCTCAATGCTATCGTCGACTGGACGTTGCTTGAGTGCTTCAGTGTATGGCTACCATAGAGGGCAACCATGCCTGTAGTGCTTCGCCTAGTGACAGCGTCTCCTGCATGGTCAGAATCAACCTGTATACGGACCTTCGAAGGTTTGGCTTGTCTCCCAAACACTTGACAAAGATCAGGATACTTCAGCAAATATCTGCACAGTCTCTTCAGGTCTTGCATCGCCGCCTCGGTCGGGGTGACCATCTTCCTTGAAAGATTCTTCACAGCGTGCGAAAGATCAGGACGATCTTGACTGAGGTACGCTGCTCGCATCACACTCGACCTATAAAGTGAAGCTGCTTCTCGCGCCAACGGAGGGCTGTTAGCCTCCAAAAGCTGCTGCTCCACGGACTTCTTGATGTCTGGGGTCTCAGTGCCCTTCGCGTTCACCATTCCCAGATGTCTCACCAAAAGTTCCACATGACGGCGGTCAGGTTCCAAGAAAACCGCTGATTGGCCTTCGTGCATGCCAATGCGGATCAGACGATTCAAGAAATGTGCAGCGCGATCATCTCCATCCTCGTCTCCCAGCATTCCGAGCCGTTTCAGCTCGTAGGCACTCCTTAGAGTGGGATCCAGCTCATCCAAAGCTTCTTGATCACCAAGTGCAAGGAAGTCGTCTCCATGAACCAACACTCTGCACCCTGTGCTCGGCTTGTAAAAGCAGGAACCATTGCTGCGACCACGCTGAAACCCATGCTTCAAAAGAAGTTGGGTATAATGGTCTTGCCATATTGCTGGCGCGTCTTGGCAACCATACATGCTCTTCTCCAACAACTTCTGCGTCTTCTGGTGGAAGCTCCACATATATGCGTCGCTTCGGAACTCCATAAAAGTGCGCTCGACTTATGTCCCAGAGACCGAGCTTCAGTCTCCGGCCCTTGGCTGACACCCGGTCTGTTGCCCAGGCACTCAGCAAGTAGCGCATTGCCTCCAACGGTGGCGTTGACGAGAACAGGAGGTTCTGCGGCAACTGTTCTTCCGGCTTCTTAGCTGCCTTAATTTCGCGGGCAACTAATCTAGACCGGTAGTTGGGCTTTTCCGGATCTCCTTTGTGCGTGTCTATCCATCTCACCGTGATTGGACGAAGTCCCTCTGCGTAGCACTGTGTTACCGGCACCTTCCGGTAAACTCCTTGCTTCTTGAAGTAGTCCATCTCAAGAGTTCTGGCCTTCTTAACTTCTTCCGCTGGTAGAAGTCCTCCATTCACATCATCCCAGTACTCTTCAATGTAGCCTGCTGGAACAAAAGGTTCCTCACAGATTGGCCCTGATGTATTCGACTCCATTGAGTTAAGCTCACCCTTCTGTACAAGATAAGCTTTGACTGTCCGAAGGACAGCTTTGACCAGCGCAGGTGGGTACCTGGCGGCCTGTTTGGCAATTCCACCAATAAGGTGTACATGCCTGTGCCAGGGATCTTTCCCTGCCTTGTTGCTGCACTCACCTTCCAAGAGCTCAGCAAGCTCCCGGCTATTAGTGAGCCAACCGGTCTCCTTTCTCACATAGCCCGTGCCTTGAAGACCACGGCGGTCTGTCGCCATCATCTCCCATCGGCACATCGGCCCTCGGACCAAATATGTGTCCGGGCGATCCGTCAGTTCCTTGACTTCAGGATCTTTCCACGAAGTGGCACTCCAGGGCGCCTCGTGCAAGAACAGGCGTCCTGTATCCAGCTGCTTCCTATAGAAGCTGCATGAGTTGTGCAAATGCTCCAGTGCTTTATCCATACGGATCTTACGTTGATCCGGGCTGACCCTGTACTTGTTGATGTTCTGCAAGTGGCTGAATTGATCACACGGCGGACTCCCAGTCAGTAGTACTGGTTCGTCGCGATCAATCAGTTGGTTTACGGCCTCGACGTCTTCTGGCCTGCTAAGGTCCCAGAACGAGCCGTCGGGCTTAGCCTCCTCAAGGTCGATTGCGAAACCAGGCTTTAAACCAAACCTGCTCGCCTCCTTAGAGAATCTTGCTGGACTGCACACTTCCATGATGTGTACGGCGCTTAGCTCGCAGCTTATGTTGGCTAGAGTCTCAATTTCCACTGACGAGATCTCTACCTCCTGCTGCTCATAGACCTGCTTGATTCTCCTCTCGATCATCCTCTTCACCACCTCCTTTGCCCTGCTCAAAGACAGTCCTCCCGCGTCCGGGGGCTGCCCTGGAGTAGTTGCTCCAGCAGGTGGCTCTCCAGTTTGATCTCTCAAATCTTCAACTGATACCTCAGGTTCTCTCTTCTCTCCTTGGGGTGGCTGGACCTTCAGCTTAGGTCCAGCGGCTATCCTGAGTTCTCCCGGTCTTTTCTGAGGCTTGACCGGTGAGGCTTTAGCCTTACTCCCTGCAGGCGTACTGCTACTGCTGGGCTCTGCAGGTGCACGTTTCAGGCTTGACCTCTCCTCTGGGTTGTCAGGGTATGGCAAAATGCCCTCATCCCTGCGTTCTTCACTAGCTTGCACGGCCTTGTCGGCCGGTGCTCCAGCTGCGTCATCAGCTGTCACATCCCTCTCAGGGGCCTCGTTCTTCTCATCTATTTTAGATCTCTTCTTCCTCTCGTGTTCTTCTAATCTGCTCTTGCCTTCCTCATCTTGTTGCATCAGAGTCACAATCCTGGCTCTGCATGCTTCCGTGTGTGGCAACACGGTAGATTGGCCCAGCAAAATGCATGTGCATCCTGGGCACCCATCTGTAGGCGTATACTTCTCGACGTCTGCCTTCCGGATGTAGATCCTCTTCTGCATAGGTGGCGCCATGACATGAACTGCTGGTGGCACCTCCATCCTTGGCT
Organism: Effrenium voratum; assembly: GCA_963377175.1. Lineage (NCBI taxonomy): Eukaryota > Dinophyceae > Suessiales > Symbiodiniaceae > Effrenium > Effrenium voratum. The sequence goes on from CAUJNA010001535.1 coordinate 333,221, forward strand.
CTCCAACCAAGACAACGGCTTCTCCAGCCGCTCCGGCACGTGGCGTGCCCGGTGACCTCCGTGCAGTCACCTCCCATGGAAGCCCTCGTAGGGCATCCCATCCGTCGGCTACCCAACGGTCACAGTCCGCCAGCCTGCGGACTCCAGTGCCCCTCTTGACACCATCTGCTGTGATCACCAAAAGTGATCCGGTACGACCATGGTGGCCGATGTACCGGCCTTCCTTAAGATGTCGTACTCCTTCTCCTACCTCACGGTAGTACAACTTTTCGCCTATAGCGATCGCTGGCTTTCGCCAGTTCTTACCACAACGCCTGTGTTCAGGCGTGCGGCCGTCCGGTCCTTTGCGGTACCGGCACATCAGGTCTGCCGCATGCCGCGGAAGCCATACCAGGACGGGATCGTCCTCGCGTAGAACCTTGCCGATCATCTCTTCTAAAGAAGACCTCAAGACTCTTACCTGCCTCTTGACCTCACGGACTGCATTCTCCGCAAGTCCATTGCTCCGGTGGTCACCCACCGGGGACTCCTGTGGAACGTTTTCCACTCCAGCCTCACGGGCTGCCTGCTCCTTAAAAGCAACAATCGAATGCTCACCATCGCTCATCATGACCGCTCTCCGATAGCCTAAGTGCTTCAGAAAGTTGGCAAAGAACTTCACGGCATAGGGTGTAGGACCCTTTGCATCCACAAAAGTGGCTGCCACGGACAACGTCCGGCTGTCTTTGATCACCAAGATAGGCTTGGCTCTTCCATCTTCCTTGCCATCTGTAGTCATGAAGGTGTAGTCGCTCGCGATGATGGGTAAACCGTCATCTCTCTTACTCTCCTCGTCTCGAGACCTGTGTTGCTGACCTAGGCCTCTCCCAGCAACGCAATGCCGGCACCAAGTCCTGTACTGAACATGGCCTGTGGACTCATGCTCGTCCACCTCCGCCCTTGTCGGGTTCGCTGGTGCGTGCACCAACGCAGGCGGTGCAATCTCCTCACTCTCCTCTTCTCTCTCAGGAACACCCTCAGGTCGGCCCTCAGGTGCTCCCATGTCCTCATCTCCTCGTCCGGCGGGCACGGCATCTTCTGCCGCTGCCATGGCTTGGGCCGGACTTACACCACTGTCGGCTGCCGCCCAAAACCCTGAGTAGGTGCCTTCGCCTTCAGGTAGAAGTTGTAGACACCTTTCTCCTGGCACACCGGAATCCATGCCTTCGCATGGTGCTTGTTCTTCTCCTTCTCAATGAGCTCCAAGATCTTGCCAGAAACCTTGGAGTCCTGCGGGATCAGATTCCCGCCATGCTCGTCCAGCACCGCAACTCTGCCGTGCTTCAAGCATTTGTAGGCCGAGACCAAGGGTTTGTGTACCGGAGCCAACGGGCCTGTGACACTACAACAGTGCCCATACTCTCCGGTTCCTTTGAACACACCCGTACCAGTCCCACGGACCAGCTCACCTGAGGCCGTCTTGAACATAACCTCAGTTCCTTCCTTGACCGGCACTTTGTCTGCCCAGTCTGATGGGATTGCTGTCTGAGCTGCACCGGTGTCCAAATTGAAGCGGACCCATTCCATAGCCTGGAGGTCCTCTCCAGCTGTAAGTGCACCCAGCTCAAACATACCCACATCGAGCTCTCCTTCGGGTTGTTCTTCTTCATGGGCTCCCTCACCTGTGTCCTCTTCCAGTGAGTTCGCTCCTTTGCGCTTACCCTTGCTCTTGCCTTTCTTTCCACCTCCTTTTGAGCCTTTGCTTGAGCCTTTGTTTGAGCCATCCTTCTTTTTACTCCAGCACTCCGCAGCTTTATGCCCGGCTTTACCGCAATTAAAGCAAACTATGTCCTTGGAAGTTGAACCTTTTCCCCCACTGCCCTTGTCTTTACCTTTGCCCTTACTCTTGCCCTTTCCACCGGATCCCTTGCCTTTGACCAAGCTGTTGATGACCTTTGTGAGGCTGTCCACGTCCATGGGCGCCGGACCACTGTCCGATGAGGATGCTGCGCCAGGGCGTGAAATCGGTGCCTTACTTCCCAAAGAGGATTCAATCACAAGGTCAATTTCTGATTTCATCTGTGCGTAGGTTGTGAGGCGTCCTTTGTTCAACAAAAGGTGGCGTTCAATGTCTGAGGGTACAAGCAACTCCAAGCTGGTCGCCTTTATGTCTTCTGACAGGCGTTCTCTCTCACCAGCTTCGTTCTTGCGATTTTCATATCACCTGAAAAGGTCCTCTAGTTGCTCTATTGCGGCCCTCACATTTTCCCACCGTTTCACACGTTCTGGGTTCAATATCGCCCGGAGTATGTTTCTCTTCCGTCCGGCGGTTAGGGGATCCCACCGGCGGTGGATTCTTCTCCACGCTTCGAACCCATTAGAACAGCCTATCACCAAGTCCTCAGTCTCTCCATGGGTTAAGGAAGAAAGCAAACGAAACAATTGGTCCCCTATGTCTGGTAAACCGGACACCCCGTCCGGCTCCCCATGCGCGGCCTCGACTTCGTCCACAGTGATGTCGTCGGGCCCATCCTGATCGAGGCACCAATCCAATACTTTCTCAAATTCCTTCCCAAAGATGCTGACAACAAGGTTTGTGACTGAACGCACCCACTTCCGGAACGTATGCTCTTCATTGTTGAACCGTTCCGGCTTACCAATCCCCTTTGTGTCAACCAACAGCTTCCTGGGTTCCTCTCTTTTTGTATTCCTGGCCAATTCTGTCATGCTTTCGGCCAGCCGGGTCAACAGGGCAGTTTGTTCCTGTTGCCTCTGTTGCTGCTCGCGCAACACTCTATGTTCCTCAAGGATCTGCTGCAGTTGCGCTTGTATGGCAGCTAATTCTGCCATTGGCCCTCGGCAGACTATACGTCTGCCTCGCTATCCTCGGCGGGTTCCTCCACAAAGATCTCGGACCCCGACGTGTAGGTTTCCGAGTCTGTGGACTCCTGCTCAGTCGGAAAGCGGACTCCGGACCACTTAGGCTGCGGAGCTCCCGGTGGCTTCTGCTTGGGCTTGAGAAACACCGGTGGGCCTTTACTGCTTTTGGCCACTTCCTCACCCGGCTTTTCCTCGGGCTGTCCCTTGGGCTGCAGCTTGAGCTTGGGCTGCAACTTGACCTTTGCTGCAGGCTTTCCGGATGCTGTCTTGGGCACAGGTGGCGGCTTCTTCGCCGCGGGCTTGGGGTTCACTGCAAGGGCCTTTGATGCAGTGGTGACAGCAGCAGGTGCGATAGGCGTCGCGCCCTTCGCGCCCTTGCCTTGGCTCGCGATGCGCGCCGCACGCTCCAACACCCACGGGTATTGGGCGCGGTGCCTCTCGTCGCACGAGCTGCAAGCCTTTGCTAGGCTGTCACGGGCCAACACCTGGGCCCTGATCGCTGCCTCTACGGCAGCTCCGGCTGTTCCTTGAGCCGGTGCTTTGCTCTCGGCAATTTCCTGAGCGATTGCCGCGTTCCTCAGGCGGTAGTTGCTGGCCAATGCAGACTCCGGGGTGGCTTTGCCTGCACGCACTCTGCGCAATGCTGCCTCTTGCGTGGCTAGCGCCACACTGATCACGCGGCCTGCAGACTTCGCCGCGGCTGCCACCTCTGCAATTGGCTCAGCGCCCAGCGCTGCTGCCTCCTCAGCTGCTGCGGCTGCTTTGGCAGCGGGCTCCTCCTCCTCCTCCGAGGTGCTTCCACTGGTCGGCCTTCTCTTACGGCGGGTCAACTCCCGCTTAGGCCTTTGCCTTGGACCACCTGGAGGGGACTTTGGCTGCACGTTCCTGCCAAAGCCTTTGGGGACAGGCACCTCGTAGCCGTACTCTTCTTCAAACTTATCGAGGGCTTCCTGGACTGCAGGCGGGATCGGGTTATTGCGCTTCAAGTTCAACTTGACCAAGCCCCGCAAGAACCGGTAGGACCTCGCCTCCTTGGACCGGCGTCCGTCCTTCCACTGTTCTCCTTCACGCGGGGCCAGGGCGCCTTGCTCTTCTTCTTCTTCTCGCCCTTCTTGCCTTTGCCCTTTCCCTTGCCTGCTTCTTCGGGCTTCTCCTCAGCTGCTGCAGGGGCCTCCTCCTCTGATTCTACTTGGACCTCCTCTTCCTCAGCTGCTGCTTCTGCTGCTGGTGCTGGCGCTGTGCTGCTGGCAGCCTCCGGATGCGATGAGGACGGGGCTGCCAGGGCGATCAAAGGAGATCGCCAGGTGCCCCAGGCGTCCGAGTCCGACGCTGAAGCCTCTGTGGATCTATTGACGATCCACCCTTTGCGCGCCGGCTTCTTCGGCTCTGGGGGCTCATCCTCTCCCTTCTTTCTCTTCTTTGGTGGCTCCTCTGGCTCCTCTGGCTCCTCCAGCAGCTTAGCTAAGATCCTCTCTGTCTCAGCTGCCTGCTGGGCAACGCTCTCCTCGTTGGGGGACCAATCTGGTCCCGAGGCCAATTCTTCTGGCCCCTCTTCAGCTCCTCCGAGCTGCTCAGGCCCGGTCTCCTCCACCGGGGCCTCTTCGGGCAGCTCCTCGGTCTCTGGCACGACCGAAGCGCCCTCCTCACCTGGCGGCTCTACCGCCGCCGGGCTCCTGCCGCGTCCGCGGCCTCCCCGCCTCCAAGGCGGTACTGATCCACGCCCTCTGCTGGCGCAGTACCAAATTGAGCGCTTAGGTCCCTCTGAACCTTTACTGCTCCCCGCTACCATGAAAATCTATTTGGCCGCTTCGGAGCGCCTTATTTTCTTGAGCCAAAACATGTCGGTAGTCTCAACTGTACAACTGTATATGACAACAAGCGTATTGGGCTACATATTTCAACAATATATGTTTTGTCATTGAAATTTTGTTATAGGTTAAAATTACAGTATAATGAAAGGTTATAAAAGTTTACACTGTTTAATCATATTATAATTAAATACTATGATTAAGCAATGAAATCATTGTTTCTGTTATGTGAAAATTTCAAATGTAATATGTTCTATAGTAATGATTTCGTCTCGTTTCATAGTCTGTTTTATTTCTTCAACTATTTTTTCAATATAAAATTGTAATGACGCTCTACTTGTTATCTTGTTCTGTTCGCTTGATGCATAATAACTACAGTTGCAAATAGTATTCCTATACATAATTTTCGAACTAATTTCTATTCCAACCTTTATTTCTTCATCATACTTCATCACTCTTAATAATTCTTTTGGTGGTTTCAACGCATATGAAAGTGCTTTATCACCTTTCAAACATATATTGCTAATCAACACATAATATCTACTTTCTCCTTCTCCTTCTCGTTCAAAAATAGACGGTTTCCATTTCCTTTGTAAGACCCTTAATGCTTTACACTGTTTTAGTCCTTGCCACCCTTCATGGCCATTCATATAAGAAGCGATGTTTAACAATGCTTCCATAGGTAAGCTAGCACAATTCTCAACCATAAAATTATTCTCTAACATTTTACCCTCACTCATTTTTCTCTTTATATATAAGGTTTTTTCTCTTTAAGTAGTTTTGGCTAGGGGTTGCTGGTCGGCTGGTCTGGGTTTCAGGTTTAATTTAAATGTCTTAACCTTCTTGTTAGATTATAAAACAATGTTTAATCATATTATAAGATAATAATATTAATAAACAAAAGTTAATTTTACCCGTATTCAATCTCACCAGCGATACAACCACTATAACAACTCATACTATACTCACAACAATAATGCTCGTATCCTTTTATTAATTGGTCTGTGTAAATTTCAATTAATTCGCTAAGCATATATCTCATACAATAATTGTTGTTTCTATATGACCACCAACTGTTTAGGTTTGGAAAGCTAAACCTACAACGTTTAAATTTTTTTAAAGCTTCAATGTTAAGACATTTTCTTAAAATGGTACAAACTTCATTTTCATTATTCTTACAGTACGATTTTAATGCTTGATAATACATGTTTCTATTTTTAAATCGTTCTTTAACTTCTTGTATATCAAATACTCGGTCAATGTGTTTTCTGTAATGTCTATTTTTATACTATATTGGTTTTCTGCTAGTAGTGTAAAAACATTATTTTCCATTAGTTTAATAACTTGTAATTGAAGTTCTGCTTTTTCCAGTCCTTCTTCAGGAATGTCTTTATTTCTCATAAAATGTTCTTCTTCATCCATCAAATACCTGCAATCAAAACATGTTACTCTAATATAGCCACCTATAAGATTACACACATCAACAGGTAAAATATTAGCTAGTGCCACGACAGACTTACATTTTTTATTTTTACAAGGACAATTATCATAATTAAATAGTGACATGTTTTTCTCTTACTATATTATATCCATTTTTCTTTAAGTAGTTTTCTATTTTATGTTGAGGGGCGGGGGTTTATATTGAAAAAAAATATGTTCTAACAGTTTAATATAAACACTAGGTTTAATCATATTATAATTGAATAATATCATTAAACTAAATCACTCACGCTTTCCATTCACCTATTCCATCCCACCAGAATTCAATAATTCGCATCTGTCCATCTACTAGACTGTCTTCTTTGTTTAGTTTCCGTATCGCTCCTGATAAGATATAGTGGTTAATAATCATTGCATTAAACTTTCCATCACGGTTTAACTTTTTACCACAGTCTTTTATGATGTCTTCATCTGTTAGGTTTTCATACATTTCTTTCATGATGTCAAACCTAACAAATGAGTATATCGCCATCAAGTTTAATCCGCTATTATCCCTAAACCTGCTAATTTCCAGAATTCTTCGTTTTCATCAACTGGTGGCAAAGGGTGTCTTTTGATGAAATCCTTTATTTTGTTTAACTCTTCATCTAATTCCTTTTTATAACTGTCATTATCATCATCTTCTTCGTCTGATAGCGTCCAGTTTGATAAGTCAGCAATCACTCCGACATTTTCTAAATTCAAGTCCTCTAATCTTATTTCAGCCATAATTTTCACTTAATATAATAAGTTAATATTTCTTTAAGTAGTTTTTTATTTTATGTTAAGGGGTGGGGCTTTATATTGAAAAAAATATTTTCTAACAATTTAATATAATGGCGAGATTAACAAAAGACCAAATAATCAGCAACATCTATTACGACTTAGACGAGGGTTTCGGAAGCACACAAGCGACACACAAGAAGGCAAAGGAAGAAGACACAACAATAACATTAGACGATGTAAAGTCTTTCTTAAAGAAACAACCAAATAAACAAATCAAAAATTATAGAGGTACTAATTCCTATACCGCTCCATTCGCACGATATGAATATCAAATAGACATAATGCATATGTCACCTTTAGCAAAAGACAAGAACGTTCCACAGTATGCTTTAGTCGTGATTGACATCTTCAGTAAATTAGCAGATGTAATACCGATGGAGGAAAGAGACGGAGAGCACGTTTTGAAGGCGTTGAGAGCAAGCTTTAAAAAGATGGGTTATCCGATGTCCGTGTATTCTGATGACGACGGAGCGTTTGCAACTAAAAATCAAGTTCAGGATTTCTTCAACAGTGAAGGAATAAACCACATCGTCACGAAGACCCACGCAAATGTGGCCGAGCGTTTTATTAGAACGATGAAAAACAAAATTCACGATAGAGTTAGGTTTAACAACATGAAATGGACCGATGCCCTAACGCAAGCATTGAAACAGTATAACAGCACATCTCACTCATCAACAAGGATGGCACCGTCTGAAGCACACAAGGTAAAAGTGTTCCAAAAGAAAAGGGGTAATTACACCGACAGAAAGGAGTATAACTCTAAATGGTCTAATAAAATATTCAATATTGATAAAATTGAATATGATATTATGGGTAGTAAAACTTACAAAGTAGCAGGAATAAACAAACCGCTTTTGAGACACGAAATTTTGTTAGTTAATGATTAAACGTATTTCTTGGTATCTTCTTTATACTTGACTTGATAGTAATCCAGACTTGATTGTTTAGGTTCTTTTATGACTTTTTCATTCAGTTTTTTAACATAAATGTTTCGTTTATTTTTGTATTCGCTACTGTCTCTATCTACTTCTTTTGCTTGATAATTGTTATTGTTATTATATGTAGGTTTAATATTCATGCTCTTTAAGATTTTCAGTATGTTTTCATTTTGCTCCAACACTTTTTCTAATTTTGGAAACAACAACTCCAAACTACTGTCAATGTTCTCTAAATGTTCTTCCATATATACTAAATTATAAAACTAAACTTTTAAAACTAAATGTTGCAATTATGTTAAATCTACTCTTTAAATACTAATTTTTCATTATTTGTTTAACAGTTTCCTGAGTTTCCTTATCACCATTATCTGATGGAGTAACTCCCCTCCCAAAGCGAATAGCAATATTATGAACATCTGTTTCTAAGTTGATACTGTCTTTAGTTTTATCAATATTCATTTTCTTATCATTTCTACTTATTTTGAAACTTGTCGGAATACACGAACATTTACAGTTTCCTTTCTTTTGTATTTCTAATTCATTTTTCATTTCTAAGATTTTTTTACACATTGGACAAGCAAACTCAATAACTGATGTTTCTTTAACAATTTCTTCATCAGTTGAAGAAACAACTGGTTCAGTCTTATTCTTTTTCTTTCTTCCCATCTATATTAATATTTATATTTTTAATATATTGTATCACAAACTTAATTAATTCTAAAACAAAATAGCATACTTTTTTAAATCTATTATCAGTTATAACAACTTGTTCTATATGTTCTACTTTATCTATTATATCAATATAATCTGAATAACTTCTATTCATATATAAAATAATAAATATAAAATATTTTCTAAATAACTTTAATATTATTTTATTATGTCTGATGTTCCAATAATAAAACCAATAAATATAACTGATTACGATTTCAAACAATCTAAATATGAACATGTACCAAAACTACCTTTTCGCTCAATTGTTGTTGCTTCATCAACGGGTGGCAAAACAGTTTTAATCCAAAACCTTATCCTAAATGTCTATAGGGACTGCTTCGCCCGTATATTCATTTTTAGCCCGTCGGTTCATAATGACCCTACCTTCTTTGAAGTCAAGAAATATCAAAAAGATAATATGAAGGTTGATGATGAAAAAGAAAAGTTATATTATGGCACCTACCAACCTGAAGAACTGGAAGAAATAATTAACACACAAAGAAAGATAATTCAATATATGAAAGAACAGAAGAGTAAGAAACTACATTCAATTTTAATCATAGTTGATGATTTTGCAGACGACCCTAAATTTGTTAGATATAGTAAGTTACTTCATGGACTGGCAACGAGAGGCAGCACGACGCCATTAGTTTTTGTTTAAGCGTTCAAAAATATCGTGTCCTAGCTCCAATCATTAGGTTGAATTCTAGTTCGTTGTATATCTTTAAGTTAAAGAATGTATCAGAGTTAATGTCATTCATTGAGGAAAACTCGGCCATCGTTGATAAAGAGCAACTGTTAAATATGTATCATAAAGCGGTAGATGATAAGCCATACTCCTTCTTTTATGTTAATATGAATTCCAAAGATGTTAATAATATGTTTTATGTTAGATTTGAAAAAGCATTTAAAATAAAATAAAGATTTAAATATATTATGTTATTTTATGATTTACCATTAGACATTAAAAACCTTGTATTATCTTATAATTTAGGTGATGTTAGATTATTAAAAATAAAAAATAAAAATAAAATATTAAAAATTATATTAATAAATTTAAACCAGTGTATAAGTCTTACAAATTAAAGAATTCACAATATTTTGAAATTGATAATATCAATATGAAAAATAATATCAATAACGGCACATCATATATTTTTAACTTAAGTGAGTTAGATAAATTACATAAAAAAAAAACATAAACCATTAAAATTATTAATTGAATATGATATATTTGCTACATCTACCTCATTTACTTGTTTGAATCATGTTCGTAATCGTACTTTAACATCAAATAATTTATTTGATATTTATTATTTTCTTAATAAAGACCTTTATGAAACTAATTTAGTGTATAGCCGTAATATGGTTAATTTTATTTCATTACAAGTGAAAAAAATAACTATTAAAGTCATCAATGATGAAAGACAAAGTTTTATTAGTAAATTTTATTCATATTTTTTTAATTAATAATGTTAATAACGTTTAATATTATTAATTCAGAACAAACTATAACTACACAAATTCAACGCTGGTAATTTATATATTAATTTGTCACATTTTACTTTCTCCAGTTTTTCTAATCTTTCACTCATTTGCTTAATTGCTTTCAACTGTAACTTGTCAATATTACTTAAATCTAATTGTTCTACATCAATATCATTGATTTTGTCAATACTTGAAGTTTCAACATTACTATTTGAATTACCCATTATATATTATTATTTAGAATTTTCTTTTTTCAATTCCTTAATTTCTTTTTCTAATTTTTCAACCTTATCTATTACTTCAAGTAAAGCTTTATGTAATAATATTGGTACTTTTGTATATTCAATGCCTAAATATTCGCGACTGCTATGAACTACATTACTAATTTCTTTTGGAACTGCTTTTAATAAATCATCAGCAATGTAACCGATGTGGATTGCATCCTTATCGTCTCTATCTTTTCTTTTGAATTTTTTAGGTTTGAATTTCTTAATCATACTAATACAATTACTTTTAAGTAAATCTACATCATATTTTAATCTTGCATCAGAATTATCTATTAGACTTCCATTTATAGTTACAGTTCCAGCAGTAATATCAATAGCATCACCTGAAGCATCTTGAATATCATTAACAAATAATGTTTTGTATTAACAACTGTTACATTTTCATTAAAAGTTGATGGAGCATTATTTGTAAAACTTTCAGTATTTACTGTTGTTCCAAATGTCTTATCAATAGATAATAAAACTGAAGGTGTAGTTGAACTATCTGCTATTCTGAATGCAGTATTTGATGTTTTAAATATTATTATATCAAATGTTGATAGATTAGTTCCATCGTGATAGGTCGATATTTCCGATGTTCCCATTTTAATATCAGTTCCAGTAGTCATTGAAATATTATTCAAAAATGAAACCGTTGTTAAATCGAATGATTGAATGGTATTAGTTGCTAAATATGCATTTTGAACTGCTAAGTTAGTATCAACGGTTATTAATGTTCCTCCGTTAGGTGCTAAATGATTGCTTCTTAATGCTCCATTAGTTTTAATATAAACATCATCAGCAAATAAATTACCCATAAAATCAGCAGTAGCAGTATTAAAAGTCCATCCACTAGTAATATTAACTGCCCCAACTATGTTAGACTGAACAGCGGGGTCTCCACAAATAAATCTAATTGAAGAATTAAATCGGTATTTCTCATATCAAAAGATGAAAAAGCACTAACATATCTATATAATTCACAGTTTGTATCAATTGTTAATTTACCATCAGTATCAATATTAACATTATCACAATTAACATCAGCATTCGTATAAATATTACCTAACACATCTATAGGTTTACTAAAAATTGTTTTTCCTACAAGCCCATCAGCCATAAAATATTGGTTAGAAGCATTAGTTATATCTCCTACACTACACGCTACAAAATTAGGATGATGTATATAAAAACCTTCTATTGCATCTGGTGTATATGTTTCTAAATATGGTTCTAATCCATTTATTGAAGTATTGATATTATCTATTTTTGTTTTAATATCTGTTGAAAAATCATTATTTGTAAATAAGTTTCCTTTCATATAAACAGCACCTTCGAAATATGATGTCCCGTGTGCTTGAGCAAAATTATACGAAGTATGAACATTACCGTTAATCATACTTCTTGAAGCATTATTAGGTCTTCCAATAATAACATCTCCTGTATTCCATCCTAACCATAATCTATAAGGAGTAGCACCTGTTAGTCCTTGATAAGAGTCCAACTGACAACCTCTTTTAAATTCTAAACGTTGATTACTTACAGCATCTTGAATTCTAAAAATTGGATTAGTATTATCTGTTAAACTAAGTATTAATGGAGAGTTTACTGTTTGTGCAGTTGTATTAACTTTGTCTAATTTTTGACTTATTGTTGTATCTTGCGCGCTGTCATTTGTAAGTATTGAATTAATTGTATTTGTATTTCCCGTTATTAATCCACTTAATCCATCTGATTGTAAAACATATCTAGCATCAGGACCTGCTATATCTAAAATAGACGAACACGAAAATAAACCAGATACTTGTAAATTACTTAATATTGTAGTATTATGATTTAATATTATTTTATCATGTTGAAAAGTTGAAGAATTATTAATTTCTACATCTCCAAAACCTCTTTGATTTAAAAACATAGTTGCTCCACTTAAATTTCCATAAACATAAGTATCAATATAATTATTGTATAATTCATGATAATAATTATAACTTCCAAAATTTGCTATTTTAAAAGTCGATGTTGTTGTTATATTATGAATTAGTGTATTTTTTAATATTGATGTATCTAATTTTTCTGATAATAAATTATTAGTCGCTATTTTATTATAATAATCTGCTTCATTAAGTGAACCTCCATTCTGTAAAGCTGATATGGCTGAAATATGTGAATTTACTGTACTATTTAATCCTGTTATTAAATTAGAAATAGAACTAATATTATTAAAATTAGTTGTTATAGTAGAATTCAAATTATTTATTAAATGTGTATTAGATGAAATATTATTAATGTTTGTATTAATTAAGTTAGAATTAGAACTAATATTATTAAAATTAGTTGTCATAGTATAATTTAGATTACTTATTAAACTTGTATTTGATGAAATATTATTAAAATTTGTATTTGAAGTTATTTTCAGATTACCTATTAAAATTGTATTTGAACTAATATTATTTGATAATACATTAACTTCCGTCTTATTGTATGATTGAGTTATATCATAAAAATTAGCGTCAATCTGTGCTTTTGTGTAAGTATCTACTTGGTCTGCTTTGTTGTTGAGTAAATCAATTATATCTGATTGATTAGCGTATATGTTTCTAATGTTTGTTACCCCGCTTGTAGAATTGATTTCGCTAATTGTGTGCGCTACAACATTTTCAAAGTGTGTTAAATTTATTGAAGGCATTATATATTAATAGTAGAAAATGATAATAATTTTTTTTTTTAATATTATCATTTTTACTTACTGTTAATCCAAAATCTGAACTCCGGCGTCGCGTATGGATAATATTTGTTCACTCACTAACGTTATATATATATTGTATCTGGCATATTTGCTGTTACCATATTTCCAATAGGTTTCACACGAATTAAAAGTTGTTAATTCCAGTATATGAACTATCGGGAACCTTTTCGAAATCCATAGCAAAGATAAACTTATCAACACGATAAGCATAATATTCAATCGATAAATGATGTTGATGGAACAATGGTAAATTTAATGCTTTTCGTAAATAATAGAATGCTTGTGTTAATGAACGGCATGGATACTCAGGATATAGTTTTGACCCTAATTGAAGTTGAAATTCTAAATCAAGGTCGTGATTGTAGTATCCGCTTTCTTGGTAGTTCAAATAATACATAGGATGATAGAAGTTGTTGTATTCTTTCATAACATGAGTATCGCCTACTCCGCTTTTACTGAAAGAGATGAACGCGGTAGCGAGTTTTGATACTGAACGAACAACTGTGGTGTTAATTGATGACGAACCATCGGGAACTTGATTAGATTGACAAATATAAGTATTATAAGTAATAGGTAATTCTTTCCCATCAAGTAGGTGTGCAACATATTTATTATGAAGGTCGTTGTCCAAGCTTACCAAATCAGTTTGAAGGAATGCGTTACTAATTGAGAACTGCTCATTTGTATGAAGGCTTGTGTCTGTGTTGCCACTTGCTGGAAACCTCGACCCACCCGCTGTAACAACACAATCGGTAAAATTTGAAACTAGTTCAAGCTCTAAAACAAGTGGACACGCTTTTAACGGAATATACTTAAATTGATTGAATAAACCAAGCATCGGTTTAAATCCTACAACCATTTTTCTGTTAAAGCCTGGAATTGTGTAAGCGTCATATGCAGGACCAATATGACCCGATGTAGGAACTGCACGACGTGTGTTTAAATCATCATCATATCTATAACCAAAACTCTGGGCGTCTTCATTGTCTCTTGCTCCTTTTGACATCATGCAACTCATCATGTGATGATTTCGGTTGTAATAATCAATGTCTTCAACAAGTTGATTACCAGCAATTAGTCTTGCTCTTCTAAAAAAGGAATAAGCAGGAGACAGAGGACGTAAGCGTTTATTGTCTGACGGGTCAGTGTTTTCAACGGTGAAATAAACCATTACACTCTGCGGGTCAAGCCAAGTATTATCTTCAGCATTTAAAGCTATTTTCAACACACGTTGACCAGATGAAGGGGTGTAGATATTACTTCCAGAAGGGAAAAACGAGACTGAACGACGGTCGTTGATATAACTTGCACCTTTATTTAACTTGAATGAGAGGTTGTCAATTAGAATATCTTCAGCACTAAAAGTTTCCATTGCTATATATAATTTAATTTAGAAATAATTTAAACTAAACTAAATTAAATAATTTAGTGTAATCCTTTTGATTAGAGTTATTATTTTTAAATATTTTCATTTTCTTTTTCTTAATCTTATCTTCAACTGGATTATTCCCTTTTTCTTTCTCCATTACTAATTCTCTAATTTCTTCATATGTACTTTTCTTATATTTTTTATGTTCATTCTTAATCATATCATCCGTTGTTTCATTGTCATATTTCTTATGTTGTATCATTAATGTTATTATGATAATAAATTTATGTGTTTTTCTTTTTACTAGTCAATGTCTGATTGAGTGTGATTACATCTGTTGTTGTCATTTAATAACAAGAACTTATTATTTGCGACGTTTGCTTTAAACAAGATAAAATTATAACATTTGGAATATTCAAAACCTCTAAATATATAACATCCACATTGGCATTTTACATATGTTCGTTTATTATCTCTATATAAATCCATTAATATTTGTTCAATTGTTAATGGTGTATGTGTTGTTTCAATTTCTGTCAAGTTTTCATTTAACTGATTATTCATATATAATATTATATAGTTATATATTTAAGTACTTATTTAACTATATTATCTCCGTTACCGGGTCAACACTTCTTGAAACATCTTTGCCTTGGTCTCCGTATCCAGTTATGTAATCATGGTTAGTATATGGATTTAATGAACCAGTATAAACAGTTATAGCACCACGGTCAGCAATACTGACAGGGTCTAAGATACTTCTAAAATTAATGTAATCATCGGTAATTTTAGACCTTCGCGATATAAACGGCGCTCCATAAGTGGTTAAAGTTAATTCTCTTTCAGGGTAATCTTTTGTTATCTGTGCCCCTACACTTGAACCGAGACTATGTGTTATAAGATGTTTAACTTCATTGTTTTCATCCAATGCTGTTGATGTGTCTTTATATCGTTGTGAATATTTAGTCATTTTAAAGGGAAGTCCTACATCTGCCAGAATGTCATTAACAGCACCTCCAAACGTTCCTTTTCCAAATGTTCCGCTTACATACATTTTATCACCATCAATATAAAAACCTTTACCATTGCTATATGCTCTACTCAACCCTTGTGCATCAGTTAAATTTGAATTAGGATAATAACTATTTAATATTTTGTCAGTTTGTTTCATAACATTAGTTATTTTAGTTGTTTTCTTATAAGGTTGATAATGTGTAATTTTCCCATGCTTCATTTCATAAATTAACTTTTTATTATTAATCATATATTTAAAGTTATAAATTAATTTCTCAATTATTTAATAATGCTCACATATAAGAAGGTCTATATTGACAGCGCTCATAGAATTAGCGGTACATCATCAAATTTCAAAGTTGAATTGCCGGAAACATTACAAACAGACAATGGAGTTCATTGCTACATTCACGAAGTAACATTACCTAACTCGTGGTATTCAATTCAGTCAGCATTAAATAATATATTATACTTTTATTCTTCTCCACTAGTTCCAGATGAAGATAACACAAATGTCCATTATTTAGCGTTACAATTGGACGAAGGAGTATATACTGGCACAGAACTAGCGACAGAATTAAAGTCAAAAATAAATGGTGTTGTAGATAATACTAATTTCTCAAATACTTATGAAGTTACTTACAGTGTGAAAACTAATAAAATAACCATTTATTCAAACTATGCCGATAGAAAGTTCGCTGTGTTAACTGATGAACAAATGAAACTAACATATGCAGATTATATATGGAATGGAACTTTTAATGCTAATAACTTACAATCTGTTAATGAAGTTTTAGGAAATTATCAAATGGTAGTTTATCAATATAATCCTTATGTTTCTGGTTTCGTTAATCTTCAACCCATTAGAAATATTTATATTCATTCTTCTCAATTGTCTAATTATAATCAAGTAAATTTAAGAACCGGCGATAGCACAGTTGTTGAGAAAGTACCAGTCACAGCACCACACGCGGGAATTGTCTTTGATTCGGAATTAAACCCTCTGGATTACTTGGATGTATCAAATAGAAGCTTTAAACAATTAGATTTTTGGATTGGTAATTCATTAGGAAATGAAATTAATTTAAATGGGGTAAATGTATCCCTGTCATTATTGTTTGTGAAAAGCGATATTATTTAAATATATTCTTTAATTTTTCCATATAGAAAATATATAGAATATATTATATGTCAAGTATTGAGGTAGTAGATGTTAATAATGATCCTAAAACAGAAGAAGCACCTGTTAATAATGAAGTCGTTGAACAAAATGAAACAGTTAATGAAGAACCAGAAGAAGCCATTCCTGAACCAAAAGCGAAAGCAAAAGCATTACCAAGAACTAAAAAAGAAGTTGAATTAGTAGAATGTGAACAATGCTCTAAAAAGATGACATTGAAAAGTTTGAGACACTCACATCCTAAAAATTGTAAAGGGGCAAAAACCGAGATGCTCCCAGTCAATCCACAAAAGAATATTAGAAAGATAAAACCAGAAGTAAAAGAAGAAATTAAGAATGAGATTAAACAAGAAGTGATTAAAGAAACTATTAAGAAACCCACGGCAACAGAACTATTAAGCCAACATTATGAAGAACTTAAACAAAAGAAAAAACAAGATAAACAAGAAAAAATAAACAAATTATCTTCATCAATGTTTTAAATAATAATCTAATTATATTATATATTAATCATGCTTATGAGAAGTCATAGAAATGTAGAATTTAAAAGGGCGCCACAAGTAGAACGTCATTATAGTGTTTCAGATTTATGGGGTGTTGCTTCAAGAATGAATTATTTTAAGCAGTTGAAGGAAACGCTGGAAGCGAGACAATCACAGGGAGCATTAATAAAATATAGAAATGATTTAGCTGAAAGCAACAGAACCGAAAGTTACAGAAAGGAATTAGACAGAATAAGAAACATATTAGACAACACACGGTCACCAGACGGAATACAAACGAAGGAACAACTAACTGTAAGAAAGAAGCATTTAGAAGAAATGATTAAGAATATCTCTGATTAATTTATTTTTCTAAATAATTAATATACTATGATTAAATCAATTAGTAGATTGAATACAGTAGGACCGGTAAAAGTAGGTCATTGAAATCACAATTACATTTGAGACCTTCTTATGATGAATTATTGAAAGAAACGTTGGTAGGAGATGAGAACCGTCCATCAATTGAAAATGTGATAGACAGAAAAGCGACAAGATACAGATTAAACCAATACGGTAGTCAGTTTGATAATAAGGAGCCTTAGACATTCAAAAGAAACAAGAACTAGACCGGAGAGAAGAAGTTATGAAAGGAGCAATGTCGGACGCTGACAGAGTAAGAGCTAAACTTAATGACGAACTGAAACTTGCTGACACACTGAAACAACACCAGTCTTTCATTCAAGAAGGACTAACGGAAGCACAGAAACAGAAAGAAGAACTTGCTGAAAGAATGAGACTTTGGAGACAACAACACGAAGAAATGGCAAGTGCTGTTTCGAAGAGTTCATATCCTGCCGGTGTAGAAGTTCATTCAATGGTGTCCGCTGATGAAATGCCAGAATTAGAACCATTAGAGGAAGGCGAAGAAGAAGATGAACGAGAAGACGACCCAGTTGTTGAAGTAGAATCAAAAGCAGAAGACGCTTATGGTTACAACGAGTTTAAGAAAAGAGCGTCTGAACTAACACCCGCTTATCTTGCAAGCAGACCAGAAGAGATGAAAACAGTCATGGACAAACTGAAAGGATTTAGAAAGATTAAAGACAGTGTTCATGAAGAATTCACTGAGTTATATAATGCTTTAATTAATAGCGATGGTGATTTTATCAAGAAGGAACACAGATTGAAATTAGTAAGGTTTTACAATGATAAAGTGTATTACTCAGTTTTCCACCCACGACCTAAGGAAAAAGAAGATAGTCCAACCGTGATGGATGGTTCAGTTAAAGAAATACCTGCGGAAGTTTAATAAAATATATAATATTTAATATGACTGTTAAATATTATGGATTACGCCGACGTCCTACTTTTGAAGAAATGCTAAAGGAAGCGATGACGCACAGATTAAAAATTGAAATCATCCCCGAAAGACAGGTAATTGACTTGTCAATCAACAATATAGATTTTGACGATTTTGACCTTTCAAAATACGATAGGAGACTACGGTTGAATGCTAGGGTTCAAACTGATGAACAAGTTCTTCAACACGAATTGTTCCCTGATATGTTTGATGAAGTAGCGCCAACATCACAGTTATATGAAAACAACGAGGCAGACGCACAAACAACACGATATATAGCAAAAGATTTTGCTGATGAAATTTATAGTAATGCAACTTCAGGACCAAAAGATGAACCAAAAGATGAACCAAAAGATGAAAAGCAGGAAGATTTACAAAGTCTTCATTTAACATCATCATCGTCATCAGCATCAACCGAAAAAGATAAGAAAGAGGAAAGCCGAGAAATAAAATCGTTAAGAAACATATTTTTAGGTGGAGAAGACAAGAGCGTATTTGAACTATTCAAACGTGACAAGAAGACATCCACACCATCAGAACAATCAAGGGAACAGGAAGAAGAACAACCAAGGGCATCATTCTGGTCAAGACGTCAGGTAGAAGCAAGAAGCAGAAGTCGCTCGCTGAGCGCGCGAGGCTCGTCCGAGCGTCACTCACCAGAAGAAAGAGCAAGAGGTAATCAAATGAACAGAAGACAATTAGAAACAAGAAGCAGGAGCAACTCACCCCAAGAAATAGCTAGAGGTAGTGAATGGACGAGGGAACAAATGGAAACAAGAAGCAGGAGTAGAAGCCCAGAAAGCACAAATACAAAAAGTAGCCGAGGCAAGAAGAAAAAATAAAAACTACTTAAAGACAAAACGCCCTAATATAGTAAAATGACAGGAATTTTTATTAACGGTAATAGTAAACAGAGAATAACGAATGACGAATTTGATATGATGGTTGAACTGATGAAAGCAGAAAACGACTTAGTCTTACAGATGATAAGCGAACAGAACCAGACTTCGAGCGATGGCAGTGAGCAACCCGTGAGGTGGAGGGACGACCAGAAGAACTACCACCAGAATTACTACAACAATAACCTAAAACAGTCTTACACTTGCGAGGACTGTGGAAGGACGATATCAAGCAAATCAAATTTATCTAAACACAAGAAATCTAAAATTTGTTCGCAAGCTTCGCGACAATGCACATTATGAAAAAATAATAATCATTCATCTTATTAAAAACACTTAATGAGATTAATGCGTTCATTCTCAACCCGAAACCCATTTTCTCCAACAGCTAACCCCAGCCCGAAAAACTACTTAAAGAGAAAATACCTTATATTATATAGAGTATAGTATTATGGTTACCATGTCAGAAAAAAATATCATAGATTTCATTTTAAACAGCCAACAAGGCGAACTAATACAAAAAGAAGGGAGGCAAACACAAAAACTCAAAATAGGCGATAAGACCTACAGATATGATAAGAACAAACCAGTTTCAAACGTATTGAACACGAAACTCAAGGAAGTGGCGAGGAGTGACGGATATAGAAAGCATGGCCTTTTAATGAAAGGTGCTAATTATCTAAAACTAACGAGAGGCAGACCCTTACAGGATTATGTCAAGCGTTTTAAGTCCAAAATCACAGACGAGCAACAAGCGTTCAAGGGATACGCCAACACCTACTCGGTAAGTGATATAAGATTAAAGGGGTTGAAAGGTTTATCCTACTTAAAATACCAGAAGCAACGACTGGCCGAATTTCTGAACAGAAACCCGAACATGAAAATAATCGTGGAAACCGATTTATCATTCAAAAATCCCGACAACGAACTTATTCCAAGGCGGTTTAGAAGCAGAAAATACAATATTCATAATCTGGACGAGTTGAACACCGTCTTAAACAACATTGGGCACGACATTGAGACACAAATTGAAATAACCGAATACATTCAGTCGGGATTGGTTCTTGGTCAAGTTGAAAAGTTAGTCATCAGTTATGATAGGTACAATCCTACCCGTGGTTCATCCTTTATTCCATTGCCCGACTGGGTGGCAAACAAAAAGGCTTGTATTAACATTAAAAATGAGGACGACTTATGTTTTAAATATTCCGTTCAATGTGGATTTTATGAGTTATTCAAAAAAGACCATCCCTGCGAGATGTATCATTATAAGAAATATGTAGATGACAAATTTATCAAATGGGATAATATTGACTTTCCAGTAGGTAATGATGAGATTGAACTATTTGAAGAACAGAACAAACACATATCGGTCAATGTTTATTACATAAACCCCGATACGAATAGTAAAACTATTTTATTATACAAAAGAAGCAACAACCCACAAGCACAACACAAAATCGATTTGATTAAATTGACTGATGATGTTAAATCGCATTACGCTTATATCAAAAATTATGATAAGTTAATGAGTAGTCAGACTAACAAGATGAAGGCGAAGAAGTATCACTGTAGAACCTGCTCACATGGTTTCAAGACCGAAGAACTTTTAAAGAAACACGAAGAACAAGGATGTCTAGCAGTTGAGGGTCAAAAAATAGAAATGCCAGAAGCAGGTGAAACAATAGCATTCAAAAACCATTTCAAGAAACTTAAAGCTCCATTCGTAATCTATGCCGACTTTGAATGTTTAACTGTGCCTATTGATGTTAAAAGCAAATCGGCAAAAGCTAAAACTACATCATATCAAAATCATCGTCCGTGTGGTTTTATGATTAATGTAGTCAATGCTATAACCGGAAGTAGTGAGCCTTACTTATACAGAGGTGCAGATTGTATGGATAAGTTTGTTGAAAAAATCAATGAAGTCAGAGAAGATATTATTAGTAGGATGAAGGAAGTAAAAGAGATAATCATGACTGAAAAGGACAAGGAAGACTTTGAAAATGCTACTACTTGCTTTATCTGTGGAAATGATTTTAAACCTGAGGACAAGAAGGTTCGAGACCATTGTCACTTTACTGGAGCTTACAGAGGATGCGCCCACGATGATTGTAATCTTGGTTTTAGTATGAAATATTATAAAATCCCAGTGTTTCTTCATAACCTTAAAAACTATGATGCCCACTGAATCATCAACAAGGCTCACGAACTGAACAAGAATTCTAAAATAGAATGTATCGCTCAGAACAGCGAAAAGTTTATAACCTTTGGTTTTAAAAATCTTTGTTTCAAGGACAGTTTCAGTTTCTTATCGTCTTCGTTGGATAAGTTGGTGAAGTTGAGTAAATATGAGGATGATAAAAAGCGTGAGAATTGGAAGAACAATTTCAGATACAGCGTTAGAAACCCGTATGTTAAAACCGATGAAGATTTGGATTTATTGATAAGGGTATTTATCCCTATGACTACTTTGATGATTTTGAAAGATTTAAGGAAAGGGCTTTACCACCGAAAGAAGCGTTTTACAGTAAATTGAGTGAAGAACATGTAAGTGATAAAGATTATGAAAGGGCACTGAAAGTATGGAAGCACTTCGGGATTAGAACACTCGGGCAGTATCACGACTTGTATTTAAGAACTGATGTTTTACTACTGACCGATGTATTTGAAAACTTTAGGGACTTGTGTATGGAATACTACGGTTTAGACCCCGCTCATTATTATACGTTGCCAAATTTCGCATGGGACGCGATGCTTCTAAAAACTGGTGTTGAAATAGAACAATTGCATGACCAAGAAATGTTTGAGATGGTTGAAAAGGGAATGAGAGGTGGTATGTGTCAGGTAAGTCATAAATTAGCAGTGGCAAATAATAAGTATATGGGGGAAGCATATGATGAGAACAAGCCATCAAATTATATTAGTTACTTGGATGCTAATAACTTGTATGGTTTGGCAATGTCCCAGAAGTTACCGCTAAAAAATATCAAGTGGGCAAAGAAAACACCCAGTGTTGAAAAATGGAATGAAAGCGATGAGTTCGGTTATATTATGGAAGTTGATTTGGAATATCCCGAAACATTGCATGATTTCCACTCCGACTATCCACTAGCTCCTGAAATAATGAATGTAAATGTGAATATGCTTTCCGACTATCAAAAGCAAGTCTATAAAATATATTATGACGGTAAAAGTCCCAAGGACGAGAAAACAAGTAAGTTAATATTAAATCTAAAGGATAAAGAAAAATATGTGGTTCATATCAAGACTTTACAGTATTATTTGAAAATGGGAATGAAAATGGGTAAAGTCCATAGGATAATAAAATTTCAACAGCGGGCATGGTTGAAACCGTGGATTGACTTCAACACTGGTAAAAGGAAAGAAGCCAAAAGCGAATTTGAGAAAGATTTATTCAAATTAATGAATAACGCGGTGTACGGAAAAACTATGGAAGACAAGCGAAACCATATGGATTTTGAATTAGTTGATAATGAGGTAAGATATGAAAAATGCGTTAATAATCCAACATTCAAAAACCGATTTATTATAAATGAAAATCTGGTGGGAGTTGAAAAAACTAAAGCGAAACTGAAACTGGATAAACCGATTTTCCTGGGAATGAGCATTTTAGATTTAAGCAAATTACATATGTATCAGTTTTACTATGATGTATTGAAAAAGAAGTATAATGAAAACATCAAATTGATATATACTGATACTGACAGTTATGTAATTCAAACAATGACTGATGATGCTTATAAGGATTTCAATGAGATAAAGCAACACATGGATTTTAGCGACTATCCTGTTGAGCATCCATGTCATGACAAAACTAATAAAAAGGTCTTAGGAATGTTTAAGGACGAAGTGAATGGAAAAACCATTACTAAATTCATCGGATTGAAACCTAAATCTTACGCCTTCACAATTCATGGTGAGGTTGATGAACATAAGAAATCAAAAGGTGTAGTGAAACACAAAGTGAAAAAAGAACTTTCGTATCAGAACTATCACGAAGCATTGTTTCAAAACAAAAAGCATGAAATCACATATAACTTCATCAGAAGTAAGTCGCAACAAATATATTCAATGTCTCAAGTAAAGCAATCTCTCAGTAATTATGAAAATAAAAGGTTTTATATTGATGCTTTCACTTCATTACCATATGGACATTACGCTATTACAAAGTAATAGCCTAATGAGCTTCGCGATATTACTCCATAAAATAATTATCTAAATAGTTCTAATAATATGAAATTATTAGAATTATTTTCAGGGACAGGCTCGGTTGGTCGGGTTGCTCGGGATTTGGGTTTTAGTGTCATTTCCCTTGATTTGAAAAATGCAAATATCAATACTGATATTTTGAGTTGGGATTATCGTGAGTTTGATGTGGGCGAGTTTGATGTGATTTGGGCATCTCCTCCATGCACCGAATACAGCAGGGAAAAAACCACTGGGGTTAGAAAGATAGATTATGCTAATAGTATTGTTTTGAAAACTCTTGAAATTATAGATTATTTCAAACCGAAATACTGGATAATAGAAAATCCCCAAACAGGATTATTAAAAGAACAACCGTTTATGAGAGGTTTAAACTACTATGATGTGGATTATTGTAAATACGGGTTTAATTATAGGAAGAGAACGAGGTTGTGGTCAAACATTGAAACTTGGAAACCTAGACCATTATGTAATCGGGATTGTGGGAGAATTAGGAATGGGAAACATGTTGAAACAGCACAACGGTTACCTTCAGGAAAAAGGGACAGTTGGGGAGAGGGATACATCAAACATAAACAAGATGAGTTATACAAAATTCCTACTGAATTGATTAGTGATATACTTGTTAAAACCTACCCGCCCGATACCTTGTAGTCGCCGAGGGAGGGTGCAATCGTGATTGCTGGTGGTTGCAAAAAACCATCAAATATGGTCAAATAGGTGGGGATTGCGGGTGGGTGCAATCGTGATTGCGGGTGGGTGCAATCGTGATTGCGGGTGGGTGCAATCGTGATTGCGGGTGGGTGCAATCGTGATTGTGGGTGGGTGCAATCGTGATTGAGGGTGGGTGCAAAAGAAATCCAGCAAAAACAGCAATCACATCAAAATGCACCTTCCGCCATTACCTCCTTTTAGTTATAATATGATTAAACATTGTTTTATAATCTAGCAAGAAGGTTAAGACATTTAAATTAAACCTGAAACCCAGACCAGCCGACCAGCAACCCCCTAGCCAAAACTACTTAAAGAAATATTACCTTATATATTAAGAGAAAAATGAACGGTGATGGAATCAATAATTATATCGATCAAAAATGCTATGATTGTTGTCACTTCAAAAAAGAAAATATGGAATTGTATAAATTGAGTTTACCTAATGAAATAGTGAATAATATTATTAATTATTCAATGGATGGTGAAGAAGAAATATGTAAAAATTGTAAAACTTGGAGAGATAATCAATTTTTAATCAAATGTCTGTTGGGAATAAAAAGAATACATAATAGAAATGTAGAAGATGATATTTTAATATTTCTAACTGTAAATAAAATACCACCTTACGATTGTGTTAAACAGTTTCTTAAAATCAGTAAGAAAAAATATGAAATGATTGATGATATATTATGGATGTTGGGTTATAGTCAAGAGAAAGGAGAAGATGTTAAAGAAAATATCAAATTATTTATTGAAAGTAAAAAGTTTAATGTTCAGTATACAGTGAGAGATGTTAATATTATTTTTAAAATGATGTATGAAAGAAGTAAGACAAACCAATTAGATTATTATCCTGAACTGAAATTATAATCATAATATAATAATAACATGTAAAATCTTATATGTTATAATTATACTGAACTTTTAACCTATAAATGAAAATTAGTGAGAAAAACACTAACAAAACAAATACACCACCAACACCTCAGAACTTGATAACTACTAAAAGGGCTAACTCTTTCAAATGAAAAAAATGTCGGCCCCCAGCCCAACAATGAACAAGGCGACAATTTACCCAAGTGATTACCTTAACGAAAACGATAAATAAGCTCCCTAAAAACCCTCTTTTAAAAACGAATAAGGGGGAACACAGATTTGAGATGAACATAAAAACCAGAACAGGCAACCATCAACAGACCACCCCCCAGGCCCCCTACTTTTACCATTTTTTGGGGGTTGGGGGGGGGGGGGGCAAAAAAATGATCATTCAATTAGGTGCAAAAACATCTAAAAAGCGGGGGGGGGAAAAAATGGTTAAAAGGTTGGTTCTAGGGGTGGCCGGTTGCTTTGTTTTTTTTCTCATTTTTTTTTTAATAGTTTCTCCTAACATTTCTAGGGGGTTGTTTGACTTATTTGTTTTATCATTTGTTCAGTATTTGCTCGTCTGTGTTGTTTTTAATATATTTTTACAACTTTTTCATTTTCAATAAGTCAAGCAATGGCAACCTTATTCATTATTTACAGTTTTTCAATGAGGTAATTAATTTTACCTTGTTCGTTTTTTTAAGCCCCAGAATTTGGGAGTATACAGAGTAAAAGAGTAATTCATAACCTTATTCATTCATCAGTTTTCACCATTAAAAACAGTATTATAACTGATGACTAACTCTATAAAAAATGTTTTAATCACATTATCTTGAAATAACATGATTAAAAAACAATCGCGACTAATCATTGTCATATATTCTATTCGTTTATAAACTTCACTTTCTTCATCAACATTTAATTGTTCTTCTGTCTCTGTTTCTGTCTTTGGTTCTTCTGTCTGTGTTTCTTCCTTAACAGTTATTAAATTGTCCTTGTGTCGTTTTGTTCTTTCATGCCTCGCTTTATTATGAAGTCCTAACATTATTTTACAGCAAGGACATTCATATTGCTTATGTTTAGTTTCCTTTTCATTTGTCGTATTATGTTCCTCCATATACTCTATACTCCATACTCTTTTAACTATTTTTTCTCAACATTTTTTTACAATTTTTTCATTATGAAACAGTCTAAGATTTCATCATTTTCAAGGTTCGGGTTTCAGACAATTTTAAGGCTTTCTGGGGGTTAGAGGGTTGGGATTGACACATTAATATTTGTCAGGTAGTTGTCTATGTTGTCAACAGGTAGTTTTCTATGTTGTCAACAGGTAGTTGTATATGTTGTCAACAGGTTGTTTTCTATGTTGTCAACAGGTTGTTTTCTATGTTGTCAACAGGTTGTTTTCTATGTTGTCAACAGGTTGTTTTCTATGTTGTCAAGGGTTCCTTGTCTATGTTGTCAAGGGTTCCTTGTCTATGTTGTCAAGGGTTCCTTGTCTATGTTGTCAAGGGTTCCTTGTCTATGTTGTCAAGGGTTCCTTGTCTATGTTGTCAAGGGTTCCTTGTCTATGTTGTCAAGGGTTCCTTGTCTATGTTGTCAAGGGTTCCTTGTCTATGTTGTCAAGGGTTCCTTGTCTATGTTGTCAAGGGTTCCTTGTCTATGTTGTCAAGGGTTCCTTGTCTATGTTGTCAAGGGTTCCTTGTCTATGTTCTCACCTTCACCAACCCGACCCCGCACCAGCAACACCCACCCCCCAAAAAGGACTTAAAGAGAAAATACCTTATATAGTATAGAGAAATGGCAGGGGAATACAGCACGGGTTCAGTAATTGAATATTTAATATCCAATAATGAAGGTCAAATAAAAACAGGGAAGAATAACAAACCATTGAAAAAACTAATCATCAACAACAAAGAATACTATTACAACAAAGACAAACCATTATCCTCATCACTTCAAAACAAACTCAATCAAGTCAGCAACACACAAGGTTTCAAACGATTTCATCTTCTAAAAAAAGCATCAAACACAATGAGAGGCATTAAAACAATCCAGAAATACAGATTAAAAATAGGAGCAAAAACATCAGAGACATTTTCAGCATTGAAAGGGTACGCCAACACATATTCAATATCCAACATACCATTCAAGGGATACAAAGGATTAACATATCTTTTATGGCAAGAAAAGAAACTAACAGAGTTTTGACAACAAGCAAAGTCAATGAAACTACTGATTGATGTTGAGGTTCTGTTTGATAAAGTTAACCAGCAAGATGATGATGATGGAGAAGACGAACCAACTGAGGAAAATATACAAATAAAACACGATATGAGGAGTAGGAGATACAACATTTTGAATGTAGGAGACTTGAAAAAAGCATTGGAAAATATGCCTAAAGATATTGAACTACAAATTGAAAACTCGCCTTTGAAACATTCAGGATTGAAGATTAATAAGATTAACAAAATCACCATCCACTACGACAAATACAACCCGAACAGAGCAGGTAAATATATGGAACTACCAGAATGGATTTCAAAGAAAAAAGCATGTATCAACATTCAAAATGATGATGAATTATGTTTTAAATACTGCGTTTTATGTAAATTTTATGAAGTCTTCAAGAAAGACCATCCACAACATATGAGACACTACAAGAAATTAATAACTACTGAAAGTCTAATTCAATGGGATGGTGTAAATTTTCCAGCATCCAACGATGACATAGACCATTTTGAAGAAATCAATAACAAATCTATATCAGTTAATGTTTATGTTGAAGATGAGAACCAAACCATCAGAGCAGACAGAATAACAAAAATTGAAAGACCATCTTGTCATATTAATTTGTTACGAATTGAACAAAACAATAACGATGCTTCACCAGAGGCTCACAAGCTTTGCGAACACTATGTTTTAATAAAAGATTTTAGTAGATTAGCAGGAAGTCAAACAAACAAAACAACTAATAAAATGTTTTTTTGTAGTTTTTGTCAGCACGGTTTCAAGTCAGAAAAACTTTTAAATTCTCACTTAATAAAAGGTTGTATGGCAAATGACATTCATCAAACAAAAATGCCAGAAGAAGGAACAACAATGAAATTTGAAAAGCATTTTAAGAAACTGAAAGCGCCCTTTGTTATTTACGGTGATTTTGAATGTTTAACAACAGAAACATCAGAAGGCATCAAAGGGACTTACCCTATGCAACCAAAGGGAGCATACCAGAACCATAAACCCAGCGGTTATATGCTTAACCTTGTTAATGCTTATAGTGGAGAAATGAAACCATTTTTATATAGAGGTCAAGATTGTATGGATAAATTTTGTGAAACATTAAACAATATTAGAGACGATGTGATGGAAAAAATGAAAAATCCAAAAGATATGATTATGTCAGATTTAGATGAAATTAAACATTTAGAAGCTAAAAAGTGTTTCTTATGTAATGATAATTTTGACAACAGAGTAGAAGCGAAAAAGAAAGTTGCTGACCATTGCCACTTTACTGGATTATACAGAGGAGCGGCACATATGAAATGCAATATAGACTATTGTTTTAAAAAATATCATATACCAGTATTCTTTCACAATCTTAAAAACTATGACGCTCACCTAATAATTTCTAATCTTGAAAAGTTAAATACAAAGAAAGAACAAATATCAGTAATAGCACATAACAGTGAGAAGTTTATTACATTTTCATTAAACAGACTTGAATTTAAGGATAGTTTCAGTTTCTTGTCATCATCATTGGAAAAACTGGTTAAATTAACAAAATATGAAGATAATAAATTAAGGGACAACTGGCAGGAACATTTTAAATATAGTGTCAAAGGCAAATACATAAAAAATGAAAAAGATTTATTTTTACTGACAGAAAAGGGAGTTTATCCTTATGATTATTGTAATGACTTCAATAAATTTAATGACACTGAACTACCAGAAAAGAAACATTTTTATAGTAGATTAAGCGAAGAAGATATAAGCGATGTTGACTATGAAAGAGCAAAACTAATATGGAAACACTTTAACATTAAAAACCTTGGTGAATATCATGATTTATATTTAGAAACCGATGTATTATTATTAACCGATGTATATGAGAATTTCAGAAAACAATGTCTAACAGATTATGAATTAGACCCCGCCCATTACTACACTTTGCCTAACTTTGCTTGGGACGCGATGTTATTGAAAACAGGAATTGAGTTAGAACTTCTACACGATGAAGAAGTTTATAAAATGATAGAGCAAGGACTAAGAGGCGGTATGTGTCAGGTTTCAATGAGAAAAGCAACTGCTAATAATAAGTATATGGGAGATGCTTATGATGAAACAAAGCCGTCGTCCTACATCAATTATTTAGATGCTAATAACCTTTATGGATTAGCAATGTGTAAGAAACTACCATACAAGAAAATAAGATTTGTTAAAGATAATTTCTCAGAAGAAGACATTAAATATTACAATAGTGATTACAGTAGCAAAGGATATATTTTAGATGTTGATTTAGAATATCCGAAAGAATGCCACGACAAACATACTGATTACCCAATAGCACCAGAAATTATGAGTGTATCAGCAGATATGCTTAGTGATTATCAGAAAGAAACCTACAAAGCATATCATTTTAATCATGCTCCAAAAGATGAGAAAACAAACAAGTTGATACTAAATGTTATGGATAAACAAAACTATGTTTTACATATTGACATTTTAAAATTCTATTTGAAACAAGGACTTAAAATCAAGAAAATAAACAGAGTAATAGAATTTAGACACAAGCAATGGTTGAAACCGTGGATTGACTTTAACACAGAGAAGCGAAAGGACGCTACAAGCGACTTTTCAAAAGATATGTACAAATTAATGAACAACGCTGTATACGGCAAGACTATGGAAAATGTGAGAGAACACATTGACTTTGAGCTGGTTGATACACCTGAACGATACCAAAAATGCGTTAATAATCCTAATTTCAAATACAGGCATATCATCAATGAAAATCTTATAGGAGTTGAAAAAGCAAAAAGTGTAGTTAAATTGAATAAACCAATATATGTAGGAATGAGTATTTTAGATTTATCAAAACAACATATGTATTCATTTTACTATGACATTATGAAACCGAAATATAAAAATAATATCAGAATGTTATATACTGATACTGACAGTTTTGTATTACATATTAAAACCGAAGATGTATATGATGACTTTAATGACATTAAGGATTATATGGATTTCAGTGGTTATGACCCTAAACACAAATGTTATGATAAAACAAACAAGAAGAAACTTGGTTGCTTTAAGGATGAAGCCGACGGCAAGATTATAACAAACTTTATAGCATTGAAACCTAAATCATACTGTTTCAAAATTCATAATGAATCAAAAGAAGAGAAGAAGAGCAAGGGAATAGTTAAACATAAAGTGAAGAAGGAACTGTCATATAATTCTTATGATGATACACTCAAAAACAATAATTGTGACACTATAACATTCAACAGCATAAGAAGTAAAGCCCACCAAATATACAGCATCCAACAAACAAAACAATCGCTTAGCGCCTATGAGAATAAGAGATGGTATAAGGATAGTATTAATTCACTTCCCTATGGACATTATCGTATAGCACAGCAGTAACAATATACAAATATACTTAAAGAACTAATTATATTATATATTAAGTAAAATGACCTGCTTTATTGTAGATGGCAATAAAAATAAAATTTCTATGACAAATGATGAATTTGATTTGTTGTGGAATTCTATTGAGGGTGAAGTTTCAGACTTCAGCACGGATAAAGAGGAAGAAATTAAAAAGGCAAAGGAAAAGGAAAGTAAGAAAAAATATAATGATGTATTGAACAAGAAATATAAAGAAGAAGGATACTTTAAAGAGTATTTTATAGAAAATGATAAGTCATTAGAATGTGAAAGATGCGGTTGTATGATTAAAAATAAGTCTAATATGGCAAAGCATTTAAGGACTGATAAATTTAAAAGAATTCATAGAGAAAGAGCATATCAGAATGCTGTTGAGAAAGTATGTTATAAATATTTAACTAATACAAATTGATAACATTATCTTAAAATAATGTTATTCATTTATTAAGAGTAATTCGTGTCTGTTATATTTCTTGGTATTCCCTTCAATTTCATAATACTTATTAAGCATCATATCACGACCTACATTTGTTATTTTGTATGTTGATTGACTCCATTTTGAAGTGGTTTCTTTTCTTGATGTGTAATTTCCTTTTCCTTTACTATAAATTTTGACTTTATCACCAACATTTAATTTAGGATACTTTCGTAAATATTTCTCTTTCATCAACGAGTTCGCCTTTGCTGTTACTTCGTTTTCGTCCTTGTGCGCTTCATCAGGTGTAAGTTTTGTAGTCCCGTGTGTCATTTGTTGATTATACTTGTTTAAGACTGCTTGCAATAAACTCGTCCAAGTTCTATCAGTCGCTTTTATTCTGTCTCCTAACATCTTTTTAACTGTGCGAATGGAGCGTTCAGCAACATTAGCGTGTGTCAATGTTATGATGCTTCTTATTGCTTCACCTTTTAAATACTCTTGTAATTTCTTATATGCGAATGCCCCGTCATCATCTGTATAAATACTCATCGGATGACCTAATACTTTGAAGCATTGAAGTATTGCTTTATAAACAGTCTCACCGTCTCTAACCTTCATAGGTTCAATGTGTAGTTTCTTACTGAATATATCTATACATATTAATCCATATCTTGGACTGCTTAAATCTGATGTGCCCGTTGCCTTCATCAGTGAAATCATATCCATTATGTCTAACTGATATTCATATCTTGCGAAAGGTGCTGAATAACTGATGTATTTACTATATCCTTTCTCCTGCTTGATAGGTTGCTTTTTCATAAATGTCCTAGCTTCATCTAATGTTATACCCAGTCCTTCTTTATTTGCTTGTTTGTATAACTCATTGACTGAACCGAACCCAGTTTCAACATTGTAATAAAGTTTATGTAAAACCTCATATATTGATAATTTACTCATTATTTAAAAAGAATAGAATAAAATAATTCTTAATATTTATGAATAATATTAAGAAGTATTGATTTAACTTTCAGGTTCTTTACATATTATTTTAAACTGTTCTTTTTCAATGTCTATCTTCTTTTTCTCCAAATCATTAAATATATTTGCTTTCTTTTCACACTCTCCACAAATATTAATATAATGTTTATGGTAATAACTCATTCTATGTATTTTTTCAATTAATCCTCTATCATTTTTAACTTCTTTTTCAAAATCCAAATTGTTTCCTGTAATTTTACAACCGCATTTTAATGTAGTCATCAGTTCTCTATTATATATAGGGGTCATTTCTTTAAGTAGTTTTATTTAATAATTTATTTCATATTTACCCTCTTCGTTCTTAAACAGTTTGTAATATTCTAATGTTTCAGATTTTGGTTGTTTAATGCGCCCTTTGTTTAACATATCCATATATTGTTTCTGCTTATCTTCAAACGAACCTGCAGGACGTCCTATTTGTTTCTTTTGAAAGATTTTATCCATCTTATCCTTATCGTCTTCGTTATTGCTTTTAGGTTGGTTTATTTTTTCATCAATATTCTTAATAAGTTCAGTTAATGTTTTAATATTCTTACTAATAATTACAAGTTTTTTCATTAAATCGTTAATTGTAGAATCACCATTTTCTGACATTTCTATATATAAATATTTATATAATTATTTATTTATTTATTTATGCGTTTGAAGTGGTGTTAAATCTACTCCTTAAATGCTAATTTTTCATCATTTGTTTAATAGTTTCTTGTGTTTCGTTATCGCCATTTTCCGAGTGTGTAGCCTCATGTCCAAATTTGATAGAAATATTATGTGCATCTGTTTCTAAGTTGATGCCGTCTTTAGTTTTATCAATGTTCATTTTTTATCTGTTTTACTTATTTTAAAACCAACTGGTATACAACTGCATTTGCAGTTTCCTTTCTTTTCTATTGATAATTCATTCTTCGTCTGTAATATTTTTTTACACATCGGACAAGCGAACTCAATAACTGATGTTTCTTTAACAATTTCTTCTTTATCTTCATCTGTTGAAGTTATAGCTGGTTCTGTCTTATTCTTTTTGATTTTCTTTCTTCCCATCTATATTAATATTTATATTTTTAATATATTGTATCACAAACTTAATTAATTCTAAAACAAAATAGCATACTTTCTTAAATCTATTATCAGTTATAACAACATCTTCTATATGTTGTACTTTATCTATTATATCAATATAATCTGAATAACTCCTATTCATATAAATAATAAGATAAATTATTTACAATTAATCTTATTATTTCATGCATAATAGAATATTGATGGGGCACAGCACTTGGAGTTTTCATTGCACTGGACAACGCAAGCGAGGTTCAAACTAATTCAAACTAATTAGCTTCAATGCTTACTGATTGAAGCAATGGAAACCTGTTCCGTTTTTATGATATTCACTACCAGCATATCATAAAAAGATGTTCCATTCAATAATAAATATAATTTATTTTCTAAATATCTTTAATATTATTTTTATTATGCCTGATGTAAAACCAATTGACGAAATCAAATATGACTATAAGCAAAGCAAGCACGAGGTCGTCCCTAAATTGCCGATGAGAGCAATGATTGTCGGACCATCTGGAAGTGGAAAATCAACTTTACTTGTATCAATGATACTTGATATTTATAGAGGAGCATTTGAAAGGGTTTTTATCTGGTCTCCATCAGTAAATTTGGATAGTATTTGGTTGCCTGTTAAAAAATACATTCAAGAAGGTTTGAAAGTAGATACTCATAAAGAACCGTGTT
The DNA here is from genome assembly GCA_963377175.1 of Effrenium voratum. NCBI lineage: Eukaryota > Dinophyceae > Suessiales > Symbiodiniaceae > Effrenium > Effrenium voratum. Next base: position 367,298 of record CAUJNA010001535.1, read on the forward strand.
GGTGGGATGAGTTCAATGTTGAAGATTTAGAAAGAGTTATAGAAACTCAAAATAAAATAATTGAATACCAGAAAAAACAAGGAATGAAGAAGTTATTTAATATATTAGTTATATTGGATGATGTATCTGATAATCCAGCAATAACAAGAAATAACAAATTGCTAAATTCTTTATTCTGTAGAGGTCGACATAGTGGAATATCAACGCTTGTCAGTCTTCAGAAATCATCAACAGTGCCGCCAATTATTAGAGTAAATATAAGTCATTTGTTTTATTATAAAGTTAGAAACTTCAAAGAGATAGAAATATTACAAGATGAATTATCAGCAATTGTTAGAAGTGATAATTTACTAGAAAGCAAGAAACTAATTTATAAAATATATGAGACTGCAACTGATGAACCGCATAGCTTTTTATATATTAACCTTCTCCAAAAAGACCCTAACCGTATCTTTATGAAAAACTTTTCACATTATTTGAAAATTACTAATTAAAAAAATAAATATATTAATATTATATGATATTTTATGATTTACCATTAGACATTAAAAACCTTGTATTATCTTATAATTTAGGTGATGTTAGATTATTAAAAATAAAAAATAATAATATTATTAAAAATTATATTAATAAATTTAAACCAGTGTATAAGTCTTACAAATTAAAGAATACACAATATTTTGAAATTGATAATATTAATATTAATAATGGAATATCATATATTTTTAACTTAAGTGAGTTAGATAAATTACATCAAAAACATAAACCAGTAAAATTATTAATTGAATATGATATATTAGCTACATCTACCTCATTTACTTGTTTGAATCATGTTCGTAATCGTACTTTAACATCAAATAATTTATTTGATATTTATTATTTTCTGAATAAAGACCTTTATGAAACTAATTTAACGTATAGCCGTAATATGGTTAATTTTATTTCATTACAAGTTAAAAAAATAACTATTAAAGTCATCAATTATGAAAGACAAAGTTTTATTAGTAAATTTTATTCATATTTGTTTAATTAATAATGTTAATAACGTTTAATATTATTAATTCAGAACAAACTATAACTACACAAATTTAACGCTGGTAATTTATATATTAATTTGTCACATTTTACTTTCTCCAGTTTTTCTAATCTTTCACTCATTTGTTTAATTGCTTTTAATTGTAATTTATCAATATTACTTAAATCTAATTGTTCTACATCAATATCATTAATTTTATCAATAGATGAAGTTTCAATATTACTATTTGAATTACCCATTTATATATTATTATTTTAGATTATAATATAATAATAAATACTCACAGGAATTAAAATAGACCATAATAATCCCCAAGCAACGAGGTCCAGTGCCTTGCTATACTTATCTATTCGTCTGTGGATTTGTTCTTCTCTTCTTTGTTTTTTTAATTCTTTAATATATTCATCAAATTTAGAATGACTAAAATTACATTCTTTATTATTACATTTATCTAATGTAAATTCATCTTTATTTAATTTAGTAACTTTACAACCACAATAACAAGTTTTTTCTCTCATACTATCATTCTTAAATAATACTTCTATTTTAACTTTTCTGTCAATGTCCATATATATATCTAGATATATTAATTATTTATTTATTTATATATTTATATATTTATATATTTAAATTATTTATTTTTTTCTTTTTTAAATTCCTTAATTTCTTTTTCAAGTTTATCTACTTTATCATTTAATTCTAATACTGCTTTATGAACTAACACAGGTAAAACTAAATAATTTAATCCTAAATACTCTCTGTCTTTACTAACAACATTTTCAAATTCTTTCGGGATTGCTTTTAATACTTCATCTGCTATATATCCTATATGAGTTTTACCGTTATCATTTCTATCGTGTCTCTTAAACTTCTTCGGTTTAAATTTCTTAATAACATTCATACAATTAGATTTGATATTGTCTATATCATATTTCAATCTTGAATCAGATGAATCAACAAACGTTCCGTTAATCGTTACTGTTGTTGCTGTTAAATCTATATTAGTTCCTGTCGATGGTTCAATTAAATTACATAACATTTTTTTCGTTCCCGCAACTGTTACATTTTCATTAAAAGTTGATGGTGCATTATTTGTAAAACTTTCAGTATTTACTGTTGTTCCAAATGTTTTATCAACAGATAATAAAACTGATGGAGTACTTGAACTATCTGCTATTCTAAAAGCAGTGTTTGATGTTCTGAATATTACATCAATTGTAGATAAATTAGTTCCATCGTAATAAGTTGATATTTCACTTGTACCCATTTTAATATCAGTTCCAGTAGTCATGGAAATATCATTTAAAAATGAAACTGTTGTTAAATCAAATGATTGTATTGTATTTGTTGCTAGATATGCATTTTGAACTGCTAGGTTAGTATCAACGGTCACTAATGTTCCTCCATTAGGCGCTATATGATTACTTCTTAACGCTCCATTAGTTTTAACGTACACATCATCAGCAAATAAATTACCCATTACATCAACAGTAGAAGTGTTAAAAGTCCATCCAGTAGTAATATTAACTGCCCCGACTATGTTAGACTGGACAGCCGGGTCTCCACAAATAAATCTAATTGAAGAATTAGCATCAGTATTCCTCATATCAAAAGATGAAAAAGCACTAACATATCGATATAATTCACAATTTGTATCAATTGTTAATTTACCATCAGTAGCAATATTAACATTATCACAATTAACATCAGCATTCGTATAAATATTACCTAACACATCAACAGGTTTACTAAAATTGTTTTATTTACCAATTTATCACACATCATATATTGATTACTGGCATTAGTAATATCACCAACACTAATGGCTACAAAATCATCATGAGACATATATAAACCTTCTATAGCATCTGGTGTATATCTTCGTATTGAACCATTATTATTAAAATTCAAATATGAACCATTGTTAAGATTTACTGCCTTGTCAGCTCCTATAAAATCAACTGCATCAGTAAATCTCGATTTTCCAGCACAGTTTAAAACATAACCATTAACACCAACAGCGCCTAAACCAAACCTATCCTTTACCCAAACGCGACCAACATTAGCATCTCCTATTTGTGTTTCCCATTGACCTCCTGCGCTACTCATCCACATTCTGCCATCTCTATTAATATTGAACTCTCTATTAAACATTTGAAAAGTCATTTGTAATCCTAAATTAGGTGATGGTGTAGTACTAAACTTATTACATATTATAGAACCAGTAGTCAGCATATTTAAATTACTGTGTAAAGTTGTATTATCACTAAAATTAATAGCACCTGCTACCGATTGAACATTAGTATCTATTTTATCCAACTTTTGTCCTAATGATGTATCCTGTGAAATATTGCTAGTAATTATTGAGTTGATTGTGTTTGTATTTCCTGTTATTAATGAATTTAATCCATCTGATTGTAAAACATATCTAGCATCTGATCCTGCTATATCTAAAATAGATGAACAAGAAAAAGCTCCGCTTACACTTAAATTACTTAATATTGTTGTATTATGATTTAATATTATTTTATCATTTTGAAAAATTGAAGAATTATTAATTTCTACATCACCGAATCCTCGTTGATTTAAAAACATTGTCGCGCCTGTTAAACTTCCATAAACATAAGTATCAAAATAATTATTATACATTTCATAAAAATTATTATAATTTCCAAAATTCGCTATTTTGAAAGTTGAAGTAGTTGTTATATTATGTATTAATGTATTATTTAATATTGATGTATCTAATTTTTCTGATAATAAATTATTAGTTGTTATTTTATTATAATATAAATCACTATCAAATGAACCTGTTTGTAATTGAGATATTAAATGAGAATTTGATGAAATATTATTAAAATTAGTTGTAATAGTAGAATTTAAATTATTTATTAAATTTGTATTTGATGAAATATTATTAATATTTGTATTAATTAAATTAGTATTTGAAGAAATATTATTAAAATTAGTTGTCATAGTAGAATTTAAAATATTTATTAAATTAGTATTTGAAGAAATATTATTAATATTTGTATTAATTAAATTAGTATTTGAAGAAATATTATTAAGATTAGTTGATACAGTAGAATTTAAATTATTTATTAAATTTGTATTTGATGAAATATTATTAAAATTTGTATTTGAAGTTATTGTCAGATTACCTATTAAAAATGTATTTGAACTAATATTATTTGATAATACATTAATTTCTGTTTTGTTATATGTTTCAGTTATATCATAAAAATTAGCATTTATTTGCTCCTTTGTATAGGTGTCTGCTTGGTCTGCTTTACTATCTAATACTGTTTGAATGTCAGATTTACTCGCGTAAAGGTCTTCTATATCATTGACTGCTCCGTCTTTTACTTGTCTAATTCTATTCGCTGTAATATCGAAGATATTCATTAAGTTTTTGCTCATAATATTATATTATTAATTAGAAAATTAACAATATCATATTTTTTTATTTAATCATAAAATGTTACAGAATTTGAACGGATTTCAAGGATACATTCGTGCACCATTAGCATGTAAAGTCTCTCTGCCATGTAATTGTTATTATACAATGTTGAACCATCCAACGCCTTTATTTTTACTACCATATTTGAGTTATTTTTAAGGTTCATACCAGTATAATTTGAACTTTCTAATTTTTGTAAATTAAAACCATACATAAAAGCGTGAGACCTGTAATCTTCTGCTCTAACTAACATTGGTTTATCAGAACAATGCATAAGATGGGCGTATGCTTCACGGACACCTTGAATTTCTTGACTTGGTATGACTTGATTACCAATTACTAAAGAAGCGGATAAATCATATTCTGGGTCATAAATACCTACATCATTTGTTATATTCCCTAATGGGTGATACATACGATTATATTCTTTCAACAACTCTCCATAACCTCCAACATAAGTTTTTGCAGACGGGTTTGAAAAAGAAATAAACAATTTATTTAATTTAGATACATTACGGACAATTGTAGTAAATACTTCAGTTGAAGCAGATGCTGTTTGTTCTTGCATGGATTCAGTTTCAAATGTAATAGGTAAAGAACCAGTTTCTAAAATTTTTGAATATTCTGCGTAAAGGCTATCATCAATAGTATAAACATTTCCTTTGAATAAAGGTTTTGTAACTGACCAAGTGATACTCGTATTTGTAGCAGTAAAAAGTCCTGTTCTATTAACAATTGGTTTTAATACATCACTTGTTAAATATAATTCAACTGTTATTGGACAATAAGATAAGGGTATCCAGTTTTCACAAGTCTTAAAGCATTTTAAGTTTAAATCGAAATAGACATTGGCACCTTTACCTCCTTTAATTCCTCTAAAATTGTTATTGGTAACATTTCTAACGACTGATTGAGTAGTAGAAGTTGCTGACGCATCACAAGTTAAAAACCGTCCATCGTGATTAAGAAGAGTATTTCCAAAACCTAATGCTTCATCAATTCTTTTTTCTTCTGATGATTTTAACACATCTTTCATTGTACTCGCACGAGAAAGAGAATTTAAATCACATACAATGACATCACCCATTAACACACGCACCCTATCAAAGAAACCAGCTGTATCAATTGGTCTGAGTTCATTACTTGCTGAATTATCAGTGTTGTTTAGAGTAAATCCAAATAATAGAGATGGTAAGGACAACCATTGGTTAGGTGGTCCAGTAATGTTAAATCTAATTACTGAATTTGTATCAGCGGTATAAGTAGAAACCGATGAAGGGTAAAAGTTTTTACTTTCTTTTGACCGAACATAAGAACCACCGTCTTTTAATTTAAATCTTAAAACCTTCTCTACAAGTACATCTTCAATTTCCAGAGTTTCCATCTTTATATATTTAATAACAGAAAAATATTATATTATTCTATTATTAAATTAATTTACTTTAAAGTGTGAATAATCTATAACTTCTTTTTTAGAATTTTTATTTAATAGTTTTTTAGATTTATTGTTAATATTATTGTTTTCAACCTTATAATTAGGTTCGTCTTCTACAATCTTTTTAATGTCATCATAACTGACTTTCTTTTTAGGATTTATAGTGTTTTTTATATCATTATTAGGCATTATATATAAGCCTATAAAATTTCCTTTACAGGTTCAATGCTTCTTGATACGTCCTTGCCAGTATCACCATATAATGAGTGTTGATGATTTGTTAATGGGTTAAAACCTCCTCTATTTGATGTTATACTGCCTCTATCTAAAATACTGACTATATCTCCAAAATTTCTTAGGCTTGTGTAGTTGTCATTGTTTTTGTTTGACATTGAAATAAAAGGAGCACCGTAAGTAGTTAATCTAATATTTCTATCAGGATTTTCTTTTAAATATTTAGCACTCGCACTACTACCCAATGAATGTGAAATAACTTCACTAATATTATGGTTTTCATCAAGTATATCGCTAATATCTCTATATCTTTCACTGAATGAACTTAAGCCAAATGGAATTGTAATATCACTTAAAATATCATTAATATTTGATTTAATATTAGACTTACCAAAAGTCCCAGCAACATATAGTTTATTATTAACTAAATAATAACCTTTACCATTTGTATATGCTTTGTTTAATCCTTCTGTGTCAGATAAATTATTGTTATATTTAGGTTTGAATAATGACTTTTCTTGTTGAATTTCATTAATTATTTTTCTATACATTTCGCTATATCCTTGATGAAGAGGATTGTATGATTTTAATTTCCCTTCTTTTAAATAATATTTATATATTTTTTATATTTATTTTTCATATATAATCTGAAATTATAAAATTTCTAATTAATTAATATAATGAGATTTCGTAAAATATATATCAACAGTGCTTATCGTGATTTAAATGACAGTCAATCTACATCAGATTTTGTTATTAATTTAAGAGAGCAACAAGAATGCGGACCAAATACTAAAATGATTTGTCACGAAGTATCTATCGCTAATTCATTTTATCCAATTGAAGATAATTTAAATAACAGATTATATTTAACATTAGGAGGGATATTAATAGGAGCACCAGTATATTATTTTATTGTAGCACCTGATAAAGGTAGTTATGTAGGTAGTGAATTAGCAAGCGAATTACAAAATAAATTGAATACTGCTACTAATGGAACTGATGGAAATAGTGATTTTTTTACTTGTAGTTATTCATTAAAAACAAATAATATAACTATAAGTTGTAATTATATTTCTTACTTTTTTGTAATCCATACAGATAAAGAATTAAAAACAAATTACAGTTTTGGTATTGATTATGATAGAGATTATCTTAATAGTATTAATGACATTTTAGGAAATACTACTGAAAAAGTAAATAGTACAGCAGACCCTTTTGTTAGTGGATTTATATCATTTTTACCTGTTAAAAATATTTATATTCATTGTAATGAACTTTCTAATGGGAACCAGTTATGTAGTTTTGGTACTTCATCAATAATAAAGAAAGTACCAGTTTTAACATCATTCGGCAACCTCATATATGATAATGAACTAATTTTAAATGATGCTAATGATGTTAGTATGCGTTCATTAAGAAGATTACATTTTAGATTTACTGATGCATCGGGTAGAGTTTTAAATATGAATGGAACAACAAGTAGTTTTAGTTTAACATTTTTTGAAGGTTAGAAACGTATGTAATATATTTCTATATAATTAATTCTATATAGAAATATATATAGATGAAAGATATAACAGTTGTTGATGTAAATGAAGGTGATAAACAAGTTGAACGCGAAGCCTTCGCGTTGCTACGCGAACCAGTGGAAGAGAAGCCAGAAGAACCTAATGAAGAACCAAAGGAAGAAATAAGGGAAGAACCCAAAGAAGAACCGAAAGAAGAGCAAGTAGAACCGTTTAAAACCAAAAAAGAATATAAAACAAGACAAGTGAATATTGAAAGAGTCCAGTGCCCCGATTGTAAGACAGAAATGAGTAAGAAATCATTAAAATATTCTCACATATGCAAAGGAGAACGTAAAAAAGATGTTGACTTAAATAAACCAGTTAAAAAGCGAGTATTACATCCAACGCAAGTAGAAGAATTTAAAGAAGATGTATATGAAAAAGTTAAAGATAATATTCCAAAAGTGGATGAACAAGAAATAGAAAGAAGAGTTGAAGAACGATTGAAAAAGCATTTAGAAACAACTGCTAATAAAGTATTTGAAACTGCAAAAGATAGATATATTAATATGAAACAGCAGAAGATGGAAAAGAAACAAGAACATATTAATAAATTAGTATCAAAAATTATTTGATAAATAAATTTATAATCTAATTATTATTATATGAACAAGTCAGATTTTGAAAATATAACATCAACACTTACAAATAATGGTAAAGCAGGTAAACTACCAACATCAAACAAATTTTCTAATCCCATAACAAAACCAAGTAAAAAATATAAATCTAATGTCCATTACTATTACGACGGAGACAACAAAGCACACCAACCAAACTATACATATCTGAAAGAAATGAAGGAACAGTTAGAATTTCATAACGCTAAAAAAGATTACTCTATATTTCAAAATAGAAGAAGATATCAAGATGAAGCACAGGCGTATTTTAATGAAATCCAAAGGTTGGAAGGTGAAAAAATAAGACATCATCCGTCAAGTGAAACAGGTAAAACCTATTCGGAAATGATTAAGAAGAAAAAAGGAATAATCAATCAATTAAGACAAGATTTTAATTTTGAATAAATTAATTAAATTAGATAAATAAATTTTATAATCTAATTAATTTCATATAATAATGAGATTAGAAAATGCACAGATGAAAACGCTAAAATCACAATTGAGATTAAGACCGTCTTATAATGAACTGATAAAGGAAATTACAAAGGAAGAATATAAAAATAAGAATATCAGAGATGTAATAGACAGAAACGCTTATTATTTTCGTGATAGTCCATTAGGAACAGTGTATGACAATAATACCGTAGATTTGAGACAACAACATTTTCAAAAAATGTTAGAAAAACCTAAAACAGTCGAGCAGTTTGATATGACAAGGGACGATGAAATGGATGATTTAAGAGATGGAGCAATACAAACACTAAGCGCCACAATGGACGACGCCGAGGAACATCACGAGCAACAAACAAGTCAAATGTCAGAAGATGTTAGACGACAATTTTTAGATGATTTACATGAAAGGGCACGGGTAGCCACAGATTGGAGAAAAACAAAATATGATACACCATCAGAGGTTCAATCAATGGCAACTGCTAAATCAAGCGATGATGACTTACCACCGTTAGAACCGCTTATGACAGAAGATGAAGCAGTTAAAGAATATGTTAAAGGCCTTGTAAATCGTAAAATCAAAAATGTAGCAAAGAAAGTGGCATCATCAAGAGAGCAAACAATGGACAACGCTGACAGCTCAACCACAGTCCCACAAAGACAAACAAGAACACATAAGGAAACCATTGACTATTCAACTGATATAAACCATTGGAAAGGAAGCACAGTAAAAGAGGAAGACATATTATTTCAATTACATTTACGAGGAGCAGGACTTACTGAAGAACAGGAACAACAATATTCAAACACAAAGAAAAAAGGTAAAGGTAAAAAAGAAACCGGTAGAACTTATTTAGTTGGACTGGTGGAGAAACTTATAAACAACGGAAAATGGATGACGAAAGTAAATGATGAATTGCTAAGAAAAAGAATGGAAGATTGGAGAGATATTAAAGGCAAAGGCAAAGCAACAAAGGATTAACCAATCATTTTACATAATTTGTCAATAGGAGTGAATACGACATCTAAATCATTTATATAATTTATCAACAATTATATAAAATGATTAACAACCACAAACACGAGTTAAGGAAACGCCCCACATATGATGAAATGCTTAAACAAGCAATGACAAACAAAATAAAAACAACAGTTATACTGAAGAAATACAAGAAAGATATGTTATTGAATAATTTTGATTTTGATAAAATGGATTTAATGAATTATAAAAATAAAGAAAGATATATGAACGCTCAAGTTATGATGGCAGACAAGGCAACACAAACGCTTAACAAAGAAAACAAGGCAACACAAACAGACCTACCAAATGATAAAGAAACACAAACTTATAATTTTGATGATATGACAAAACTATTAGGTGGGTCTTCAAAGAGTTTCAAAAGTAAAATGATAACCAAGGCTGAAGCAGAAGCAGAAGCATTTACATATGACCCTGATTTATACGATGATGACGATGATGACAAAAAAGATGACGACATTGATAGATATAGAAAGAAATTATTTATGCTGATGAGGATTATAGAATTTATGATGAGTTCAGGTTTTAGTATAGGACAAATAGTAGCACATTTAACATACCACACTACAATAACCACAATTCAAGGTTCAGAGTTATTAGTTAATTTAACAATGAATACATTAGTAACATCATACGATATAGCAACTGCTATAATGAATTGGTTGAATACAAATGTTAGTGAAGAAGTTGATTTAAACACCTCACCGCCTGTTAGTGTTCATAGTTCTCCTCCTATCACTGTTAATAGTTCTTCAACGCATACTGTTAATTCATCATCATCAGAAGAAAATCCTAATTATGAAATAGCACCTCCTACCGATATGCCTGTACCTACCGGTGTGGATGGGGACGAGTCTGAAAGTGAAAATGATGAAACTGAAAACCAAAATATCAACCCTACAAAAACTAAAACTACTTAAAGAAATGACCCCTTAATATATTAAGGAAAAAATGAATAAGTGTATCAGAGAAGAATTGACAAAAGAAATTGTAAAATGCCGTGGTTGTAAGATATACAACAACAAAGTCAAAAAAGCAAATGACATATTTCCTGACTGTATCATTGATAATATTTTGAGTTTTGTATGTTGTAAAAGATGCACCATTACAAAACATTTAATGAAAAACGAACCTGACAATTTAGAAGAAATGGATAAGTGGATTTGGTATATGACGAGGTTAAATAAATGTCCAACGAAAAAATCATTACGGACAATATTTACAACTGGTTTAGACAAAACATTAAAAGAGTATGGATATGACAATAGGCTAATCTTGCATTATGAAACCGCTACTCAATTTCATTATAATTTACTTTTTCATAATAATGATGGTTATGTATCTTGTAAAGATTTTAGCATCTCGATGTGTAGGGATTTTCTTAAAATGTTGAAATGGCAATATATAGAAAACAAAGACAAAGTCGTTTATAAAAACATTTTTGATAATAAGTTTTATCATAAATTCGTCTGTCATTTGTTAGAAAAGAAAAGGTTGATTATAGACTGGTTTAATTATATGGGTACTTATGATTTTAGTGATGATGACTAAGTTTATTAATATTATTATCTTATAATATTATTAAACTACCTTAAAGTCAAATATATATACTTAAAGAAACAAGACCTTAATATAATAAGAGCAATGGAAGGTATGACAGTATTAACCACAGAAAATGTAGAGAAGTTGATGGAGAAAAGACAAAAAGAAAGTGATGAAGTTAAAAGGTTCATTAAGTTAAATCCATATCCATCCTATGAAGAAATGAACAATGTAATTGAAACAATGAAAGAATTGGGTTATCCAGAAAAGCCATTAATACAATGTTATCATCGTGATTTGTTAATGAAGACTTACAATGAATTATATGATGAAGGAAAAGTAATTGAATATGGAGCAGAGTTAAACAATATAGCATTCACAGGTTGTAAAAACATTGAAGATATGAAATTCTTTTTTAGGAGAACAAATTTTCTAATTCTTCAAGCAATCATTCGGTTTAATTATGAGAAGCATAAGAAAAGAAACAAACATATTGGCAAAGAAACAGTATTAAGCTGGTCAAGAAAAATAGAACAGTGGTGGAATGAGATTGGTGAAAACATTGGTATTTATGCTGATTTTAGCAAATGGAAACCGGACAAAGTCCGTTTTACGCCTGACAGGCGGAAACCCTAAGCAATATTAATGGTTTATTCATATTAACAACTTATAATATGATTAAACACATGTATCCCCCAGAAAGCTTAAAAATTGTCTGAAACCCGAACCTTGAAAATGATGAAATCTTAGACTGTTTCATAATGAAAAAATTGTAAAAAAATGTTGAGAAAAAATAGTTAAAAGAGTATGGAGTATAGAGTATATGGAGGAACATAATACGACAAATGAAAAGGAAACTAAACATAAGCAATATGATTGTCCTTGCTGTAAAATAATGATAGGACTTCATAACAAAGCGAGGCACGAAAGAACAAAACGACACAAGGACAATTTAATAACTGTTAAGGAAGAAACACAGACAGAAGAACCAAAGACAGAAACAGAGACAGAAACAACAAGTGAAACAAAGACAAGAACAAAGACAGAAGCAGAACCAAATGTTGATGAAGACAGTGAGATTTATAAGCGACTACAATATATGACATTGATTAGTGGTGATTGCTTTTAATGATATTATTTCAATATAATATGATTAAAACTTTTGTAGAGTTAGTCATCTGTTTCAGTACTATTTTTTGGGGGTGAAAATATTGAAATGAATAAGGTGTTGAATTACTCTATACTCTATTATTTATTGAAATTCTGGGGTTTAAAAAAACGAATAAGGTAAAATTAATTACCTCATTGAAAAACTGTAAATTATGAATAAGGTTGCCATTGCTTGACTTATTGAAAATGAAAAAATTGTAAAAATATTATTAAAAACAACACAGACGAGCAAATACTGAACAAATGATAAAACAAATAAGTCGGACAACTCCCTAGAAATGTTAGGATAAAATATTAAAAAATGAGAAAAAACAAAGCAACCGGCCACCCCTAGAACCAACCTTTTAACCATTTTTTTTGGGGGGGGGGTTGGGGAGGGGGGGGGGGTTGGGGGGGGGTGTGTCTGTTTTTGACCAATGTTGATCGCCCGCAACCATTTGGCTCAAGGCCCTTCTGTACCAGAGCAATACTCATGATTGCGTGACAAAGGAACCTTTGCAGGCCGCTTACAGGATTACACACCAAGACAATCGACCAGGGACAATCCATCCTCCAATCATCCATATTGGCATGTTGGGACTCTTCCGGAATAGATCCATGGACCGCATAAACAACCTCTACTACCACAGGAAACCAGTTCTTTTCTGGGATAGGTACCCCCGGCAGTGGGCCTCAATTTGTGGTAGCGGAGCAGGTTTTCCGTGAGCCCGGATTCGGGATCTTTCAGTCCGTATGCACAGAAATGGGAATCTTCCCAGGTCACGGTAAAGTATCTTCCGTGCTTCAACTGATATCGCGCTATGGATGCCACAAACTCAACCATGGGAAGATAGCGTTTCCGCTTCTCCCAGAGTCTTTGTTGGTCTTGTTGGATGTTCTGCATATTTGACCATGGTCCACAGACCGGTGCCATGAGGATTGCATCAGGCGCTTGCTCCTTGATGATCTCCATGACCATGTGTTGCCCCTTGGGTGTCATTACGTCGAATCCGGTGCGGATGTGTACGGGAGTCCCAACCTTAAGACCTGAGAGCGCGCAGCATTGACTGAATCTGGCAGATCTCGAGAACGTGGATCTTTCCTTTACATACACAATTCCAATGCGCTTGTTCAGGAATGGGTGTGAGGTCCTCGACGAACATGTTCTCTGCCGGATGAGGTGCTGCAGGCTTGGGAGTTGTCTTTCCCGCGATACGTAATGGCACTGAGGATTTTGGCTTAGGAGCTGGTGCGGATGACTCCTTCTTCTTGGTATCGGCAGAGGAGCCGGGTTGCTCCTTCTGCAAGGATTCTCGCTCTTCTGGCAAAGAGAAGATCAATTCCAGGTTTTTTCGGAGGGATGGTTTCATCCTTTCTGACCTTCGTCACGAGATCAAGTCCTACCATTGCTCCTTCAATGGAAATGACCTTTCCCTTTAGCCATATTCCTTCCTTGCTTCCATCGGAACGGATCTTGGATTTGTCTTCCTGCCAGTAAAATACCTTGTCCTTCACCTGAAGAGGCTTAGAACTCATTCGGAGATTTTGAGCAAGGTCTCGTCGGATATCTTCGGATTGACGTGCTTCTTGGAATGTTTGCTTCGACAGCTGTTTGATCTGGATGGCTGTCATCTCCTCCTCATTCCTGTCAATCGTCAACTGACTTGGTGTTGCGACATCAAGTTGGATGAGATCTGCTGGTCGTCTTCCGAATGCGAGATCCAATGGTGTTACACCCCCGTAGGTGACAGACAGTTGCAGCTGCCTTCACCAGCTGTCTGTATATCACTTTCTTCAGTGTTGCAGGTGCTGCGCCTGCCTTGATGGAACTTAGCATGATCTTGAGTTGCCTTCAAGAGTCGAACTGCAGCTTCAGCTCGATTTGGCCATGGTGTGTTCGGTCCCAAGGATATCGGCGTGATGTTAAGGGACTGACAAAAATCTTCCCATGTCTCTGTCATGAAGGCTTGATCTGCGACAACTGGTTTGGGCTGCAAGTGGTACTGGTCAAAATAGTTCCTGAGGACAGTGATGTTCTCGACTTCTTGCGTAGTTGTCACTGCCTCTGCAGTGAGCAATGTTGCTGCTCCATCCAGGATGACAAAAACAATGATGTGTTCTCCTGTTCCAAGAGGAACTTGACAGTGATCAATGAATGTCATGTCACCAAAGGTGTCCGCTCGAAGTCCGCTCGTCTTGCTTCGTGATGGTGCATGTTTTGCCGCTTGGCAAACTTCACATTCACTTCTGATTTTATCAAATAGATCGAATGTTGATTTCGGCAAATGAAGTGAGCGGGTTCTAAATCGAAATTGATCTGTTGTCATGTGATGATGCTGGAGGTGGAGCTTCTTCAACTCTTCGGGATTTGACAATCGCTTGTGGATTCTGCCTAGCGCAAGCGGAAGCGTTGTTGGTTCTTCTGAGGATGGTGCGGAAGGATCTGGCTCAATGGTCGACCGGCCCTTCTTGTCGATGATCCTGTCTGCTGCCGATCCTGAGCCTGCTTCTTCGTCCTTGAGCGAATTGTCCGCGAAGGTGAAAATGGTCTTACCTATCCACAGGTGAATCATTGGTTTGTTTGCCTGGGCTGTAAGTCTCCAATTGTCTTCTAGGATGTCTGGATCTCCACCTTCGGATGCATCAATGATTTCCGTAGTACGCTCTCGGCTGATGTTATCATGATTGATTGGACATTCCTTGGCTCCATTTGATGTGAACAGCGCCTTGCGAGGCGTGATGCGCACACGGATGAGCTGCTTGTTCTTCTTATCAAGGATCCAATGGTCCTGCTTTTTAGACCCAATGATTTTCGGAGTTGCTAGGTCCTCCTTCGTCTCGGATGATTTTGATGCACAAACAGTTTCACTCTTGGAAATATCCCCGGAGGGAAACCGGATGCTGTTGTCATCATCGTAGACGTAGTTGGTGAGGCCCTTGCTGGCAATTTCTCCATGTGGCTTCACTCTTGCAACTCCAGCAAGGTCGACGAGTGCATGTCCTGTACCGGATACTGGAACTGCTTGACGGTTCACGCCAAAGGCCTTGCATGTGATCTTGTCACGTTGTCACATTGAGGTGTGTGCTCGATGGTCATGTAGAGGTTCCGCATCTGACTGATGCTGAGGAGGATCGGTACAGTTCCTTGTTCAAGGACGTCGAGGTTGGTACTGCATGGAGGAGTTGTGTGATATCGGAGACGCAATTTACCTTGGCTGTTTCTCCGCTTGCACAAGTGAACTTGGCCGGGATGTACTGATAGGAGATGAGGTCTTTCATGGGTTCGATGGCCTGAGTAAAACGCTGGATTGCATGCCAGCTGCCCATAGATCTGGTACATCCATTGTCCAGAATCGCATAGGTCGGATTGTGCTGAGGGTTGATGACAGGCGCCATCAGCTTGGTTGCCAAAAGGCTGTGATCTGTTGTGACGGACAAATTGTGTTCAGAAACTGCATCTGATTGGATCAGCTTCCCGTGGATGGCCTCTTTCTCATGATGCTCATATGCGTCATGGAATGCCATTAGCGCTTGTCCTGTGCTGGATGTCTCGTGGGATGAGTACCAGCCTTGTTCGCTCCATGTCCATGATTGATCCCAATCTTGGTCTGTCCAACCGGCATATGTAGGCTCTGTGGATGGTGCAGTCTGCTGGATGGCGGGCTGCTCCTCGGTCTTCTCTGCAATGGCTGCGAACGTCTTGGATTTTCCTTTGTCATGTCCGCCCTTTCCTTTGCCATTCTCATAGGATGGATAACCCTTGTTTCCATCATAGGGAAATTGGAATTTTGATTTTCCTTTCTTTCCCTTCTTTCCTTTGCCTTTTCCCCAATATGCCTGGTTGTAAGGATCATAATTTTCATTGGCCATATTGGCCTTCCCGCCAGAACCGCTTTTTCGAAAGGGTTTGAAGCCACCTCGTTGGTGACTGCCCTTTTTGTTTCCTGATTTTCCTTTTCCTTTTCTTTTCTTGAATCTGAAATTCCGCCCTGACACTTTTCTTGCTATGAACGCATCGTTCTCCTCGAGGACCCAGAATGTCTCTTCATCGTTGTTTGACATGAATCCTTCAACCCCTTCTTCATCCTCAACCCAAAAGCCTTCTTCTCCTTCGTATTCACCTTGTTCGATGATGAAGAAGGTGTTGCTTCGGTTGCCTCCTTGAGGTCGGATGGATGGATCTTGAATGGATGTCCGGGTCGTGGTGAAGAGTTCATGGTAATGTGTCTTCAGCATCTCATAGGAGTAGTTCTCTAGTGAAATGTTTCTCAGTGACATTGCACTGGTCAGTCTTTCTCTCTGCTGATCTGACAATTCACTCTGAATAAAGAAAAACTGCGCAATGAGATTATCTCCGAAGAATGCGTCCCGCTGTCTGTCCTGCATTCCCGTGATACACTGTCTGAGGACTGTTGGATCACCCTCATCGAGCAGGACTGGAGGCGGTACTCGAGTACCAGCTGCTTGCTGATGTCGAGCAATGTTTCTTGCGTTTGCGTCCTGTACGGACTGTCGAAATGATGGAACTGTGCCGTGAAAACGGGCATCAAGTCCATCCATGCTGCCTTCAATCTCATGAGAAGGATTTCGAATGTTGAGGTAAAAATGAGGAACTCTTGGTTCTTTCTTCAGCGTGTTCTTGAAGTAGTTGATTCCTTCATCAGGATCTTGCAAAAGGTCATTTTGGAGGACTGCCTTGTACATAAAAGGCATCTCCTGTGAGTCTGCTTTTCAGCAGAGGTTTTTTTGGGTGCTTCCACCGTAGTGATTGTCACCCAGTCGTCCGCGAGTTCTTCATACCTGAGCCAGCTGACTTTTCCGTTGTACGATGGCGGCTGCTTGGCGGTCCTCGATAAATTGAGCGTTCCTCTGTATAGCCTGATGGTTTGGCCATACTTGAATAGGCTTCCATGAGGCCTTCTCCATCCAATGACATTTTTCTTGGATCTCTGCGGAAAACCCGCTACCACAAATTGAGGCCCACTGCCGGGGTGCCTATCCCAGGAGGGAACTGGTACTCTGTGGTAGTAGAGGTTGTTGATTTGGTCCCTGGATCTATTCCGGAGAGAGTCCAATATGCCAATATGGAGGATTGGATGATGGATTGTCCCTGGTGGCTTGTCTTGACTGTGAATCCTGTAAAGCGGTCTGGAAGCCTTTTTATCAATGTACCATGAGTCGAATGACTGTACAAATGACTTGAAGAGCCTTGAGCCATCATGTCAGCGGAGTGTGTGAATAGGTCAATGTGCAACAAAAAGCAACACAGGGGGGTGGGGGGGGGGGGGGCAGCAGCCCCCCCATGATAATTGAAAAAATGATGATTCAAAAAGTCTAAAAAGTAGCGGGGGGGTTGGGGGGGTGGCAGCCCCCCCCATGATGATCGAAAAAGTGATGATTCAATTAGGGCCAATATATATATATATTATATATATATTATACTATATATATATTAAAAAAAAAAAAAAAAAAAAAAAAAAAAAAACAGCGGGGGGGTTGGCGGGGGCGGCAGCCCCCCCATGATGATCGAAAAAGTGATGATTCAATTAGGGGCAAAGAATCTAAAAAGTAGCTGTCGCATGATGATCGAAAAAGTGATGATTCAATTAGGGGCAAAGAATCTAAAAAGTAGCTGTCGCATGATGATCGAAAAAGTGATGATTCAATTAGGGGCAAAGAATCTAAAAAGTAGCTATCGCATGATGATCGAAAAAGTGATGATTCAATTAGGGGCAAAGAATCTAAAAAGTAGCTGTCGCATGATGATCGAAAAAGTGATGATTCAATTAGGGGCAAAGAATCCAAAAAGTAGCTGTCGCATGATGATCGAAAAAGTGATGATTCAATTAGGGGCAAAGAATCTAAAAAGTAGCTGTCGCATGATGATCGAAAAAGTGATGATTCAATTAGGGGCAAAGAATCCAAAAAGTAGCTGTCGCATGATGATCGAAAAAGTGATGATTCAACTAGGGGCAAAGAATCTAAAAAGTAGCTGTCGCATGATGATCGAAAAAGTGATGATTCAATTAGGGGCAAAGAATCTAAAAAGTAGCTATCGCATGATGATCGAAAAAGTGATGATTCAATTAGGGGCAAAGAATCTAAAAAGTAGCTGTCGCATGATGTTCGAAAAAGTGATGATTCAATTAGGGGCAAAGAATCCAAAAAGTAGCTGTCGCATGATGATCGAAAAAGTGATGATTCAACTAGGGGCAAAGAATCTAAAAAGTAGCTGTCGCATGATGATCGAAAAAGTGATGATTCAATTAGGGGCAAAGAATCTAAAAAGTAGCTATCGCATGATGATCGAAAAAGTGATGATTCAATTAGGCGTGCAGAAACTGGCGATGCTGACGATGCAGGAAGGCAAGGCCAAAAACCAACTGGGAAAGCAGAGGATGCGAAAAGCCAAAGAGGATGCGAAATGAAAAGCCACAAAAGCCACCAAAACCCACGAAAAGCCACCCACCCTGAAAAGCACCAAAAAAAAAAAAAAACGAAGAAAAAACATGGCCCTCCATTCAGTTTCCCGGCCAAAAACTAGCCAAGAAGTTTCCTGCAATCCAGGTTTGCACCAGCAGAGATGCTTAGATGTTGGACGCTCACCTCTCCCCTGCAACTCTGGCCTGGTGTTTGTCTGACGGCAGACCCGGGGAGCGACGAGCTGTTGACTCGGTGTTTCCACTGGACGAGCTGTCCACACTGCTGTCGCTCTTGCCACGAGGCGACCCATCACCTATGCTCTCACGCTTTGTTCCAAATGGCTTGCACATGGCAAAAGAATCACTGCTGATCACAGCATACAACCCGCAGATTGTTCATTCGCAGTATGCAGCAAGAGTACATTTGTGCTTCAGAATGTCTGCAAATTGTGACCGGGTTGTGGTGCTTGAATCTGGTGCGTCCTGGCTCGGACCAAGTTCTGGGAATGCTTTGGCTTCAAGATTCAGAATGACTTCTCACGTTGACTCACTGCAGCTTACACGCACAACGTCGTTTAGACTGAATTTGCTGGGTACACCAGCAAAAGAAACACGCTTGAATTGCACAAGCCGCAAGCCGCAAGCCGCAAGCCTCAGGCCAGGAGCTGACTTCAAACTTCGGTTGTCTCATGCCTCAGATGTTCTGGTGCTCCAATGAAAATACATGACCTCCTAAGAAGGACGCCGTTTCCTGCGGCCTCAAATAACACGATCAGGCTGCAAATGGCCGGACGCAATGAAGTATGGTCTTCCTGTGCGCATCTTGCTGCAATCACATCCATTGCTCCAAAACACGGCTGAAACAACGAAATTCTCTGTGCAAGCCCGTCCTCCATGCTTTGGGAATGACCGTCTGCCTTGTCCACTTTCTTCGCGAGAACATCACGTGCGTGGACTTTTTGTTTCTCACCTTTCCTGCACGCAGAAGCAACTGCCAATGCGACTCATTCAGAGAGACAAAAAGAGAGAGAGAGAGCGAGAGAGAGAGAGAGAGAGAGAGGGTAAACGAGCTCGTGCTGAGTGCTGGCCAGTGAGGCAAAGCACACACGGCTGTCCCCAAAGACGTTATCGTTCTTGGGTGGGGGGAGGCGTCGTTGCCGTGGATTGCCCATGCTGTCACTGCAGCACATTAAAGGCGCCCCCCCAAACCCCCCGATAACTTCTAGAGGAAGACTACAAGAAGACTGCGGCTACACTACAGAAAGACTATGGGAAGACCACAAAAAAGACTACAGGAAGACTCGGAAATTCTACAGCAAGATTATGGAAAGATTGGGAAGACTACGGGAAGACTACCGGAAGACTATGAGGAAGGGGTGTGGCATTAGTGTGATTTTGTTCAAAATAATGGAAATGCCTGCCGATTAGTGTCTCGCTTGCGTCCCATCACGCATTGCTTTCCACATTTCCTTGACCTAAGACACCTCGTTCTGTGTGTAATGGAGGCCATCTAGCCTTTTCTAGGCTTTTCAGCGCACACGAATATAGAACACAGACTCATTTAGCTCGAGTACTAACGCGCTATCACCAAGCACGGCGCGGTGGTGAAACATGCAGTACAACGGAAGTGTCTGCTAAATGTCCTTTGATGATGAAAACAAAGAGACCATATGATAGGCACTCACATGCAAGCTTGGGCTAGTCATAACATGTAACTTGTAGACTCCGTTACCAAGGGAAAAGGAAAGTCCAGCACCTTGTTGAGCGATCTGGCCCGACGGGCCTCGGAATCTCCTCAACGGGCCTGGCCAACGCAAAAGCGAGACGTGAGCTGGCGCGCATCAGGAACGCTTCGGACGTCTGCAACACAGGCGATTAGATTGCGATTAGATTGCCATGCATTGCCTTAGGCGATTGCCATGCAGACAGGACACACAGCCAGAAGTGACCCGGCGGATTCCAGGTATATCCTCAAACACGGATTGCATCGCGCCACGAACCCGCACACTCGACAATAGATTGCATCCATGGTTCACATGCCTGGCTGATCGGGCGCTCGACAAATACATCCGGCGCCCTCAATGTCACTTTGGAACGGTGTGCCGGACCCGGTTAAGCTATAAACTGGCCCTTGAGCCATTAGCTTCAGACGTCAACACGCGCTTTCAGCTTCACATCAACATGCACTAGAAGTTTTACTCGGTCAACCCATTCACTCATATTGACAGCACCTGAAGGGCCTGAGGCAAACACAACTTTGTCAGCTTCAAGCCGTCGGAGCCCGGAAAATCCCGGCTCTTCAATGCCTGCTGCTCCTGCAAAGCATGAATCTCTCTTGCCTGCTTCCAAGCCCAAGAGGGGGACAAATAGGATTCAACTACACCAATACACTCTAAAGCAGCAGTGCGCTGTGGGATACTTTTCCGAAAGCAACTTAGAGCTTCTCGCACGCAGAGTCCTCCAGCCATGGTCTGACGCGGGAAAGGTCCACATCCGACTCCCACGCAGGCTTGGTGGTGGCCAATATGACATGCCGATACGCCTCGGCGTATAAGTCGCAGGTCCAATGGCAACCTGTGCAGATCCCTGCCTGCTCAGCTCCCTGCAGGAACTCCTAGCATCCAGGAGCTAACTGTGACGTTCAGTGGAAGAATTCTGCAAGTTGAAAAAACTACATGTGGCAGTTTGCTTTGAATTGTCCGAAACTTGTGCGTGTGTGCGCGCATGTGCATATATCGACGAATGCGCCTCAGAAGTGTTCCAGTTGCGGACGAGCTCTGGAGTGCCATCAGCTTGGAAGCTTCTCCCGTGAAGCCAAAAGCGCAGTCGAGCAATGCTCACCTTGCCCCACGTTCTAACCAGTCAATGACACTCCGCAGCTGATTCAAGTCGAGATGCCAAGAATGGGGAGACTGCTGTGAGGATGCGCGAGGAGCGACCTGAAAAAGCTGCCCCTCAAACAAGCTCTGCCATGTAACTGACTACCTTGATATTCAGAATTGTTCTTACATGAACAAGTTGATTGCTAATGATTCAGCCAGGAGTGGAAAAATGTGTCCACACAAAACCTACATAGTTCTATACACAAATGATATTCAAGAATGAAAAACAGAGGTTTGATTCGGAAAGACCACGGTTTATTGAGAAGACCAAGACAAGGGCGACAAAGAAAACTGAAAGATGGCGGTCAAAAACATGATGACCAGGTGCCCAACTCAACCACGTCTCATGACAAACTCAACACCACTTCAACACAACTCAATCCAGTGAATCCCGTGCAAATCGGGCCAAGCATGTTGAAGTACTGAGAGAACCAACAAAGATGCTGGCCGATTGCATCGATGAAGACGGTGGTCTGAAGATGAGGCTCCTGCATCGTCCCTCATGCTCCATGCCAAATGTGCCATGGCCAAATGCTTGGAACAACCTTCTGAAACCTGCTTCCCAAATCGCCTAAGACCCTAAGACTGAACAGTTTGCATGGGCTGCATTGGCTGCATTGCCCTTGCAGCATTGCAGCATTGCATGCTTCAGCGCCTCCAGACCTTTTTGCAATCCTCGCTCTGCCCAGCTCAATAAATGGCGAGCCATTGCGCGGGTTCCCTTCGAGGGACTTTGTGTGCTTGTGATACAGGCATGATTGAAGGGACAACCCGAAGAATACAACATGGAAGTCGCTGACGTTCCACTAAGCACTTTCTGCCTATTTGAGAAGGAGCTTTTAAGTAGAATTGTGCAAAGTCACGTCTCATTCAATGTGTCGTGTAGTCTGAGTTCAAAGGTGAAGCTGCCTGGTGTTGCCATGTTTCACAGCCGCTTGGTCATCAATA
Source organism: Effrenium voratum (assembly GCA_963377175.1). NCBI lineage: Eukaryota > Dinophyceae > Suessiales > Symbiodiniaceae > Effrenium > Effrenium voratum. The sequence continues at coordinate 390,083 of CAUJNA010001535.1, forward strand.
TATTTCAACTCAATCACACCAATCTTGGATGCATGGGCATGCCTGCAGGTCTTCTCGCAGAGCACAAGAACACGCGGTGCTGCATGCCTCTGTCTTGCCTGCGCCACTTTCGCCAGTGATGAGCAGCGCTTGCCTGGCGATTCTGCATCCAAGCTGCCAAAGCAAGACATGTGTGTTGCCTTGCTCAAAGCGCAGATTACATGAGATACCACTGCCTTCGGCTTGGCGAAGCGAGTGCTTGGCCCACGACAGCGTAAAGATGCGGAGCCTCGCCACAAGCAGTAATATAAAAGTCACGTCTGATGACTTAGCACATTCAGCACCTCAAGAGACAGCGCCGCCAAAACAAACTTAACGCACAAACCATCTGCAAAGATCATCGTCCATGCATGGATCACAGTTTTCGCAATGATGAGGCCAAAGGCGATGCATGCCATGTATTCCACTGGCAAAGGCCGCGGCCTGCGCCTGCGGCATTGAATAATATTGTGCTGCTGTTTCCTGCAGAATCAGCACACCAGTGCGAAGGCATCATGCTGCAACTTGCAGAACAGCATCTGACCTGTCTAGCATCAGGACGGTTGAACACTAGTAAGTTGGCGCATGAGGCTACTGTAACACATGAACATACTTGACAACACAACTCAAATATCCGCAAACAGAGAAGCCAAATCAAAGTATGGACAAACAAGCAAGGCAACACAGAAACACTGAAATACGCAAACGAGCGAGCCAACGCTCAGCCATGTTCGCCAGCAATATGAACAGCAAACTGTGCTTCTAAATTCACGTCGCCTCCGTGAAGGCACCCACATCGGAGTATGGATTGACGGAGACTAGCACGTCGCCCAGCCATGTGTATATCATCTGCTGCGCATACCTGGCAACGAGACAACGTTGGCAACATGCCTGTGACATAAAATATTGCCAGCCTTGCTGGAACTAGCAGACAACAAAACAATGCTGCGACGATGTCCCGCACCGAGAGTTACACACACTTTTGTACACTCGCTGCACTCAGAAACAAACAAGCACACTTACTACTGGATTAAATGGAGGTGTCAACCAACACGCAGGAGTTGCCGCGACTCTGTCGGAGGCGTTTCTAAAAGTGTGGTGCTCATCAGGCATCCCAAACCTGGTGGCATCAAAGATGGGTTTCCTTGTTGCACGAGGAGGCACAGAGAGAGAGAGAGAGAGAAAAAGAAAGAGAAAAAGAAACCAAAAAAAAACGATCCCCTGAAACTCACCCACCTTGCCCACAGTCCGTGCAAAAGTTCAGCATCACTGAAGTCCTGCTCGTGCAACCAAAAGCATGGGCTTTGCAAAAGACCCAGAGATTATTCTGTTTCCTGCTGCTATGATCAATCCACTGCAAAAAATCAGGTATCCTCCAGACACAGAAGGTCAGAAGGTGTATCGCAGACAGAGTTAGAGCCTGGCTAGAACCAGTATGATCATGCTCAGGCGTTGTTCACGTGCAAGGTGACTTCTGGACATAAAATTGCTAAGAACGCGTGCCTCCATCACTGAGTGAAGAAGCCGAGCCAGCACAGAACCCAACCCTTCTCAAGAGAGTTCTGGATACACACCACTGCGTCTACTCTGCACTCAACAAGCTTGGTCTGCAGCTAGGAAGTGTGCTGGCATCAGAACCTGTCGGTGGCATTGACAGCACAAGCAACAGTGCAGTCACTTCCTCAATCAAATCAGCCCACGATTGTGACCGTGCAAAATGGTTTGCCAAGGCTCCCACGCCGTGCTGCTTGGATACGCCCGCGAGGCAAATCACCACTGCCTTAAATACGAGCACATAACCGGCCGGGACTCAGATGCACATCAAACACAAGGTCGCCAATACTTCACTGAATAAGGCCGGCTCCTTTGTTCTTCCCGGAAAATGTTGACCTCATATGCGCAAGCTTTCACATTGTTGAGGGGTTACAGAGGAATCGCAGACGACGCAGAGCACTTTCTCAAGGCATGGGCATTGTGCCGGATGTCCCACTGCACCCTCTAAACCCAGCTGCAGGAGAAAGAATGTCAAAAGCGCGCTGGCCGTTGTGTTTCATGAAACAAAATAATAATAAACATTTGAATAGAAAGCAACGTCCCTTGAAAGAGATTGCAAGTCCCACTTGGTAAGAAGGGTTAACAGGCTGGAAGGCCAAATCTGCAGCATTTAACCAGCAGCTAAATAAACTGAACCTATCCATATCGATCCAACAACAGAGGAAAAACTATTGTCTGATACTACCGTCCAGTTGGTGCATACTCAACCAAGCCAGCTGTTGGCAGGGTGGCGGCCGCCCCACTTTCCCTGTTCACTGCCATGTGGAATCCTTACCAGAAAGCCACGCGAACGTCCGAATATAGATTCTAGCACTGCGGTGAGGTCTCAAAAAGTAGCAGCAAACAAAACATGAGACCTCCTGCAGGCGCAGCACTGCGTACTGAATTAATTGACTTTCCCAAAAACATGATGCTCATATGATGCTCATACCTGGTGGTTGGTAGGCGGAGCTTATCCATCCTTTAAGGTTCCAAAAACACGGCAGTCCCGCAATTCCAAGTCAAAAATACCAGCTTGAAGATTGAAAAAGCAACGCACTTGCATGCAGGCAAAATTCCCAAACTGTATGTGCTGTCTGCGTGCCTGGAAGCCCCTCCGTCCGGCTAAGACTGTTTTGGAACAAGTGAATGCCGCGACTCAAAGCTGCACAAAGTTCCCTGCGCCCCATCATTTGTATTCACAATAACCTTATTCTGCTGCACTACGCCAGTCCTACTTGCGTGGGCCCGCGTCAGGCCGTGCCTGCCCCTATCTTAAAACAGGGGAACACGCACACCCAAAAGAGGACCCAAAGCAAGGGAGGACGCCAAACGGCGGATGAGTGCGGAGCACAAGATTGTACTATAATAAACTCACACAGCTCAAATAGCCTAGCACTCTTTTCGCTCGGGGATACTCGCTGCACGTGAGTGCGACCCACCTCATGCCTCCTCAAGAGGCGGGATCCTGGCCTTCCAGTCTCACGCAGAAATCCCCCATTCAAGCTGCGTGGTCTGAGTAGTCTGCAGTCACCTTCCTCCAGCCGACATAAGATTTGAATTCTAGTCTCGATGCTGCATCCGCTGGGTTAGATGCACTGAGCACACGAGAGTACCAGTTCCACATCTGGAACTGCGTGTCAAGCCTGTTAGAATCTTGATCACTGCTTCAATCCGTAAGGGAACATGCAGCAAAAGACAAAAGAGTACAACCGACAAAAGATGCGCTTGTTTTTTTTCTTTATAAGGCGTTGCTTGGAAGTCAAAGCTCGGGGGTGCAGGGAGAAAGACAATGCGTGTCCTTTCCCCGTGTCTGCACCCCCCCCCTGCGGGGCCTTCTCAAATGCCCCCGCGGTCAACAAAGCGTGTTCGACCAGGCGCCAGGTGTGTTACCTGTGAGGCGTTAAACAATCGAAGGCATTGGTTGCTGCAGGATGCCGTGCGGGCATCCGGCTGGTGTACAGTGCGGCCCGAGCCGGTACCGGCAGGCGAAGAGGAGCTCTCGGCCTCGGCCTGGCGTCAAGTTGTAGGTGCGCACGATGTTCCAGGGGTTCACCGCCATGGGTCAGGGTGTAGCCGTCCACGCTCACTCCCGCGGTGTGGTGGCCAGGACCACACTGCAGCCGCTGCTGGGGCGAACCGTCCAGTTTGACAGCAAGACGTCCGTGGGGCCCAGGATCTGCTCTCCTATGGCGGCCACCACCTCGTCGGCCCCCCCATCGTCCGGAAAGCGCCTGGAAACAGGCACATTTTTTGGTTGCTGCCCGCGTGGAGTTCCACTGCAGACTGCGCGAAAGCGCGAACACAGAACCTCTCTCTTTAGAGGGGGTTTCCCAAATGGATTCTATTCTACCTGAGAGGCTCCTAGCACTCGTCCGTCCAGGAAACGACCTCGTCCTGCGAAGGATTCGAAGTCTAAAACGCTGCGTGCAGGCGTGTGGCTGCAACATAACAACCCCTAGATATGCGCAGTCACATTTGCCTCGTAGCTGCGTTTCTGCAAGGCGAGCACCCGGCTCAAGTGGCTCTGGCCTTCCCGCGGCTGGGCCGCCAGCATGGCATGGCGTGTGACCAACAGAGCACTGGCTTGTTACATCGTGTCATGTACCATTTGGGTTGCACCATGTGAATCCTTCAACAAGCAAAGCAAGCAAGCCTCAGTAGGCGCCCGGAGTGCCCCGGACGCCATGCAGATGACTGCATGTGCGCCTTGCCAGGCATTTGCTCAGGATGAGGGCTGGACCGCGAATCTTTCGGAGGACTCGTGGCCTCTTTTGCCGGACAATGACAGGGACATGTGCAACCACGCAGAGAGACCGACAAAGGTCCAAAACCTTTCTTTGACAGATCTGCCTTGGTCCGCCACACATGAGGTTGTATGTTTCCAGATCTGCGGCATTTCAGGAGATGAGCAATTTTTGGTCTGTGACGTCCAAGATCATGGTGAAATGATCACTCAGATGTATATTCCTTCCGCTTTGGATTTGCATTGCATGGTGGCTCGAGTAGGAGTGAATCGACATGCGACCTTTTCACTGACTGGAAACCACAGGACGATTTTGGAGAAAGATGGCAAAGACCGGATTTTGCTTTTGACGTTGGAATCTTCGATTTTCATGCGCCATGAGTTCAGGCTTTTCAATCGGGGTGATTTCCCGGGTTACACCATTTTTTCCCCTTTCTGCGGAGGGATTGGTGGTTGGGCCCATGCTGCAAGATTCATGGCGCAGCATGGCTATCCCTTGACATGCCCTTTGGCCTTGGACGTTTCCTATGATGCGGCTTTATCATATGCGGAGACGCATGGCATGAAACTGGTGGATCACAGACTTACGGCGGAAAACCTGAAGGAATCATGTGTCATGGTTGCAAATGTGCAACAAGATTATCCATGGATGGGAGCATCTATCCTAGGGACGAACGTGGTGACGATTTCATGGCCTTGCGTGACGTTTTCACATGCAGGTGGGCAGCAAGGATGGTCTCAGACGACAATTGAGATTTTCCGGACTACAGTCAAACAAGCTGAAAGAATTGGTGCAAGTTTCCTTCTTTTGGAGAATGTCCCACCGGTCTGGACAGATTGGTCATGGAGAGCTACTTTGTTGGGAGAACTGGCCAATGGTCATTATGTCATGATCTTCGCTGAGATCTTGAATACAAAGACGATTGTGCCGGCCGACAGAAGTCGATTCATTGGAGTTGCAGTGCATGAGACAGTGCAGTTTGCATGGGACAGCGACAAAAAACACGATCTCCTTCGCTCATTTTGGGGCACAAGCAGAAATCTGGAAGAAGATGGGGCATGGTTTGAGCGGATTCCCCAACCCCTGGCTCGTCAGGCATGCCTGAACGATGAGGACCTGGATATTTACACCTGCACCCGGAGATCATCCAAGCCAGCTAGCTCCTCAGATGTCGTGCTTCAGCAAAGACTTGTCACAAAGGAATCCCTCCTGCCGGCCACGACCATGATGAGGAGTTACACAAGGCAGCACCTTTTCAGAGAAGTGCAAAATGGGAATGCGAAGATTCTGGGTAATCTGAGAAGGGATGAATGTCAAAGACCACGGTTTTTCACGCACCCGGAGATTTGTTTGGCTATGGGCTTCACCAACCCAATCAACTTGCCGGTTTCCTTGCAATCGGGATGCTCGCAGACAGGGAATGCGATCATGCAGATTCACGCATTGGCGGCGTGCTGGGTGATGATTGCAAGTCAGGACTTTCAATGCGCAGGTGATTTTCAGGATTTCCAGTCGTGTGTGCGAACCTTTCAGGCATGTAGACTGACCAACTCAGGCGCTCTGCTTTTTCAGGATGGCAGATGTTTGATTGGTTTCAGGGAGGTTGATGATTTCCGGCCGGTCTCCCGCCATGAATGTGTTTTTAGAATCCAATACAAGGATATCAAGCAGATTGTGTACACGAAGCCAAATCAGTCCATTGCGCAAATTGTGCAACAGCAAGACCTTGCATTGCCCGACTCTGCCATTTTCACCTTTAGGGGCATTCAGGTGGACCAGTATTTCCTTCCGCCTGGAGGTGGGATCATATGCGCCCGAGATTTATCTGCAAATGAGTGCATCACACCCACGATACCTTTTGAGGTTGATCAGTCACCACTTCCAGGAGAACCACCACGGCCAGATGTTTGGCATTCTATTTGCACGCAGCCTGGCGCCCAGATCCTTTGCAGGATTTGGAACAACAGTTTTCTGGCAGCGGAATTTCTCATTCCTCATGCTTATGCCCCCGGCATTTCAGCTGACAGAGGTGTACTCAACCTGCAACCGGCCGTTGAACAGGATCAGCAGGTACAGATTTTCATCACAGGAGGATGTGGTCCAACACGCACTTTGCATGCCCTGGGAACGACACCGCTGGGACAAGCGCTTGGTGACCTGTTTCAGGAGGACATGTCACGGTATAAGATTTTTGCGGGTTCACGCATTCTGGACATCTCCCGTACGATCTTTCAATTGCAATTGCGCAACCATGAGACAATCACTGTCACGGCGAGACACCCAGGAGGAGGAAAGCAGGCGCATATCCAGAAGGATGACAAAGAAGCCAAACCTACAAAGCAGAAGAAGCCAGCGAGACCGTTTTTTCAACTGTCACTGGAGAACCTTACAATCGCATCAGGTAGTTTTCTGCTCAGTGATGACAGCACAGCTACGGTTGGGGGCACTTTTCATATGTCGGGAAAAGGGGTCTTCACCATCCCACCATGTGATTTTCCCACCATTCTGCAAGGCAAATACCCCTTGGTCACGCAGGAGTTGGGTTTGCTTGTTCTCACCAAACCTGCGGACACAACCATGCCTTTCCATGCAGTCGAGTTTGCGGCAACAGACACCGGAGGCAGTGGTTTGCTGGTACAAGCTTTTCTGCTACAATTTGGAGCAAACAAAATCAAGCAAGGACAGGTCAAGAACCTCACAGATCCCGGTGGAGCAAAGTATCACAATCTCTGCGACGGCCTACAGAGACGAATGGGACGATACTCAGGCGGACTGGGCGAACCTTGTCCAAGGGCCAGCCAAACACGTCATTGAGACTTTGCAGCTTGGCAGTAACGTGTACGAGGTATGGGGAAGATCCTGGCGGAGCCACAACAAACCAACTCACCCGGACAAAGCTGAATCTTTTCGGATTTGGATCAAGGTTAATGAGAAAATCGCCAAGGACCTTTTTCGGAAGAGTGGCTTCACTTTTCCGCCCTACTATGTGGAGATCAAAAACGAGCAGACGAAATTGGAATTCAGTATCTTATAGATCCCAAAAAACATGGAGACAGCAGATGCCATTTCGAAAACACCAGGACACCAGGGACTCATCCGGGGCCGCACAGGACGGGGCATTCGACTCCAAGACGCTGATTTCCAGAAGGCTTTTGCGGAGATGTACCCAGGACGGACAATCCCACTCCAGATTGAAGCAAAATTTTTCTGGCTTCTCTTGGGTGCACCAAGCTCAGCAACGATGGACACAATTGCGGCTTTTCTGGAAGGCGCACAAATCAAGGGAAAGCCGCTCAGGAAATTGGGTGCCAATTGGAAAGTTTGTACAGAAGAAAAACTCAAGGAGACGCAGTTCGCGATCAATGGAAAGAACATGCTTTTTCAACCTTTGCCGGACAGGAAGGCGACGCCAAGCCCAATTCTGGCTTTTGGAGCAAACAAAGGGGCAGGCAAGGGGAAAAGCAAAGACATATTGCAGCAGCATGACCCTTGGGCCAAATCGCTGGCCCAACCACCAGGTCAGGATATGCATTTTCAGCAGCAGCAAAAGCAGATCTCTGCAGTACAATCGGAGGTCAACGAGCTCAAGTCGACCATGCGTCAGTTGCAGACCAGATCAGAGGCAACGGAACAGAAGACGAAGACCTTGGACAAAGCCATGCGGGACCAGACAAATCATCTCATGCAGTCAATGGAAGCCCTCCTCAGAGGACGTCCTTCTTGTGGGTTGGGCACCGATGGATCAAATGCCAACAAGCGTGCCAAAATCCCACAGGATGATGCGAGCATGGATTAGAGTCGCAAAGGAAGGCAGCGCATGCCATCTTGAATTTTGCAGGTATAATCCTTCGGATTGGGGAAGTCAATCTTCAAGCTGGTACACGCTCTCTTTTCTTGGCCTTTCACAGCAAGGGGCGACGCATCGGGGAACGGCCGCCTTTTGCTTTTACCATTTCATTTTCAGTGGTAGCTTGGCTTGCGCAAAGAGCTTCGCTTTTTACCACGATTACGTGCACATTTCCATCAGGAGGGCATATGATTGCCTACTAGGACGAGACGTTTCATATTTCCTATGTTTCGCAGCAGGACCAAACAGTTGTCGCCCAACAGATGCAGACCCAGACCATTGTGCTGGGACTGACCTTGAGATTTCCGGATCCTCCTGGGAACCAGGACGCATTTGGGATGACAAACATGTCATGAAGATTGGCGAGGCAGTACATGGAAAACGGTTTCACGCTTGCTCCCGTGTTGGGTGGGTTTGCCATTTTCCTTGGACGGATTTTCATTTGATTGATGATGACCAATTTGAGATGTGCATGCATGCCATATTTCCTTTTGCTCGCAGTCAGCAGATCAGCGTGCAACACAGATTTCCCCGGAGGTATCTTAATATCCCTTGGGACAAACTACCCAGGCTCGGTGAAGCAGAGAATCCAGGACCAGATTTGACGAAACCCCTTTTCTATCACACCACCATCAACATCACCAAACTAAGGACTTCCACAGATGACGTTTTTGAGTTATGGAGCAAATTCCCAGGTGCAATCAGTCTTGTCGAAACCTCAGCAAATTTGCACTGCATTCAGCATGTCAAGAAGATTGCGAACAGACACAAGCTCCGTTTCCATTCGGGCTCGCCATGCGCTGACAGAAGAGATGATGCCTCCAGAAATCTCCGCCCACTTTTCGGCGGAGTTGGCTGCATTACAGGATCGGCATCCAGAGCTCCTGAATGCCAGACCTTGCTGGATGAGTGGGAGAGCACCAGATACCAAGAGACGATACTTCGTTTTGGTCATATGCATGTTTTGGTTGTGACGCTTGCATGTGCGCGATGATTCTTGGTTTTTGCATCGTAGAGATGCATCAGAAGCTTTGCTACATCGCGCACAGGTTCGAGTCTCAGAATGGGGAGGACCAGCAATCATTGCTGGTGACTTCAACCTCCACGTGAAACCACCATCTGGCCAATCCTCCAGGCAAAAGGTTGGTCGGAGGCCCATGAATTTGCGGAAGAATGTCTGGGCACGCCCACCTTTCCTACATACAGGGAGGACTCGAAGAACGACACTGCCCTTTTTTCGGCAGAATTGGCGGGCGCGGTGCATTCAATTACAGTTCATCGGGGCCACCGTTTCCCACAGCACAAGCCGATCACGATTGCGTTCCATTTGCATGACGTGCCCACGAGCACTAAAGTCTGGAAACTCCCGAAGCCGATGACGAAGGCTCAACTGTCTGCGATTGACAAAGACAAGCACGATGACCACTTTGTCACGGCTATGTGTGAACAAGACCTGGACACTCAAGCCCCTGGAAGTGTCAGCCTTGAGACTTGGTCCAGGACGGCAGAGACAGCGATAAATGCGTGCCTTTTGGATGCAGACCACCAGGGCCTTTCCAAAGGGCAATGGGGTAGGGGTAAACCACCCGTTTACAAAATGTGTCCCATTAAGAAAGAAAGCAAGTTTGCCAGACAAGGAGATTTCGCGCCACCACTCGGCGGAACGAGTGTAGTCGCAAAGCAGTGCACACGCCAAATTCGCAGACTTGAAAGTATAAAACGCATGCTACACAAACACGGCCCGGATTTCCTTTCTACTGTCAATGACGATTGGCAAGCAGTGCGGAGAGCGAAAGGTTTCCTCCCTGACTTCCCGCAATGGTCCGGACAAACCTTGAGGGGATACCCGGACATTGCCCAAGTGACATCCCTCCTTTCCATCCTTGATAAGCATTGTAAGGAAATTGTTGCGGAAGACAGGAAGCGGAACAAGGACAGTTGGACACGAGATTTGCATGACTCGTGGAAACAGTCAGGGAACAAACTTGCGCACCGGCATACAAGAAAACCAAAAAACCCTTGGTTGTCCTCGGTCAAGGAACAAATCAAATTGGTTGCTCAACGGGTGCGTTCCCGATGCAAAGGTCCCCCTGTGTACAGGGTGCTCCGCCCGGAGGTTGAATTCGCACATGTTGTCTTGCCAGACCATTGCAGATGGATCTCACAGTGTGATGGAACCCTTGCATTCAAAGATGAAGGTGAATGTGAACAAACCGTTGAAATCGATGCCAAGATCTGGCACCATAGCCCAGATGAGGCCCAGCATGCCTTTTTCGGTTTTTGGTCGACCTTTTGGGAGGGTGCCCCACCCCCGGGTGGGGACCTTGCAGAGCTTGATATACCAGCTGCCTGGAAGATTGCGCCGACTTGCACCTTGACACTTGACGGACTCAAGGAGGCCATCGTGAGCACAAACACTGAGACTGCTATCGGAGCAGACGGATGGCGTTTGCAGGAAGCCAGTGCACTCGGTGACGTTGCTCTGGCATGTTTTGTGCAAATTTTTAACCATTAGCTGCATGGCCAACAGCCCTGGCCGGACACCCTTCAGTGGGCGAGAGTGGTTTTACCGGGAAAGATTGCAGAGCCAAACCAAGTCAAGGACGGCCGCCCGATTAATATCCTAGGCCTCCTTTATAGACTAGGCATGAAGTGTATTGCCAGAGAAGTCCTTTTGCACCTGTCATTCACACTCCCACCATCCATCGTGGGAGGGCTCCCAAAACGCGACGGTGCCTTCCTTTGGTACCATACTCAATACTTGATTGAGAAGGCGCTGACCGAAGAATCCCAGTTGTTCGGGTGTGTTACCGACTTGCAGAAATTCTTTAACGGCATTCCGCGCATGATGTTGAGGACATTGATGATTCGTTTTGGATTACCTACTGCTTTCGTTGACAGCTGGATTGACTTGCTCGACCACTTGAAGCGTTCTGTTGTTATTCAAGGCGACCACAGCCTCCCCAGGAAGGCCACGTGTGGGGTTCCAGAAGGAGATCCGTTTAGTGTTGCTGCGGCAGTCATGATCGGAGCACAGTTGCACTGGGCTATCACCAGAGATGCAACAGCGCAACCGTTAATTTACATAGACAATATTGAGATCATCACTAAGACAGAGACTGACATGGACATTGCAGCGGAAATTGCTCTAGATTTTTTCCATCAGTGGGGTTTTCGTTTAGACCAGGATAAATCTTGGTCGTGGAGCACTACCCCGGAAAAACACCTCCAACACCAACCAACCTTCAAATCCAAGCGATCCGCGGTAAATCTAGGATGCGCCATCAACTATAAAAAATTCCTTTGCCATGGCGAGTACAAACTCAGACTCGAGGAAGGGCTGAGACGCACAAAAATTCTCGCATCCCTTCCAATGCCACAGGAGGCGCGCATGGAGGCGGTCTCGGCAGGGCCCTATGCAACGGCGTTTTATGGCAGTGAAGGTCATTACGTTGGGGAACGGCCGATTGCTAAATTGAGACGTGCAGTCGCATCCATAATAGCCAAGCCGAATAAAGGACTTTGCCCGCAGATTGCCCTGCTCGCTTACAGAAGCGGTAGACTTGATCCTCGGATCGAGTTGATAATCCGTGCCTGCCGCATGGCCAGACGTGCATGTGGGAACTTCCCCCAGCGTTTCGCAGACTTTTGGCCTCTGATGAGAGAAGGTGCCAAGGACCATAACAAGGCCTATGGCCCGGCCAAAGCCTTGGGTGCTTACATGACCTCTCTAAAGATCACCTTGCACGACGATGGAATGATTGAGCTGCCTGAGGGCAGGATTATGCACTTCTTCCGAAGTTGTGTCTTGGACTTGGAAACCATGCTTTTGCGATGTTGGGAATTGAAATCCACCCAGCAGCTGCGTGCCGGGGATTTAGACCTTGCCACTACGTGCAAAGCCCTCAGAAATATCCCAGAACGAGATGCAAAACTTGTCCGGACATACTTGGCTGGTGGTATCCCCACCAACAAGCACGCAGCCCACTGGCAGGACATCACACAAGCTTGCAAATTGTGCGGACAGCCGGACACCCTGGCACACAGATTGTGCACCTGCATTGCAACTGAAAGTGTCAGGATTCAGCAACCAGTGCTTCAACGCTTGACACAGACGGCGGCAGCCTCTGCGTGGGTGATCAAGCCACCGGGCCTGCGCCCTCCCCCTGCAGATAATTTCAGTGTCCCGACTACTCTTAGCCAGGATGACACGCCATGTAATCTGTACACGGATGGTAGTGCTTTTGCCACGACATCTGCACACCTCACCTCCGCGGGATATGCAGTTGTGCGTGACTTACTGCCAGGCTTTGGGGAACGCGCCGTGACCACTAGCTTGCGCGCAGACCCGAAGAGCCATTTTGAGACCATTTGTCAGGAACGTGTGCCCAACAGGCAATCTGTGCCAAGGGCAGAACTACTTGCTATTGCCAGGGCATTATGTGTCGCAAAGAACGTGAACATAATCTCGGATTGCAAATATGCGTTGGACACCACTGAGAAACTTTTGCATGGTGCCACACCGGCAGCATGGGCTACCAAGCCCAACACGGACATCGTAATTCATGTACATAGTGCGTTGCATGCTTGGCCGCTGGAATCTCGGGAAATTCGCCTTACTAAGGTGAAGAGCCATGTGTCGCCGATAGGTTCCGGAACGATTGCTTTCCACTCTTTCGGAAACGACAGTGCAGATGCCGCAGCAAAGGCCGCTGCACTCTTGGACCGTGGCCAACCAGCACTCCAGCTTCCAGAGGATGAAGAATACTGGCCAAAGCTATATGTTGGCATAGCTAGTGCACTTAGGGAGTACATGCATCAGCTTAGAATGGCCGAAAAACCGACGTCTAACGCTGTAAACCAGGACCCACCCAGAGAATTGAATGTCAGTTTCCACCAGAGGAACCCCTTTTTCCAATGGCCGGACACAGATGATTGGAGAACTGCGTCGCCTTGGGGTACGACGTTCAACAAGCACCTGATGACCTGGCTTGGAGAAACTTCTTGGCCGGTGTCAGAGTCGCCAGACATACATGTTACCTGGATAGAACTTTTAGTCTCTTTCCGCCTGCACAGTGGTCTTGAAATCCCAGTGCCTGATCCTAAAAAGGGATATGAGTTATATCTCACTCCAGGAGTGCACACCATCCACGCGATGCCATCTCGCACACTCGGGGCTGAGGCATGGTCTTTTCGAAATGCTGTCAGTACGCTTGGGAAGGTGCTTCGACAGGATCTGCTCCCATGGCAGTATGGGCAGGAAAAATGCAACACAAGCCATTTTGGCATCCACTTCAAGGCGAACGGCTTCCGTATCCGCCCGGCTTTGCCTTTTCTTCAGAAGACACATGACATCTTGTATCAATATTTCTCTTCCCAGAAGGGGAAACCGGCAACGAGCACACACCTCAGCCTGCCGAGCAAGCAAGTGTGCCCAGAGCCTGAAGATCTCGATTTCAGAGCGAAACTGCATAGGATCAACTATTACCGTCTCGTCCGGGGCCAGGGTTGAGGGTTTTCCTTGTTTTCTTTCCTTTTGGGTTGCGGCGTGGTGTGTGTTTTGGTCTGCCCCCTCTCTCTGGCCGAGGACACTCTTTTTCTCGCGGATGCAATAGTCATCCAGTTAATGTACAATCGGACATGGAACAGGGCATTTGCGTTCGCCAATGGCCGGCGCAACTTTGCCCAAGACGAAAGCGTGTGAGAGCAAGGCGAGCGCCCTCAAAAGGAACCCTGGCTGGCTCTTGGCTGGCTCTTTGGCTGGCTGGCTTTTTGGCTGGCTGGCTGGCTTTCTGGCTGGCTCTCTGGCTGGGCTGGCTTTCTGGCTATCAAAAAAGAGGGCTGGCTGGCTTTCTGGCTGGCTGGCTGGCTTTCTGGCTGGTTTGGCTTGGCTTCTGGCTGGCTTTCTGGCTGGTTTGGCTGGGTTTGGCTGGCTTGGACCCTTTTTTTTAGCTCGCCTTGAGGCAAATTGCAAGCTCGCCTTGAGGCAAATTGCAAGCATATCTAGGGGTCGTTATGTTGCAGCCACACGCCTGCACGCAGCGTTTTAGACTTCGAATCCTTCGCAGGACAAGGTCGTTTCCTGGACGGACAAGTGCTAGGAGCCTCTCAGGTAGAATAGAATCCATTTGGAAAACCCCCTTTAAAGAGAGAGAAGAAGGTCTACAGACACCGACTCCGTGATGGTGCAGATCTTCAAGCTGCAGAACCTGCTGCACGCCATGACCAAGGGCGGCCCCCAAGAGAGATTTAAGCGCGCTCTTGGCAGCGGCGCGCGTCAAGGCCATCAAGAAATGGAGCAGCTGAGGACGGGCCTTCTTTAGAGTCAGAGGCAGTCTCGGCCAAGAAGGCGACGGAAAGGCCGACCGCCATTGGCAAGCAGATTCTTGGCAAACTGGACGGTTTGTGCAGCGGACGCAGCGTAGTTCTGGCCATCCACACTGGCGCAGTAAGCGTACTACACCTGACCCTGCAGTAAACTTGTGGCTAATGGCTGCAAGACGCGTCTGTCCGGGCCAAAGTCCAACGCCGAGAAGGTGAGCTAGCTGCTTCTGTAACTACCTCCAAGGTGCGCAACCAAGGACGTACAACCTGCACACGGCGACTAAGTGCCTTAGAGCTCAAGCGGAAGCGTGGTTGCCAAGAAGGTGGAACTTGCCCAGTTCGGCCGCTGCTGCATAAACTCCGACAAGTTTTGGAACACAAACGCATACGTGGGCAGCGTGCAGGCGCCGACAGGCGCGGCTCCAATTTGTCTTAAGCGTCTTCACAAAGGCGATCCCACCAAGTTGAGCTCTTGCCTACGGCCCGCTCTTGGCCAAGTAACTCTCCAAGCTTATGATGGAGAAGGTCAACTGTCCGGCGCCAAGAAGGCAACAAAGCACGGCCTTAAGCTTCTACACCATGCGCAGGTGGAGCTCGAAGACAGAGGGCCTAAACATAGCCGTGCCATTTCCGGACAACGGACCGAGCGCGGCGCAGATTTCCAACAACAGCGCGGCGTCCGACAACGGCCGGAAGCTGCCAAGGAACCAGCAAGAAAAGGTACAGGCTATGGAAACCCAATTATTTTCGGCTACGTCACCGCTCTCTTTTAACGGCGTGGATCTGAAGCTGTCCAACTACAGCCCACGGTGGCCATGAACGGCTTTATTGCTAACAACGCCACAGAGACCAACGGCCTTAAGATGGTGGGACCACACTCCCTTAACATTGCAGCAAGGATTACCGCTGAAGGTTGACACTAAAGGTGGCCACTCTTCTGGGCTGCCGCAGCGGACCTTCAAGCTTGCAAGTCGAGACGGGTGGACACGCTGCTGGAGTTGAACACCAAGATTGCAATGGGTCTGCCACCAGGGCCTTTGTTGCAGCGCAGCTTGCTAGCTGGAACGCCAGTAGTAGTAAGGAAAGGGGGCTTATAGGGACCTAATTCTTGGGCTTTTTTGGCCAAAAAACCCGCCAAAACTGCATAATTTTCAACAGCTGAACTTGTCACCAGCGATGTCACCGCTTCGTCGCCGCTCCGTTTTTGGCGCAAAAAGCGCTCAAAACGGTCAACACCGAAAAGTTCGTTTTTTCGTGTCAGACGTCAAAAGTGGTGCCTGGGCCTCCAACATCGCTCGTTTTCGGTCGAAATCGGGCTCCAGGCGTGCTCTGGATTCCGTTTTCGGCCCGGAAAAGCATGCAAATTCCAGCCCGCTGAGCTCGTCACCGCTTGTCACCGCTTTGTCACCGCTCGCTTTTTGGTCGCAAAAGTGCGCAAAAGCGGCCCCAGTTCCGGAACTCGTTCTCCGCAGCCCGCCGAGGACCTGCTCGGAGTCCGGCAGCCCGCCGAGGTGGTCCGTCAGCCCGCCGAGCTTGTCACCACTGATGTCACCGCTCCGTCCGGCTCCGTTTTCGGTGCAAAAAGCGCTCAAAACGGTCGAGTCCGAAGAGTTCGTTTTTTCGTGTCGGACGGCTGCGGGGCATTCATGAGCCAACCTTGCCCATTCATGAGCCAACCTTGCCCATTCATTGATCAATCACCCGGTTCCATTAATGACTCAAACTTGTCCTCTCGGGAACTGGGGTGCTTTTGCGCACTTTTCGGCCCCAAAGAGAGCGGTGACGAAGCGGTGACAAAGCGGTGACGAACGAATCCTGAGCAACCGTCTGGAGCCTGCTTTCGACCAAAAACGAGCGAAACTTGAGGCTCAGGCATGCGGTCATAACCACTGAGACAAGTGTCCTATAAAACTATGCACACAATGCATAGCTTCACCGGTCAATTCGTCATGAGGCCGAGGTGTCCCAAGCGTTTTGACCGACGCCATCGGTCACTTCATCTGGCCGGTCATTAAGGACATGCTTTTTATGCCTTTTTGTTTGGTGCTTTTTTTGGACCGAAAACCTTGTTTTTTCGCGTGCGCGTTCTTTGTCAAAACAATCCGTTTTTCGGAAGTGTTTTTTTTGCCGAAAATCTTGGGGAGGGAGGGGGGGAGGGGGGAGGGGGGGAAGAATTTTGGGATGCGCTCTTACTCCAAGGTGGCTTGAACTTGACTTGCGTTGCTGCATGGCCAAAAGGACCCCAAAGAAGAAAGTCAAGAGGGAAGGGGCGGGATCCGCTTGGGCAGAAACATGCAGCAGGGGAACTTGGCAGCCTACTGGTTACAATCGTTGGCCACCTTAGCAGCCGATAAGCAAGAAGCAAAAGGCCGTGCACGCGCAGCTGCTCTCTTTTTTTCCGGCATTGCCCCATGCCAATGGAAAAGAGATACAGCTGGACAGCGCCAGTGAGACCCCGTCATATGGCAGCTGCCAGGTTTGCCTCAGGCACTGGCGCTGGCTGCTTTCGCCTCAAAACAAACTGCGCGAGCGCAGTTTGTCATACTGGTCCAACTTGCTGTTTAAATCACGCAGGGCCTCTTCAAGCCGCGCTTTCTTTTCAGCTGCTTCACGGAATTTCTGCTCAGCCTGGCGGAGACGGTCACACCAGTCCCGTGCACCCATGGTAGTGCTTTTGGTCCAGAAATCTAATTCTTTCTTCATGGAGTCATTGTCCAGCCGCAGCCGATCTACTTCAGCAAGCAACTCATCATGGTTTTGGAGATTCAATAGTTCTTCCTTGGTGAGTCGCACACGGATGTTGCAGCGCCGGCTGTTCTCGTACCTGGCCCAGTGCAGTTTGCAAAGATGTTTTGGGCAGGCTCAAGAACACAGTTGAAGAGATAATAAAACACATACTACAATTATTGACTGAACTGTTATTCCAAGCTGCCGTCTCTTAGTTGCAGTTTTGACATTCACGGGGTCGGCCTGCAGCTTCTTGGTGTTCTTCATCTCCCCCAGCTCGCTCTTTATCACAACCATGGCACGCCCCCTTTGGCAACGGCGACGTGAAGTCAGGCGGCTGGAGCTTGACAAAGAAAGTAGCGAGAGTCCACCCCCTGCCCAGATCTTTTCAATGCTGGCCCATAAGAGTTTGTCAATGGTCGAAAGGTTCAACTACCGGCAAGTCAAGCTTTAGATCCCCAAAAAACAAAAAAGTCCAACTTGCACAAAGTATTCAAGCGCCACAAGAAAAAACTACCCGTTCGGGCCTCGAAGAACCGTTCCATTCGGGCACTGGGCTCGGGCCCGAAAAAGTCATTCCATTCGGGCCCCGAAAAGATGGCTGGTGGACACAAATGTGCAGATTGAAACGGTGGCCTCAAAGAGCCCCTGGAGAAACATCCACAGCCAAGAGCCCCGGGCCCCGAAAAGTTGTTCGATTCGGGCCCCGATTCGGGCCCCGAAAAGCTGTTCCATTCGGGTCCCGGATTCGGCCCCCGAAAAGTCGTATACCATTCGGGCCTCGAAAAGAGGCTGGTGAACACAAATGTGCAGATTGAAACGGTGGCCTCCAAAGAGCCCCCAGAGAAACATGCGCAGCCAAGAGCCCCGGGCCTCGAAAAGTTGTTCGATTAAAGGCCCTGATTCCGGATTCGGGCCCCGAAAAGTCGTATACCATTCGGGCCCCGAAAAGATGGCTGGTGGACACAAAAACGGTGGCCTCCAAAGAACCCCTAGAGAAACATGCACAGCCAAGAGCCCCGGGCCTCGAAAAGTTGTTCGATTCGGGCCCTGATTCGGGCCCCGAAACGCTGTTCCATTCGGGTCCCGGATTCGGGCCCCGAAAAGTCGTATACCATTCGGGCCCCGAAAAGAATGGCTGGTGGACACAAATGTGCAGATTGAAACGGTGGCCTCCAAAGAGCCCCTGGAGAAACATCCACAGCCAAGAGCCCCGGGCCCCAAAAAGTTGTTCGATTCGGGCCCCGATTCGGGCCCCGAAAAGCTGTTCCATTCGGGATTCGGGCTCCGAAAAGTCGTATACCATTCGGGTCCCGGATTCGGGCCCCGAAAAGATGTTCCATTTGGGCCCCGGGTTCAGGCTCTAAATTGTTTTCAAGCTGGAAAAACTCTCCGTGTTGGCTCCGAAGACTTGTTCAAAGTTTGGGCCGGGTTCAGGCCCCGAAGTTGCCACAGAGGGAGCAGGGGACAGTGGCGCAATGGCAGCGTGCCCGGACTAACCTGTGGATGCCACAGGTTAGGTAGGGAGGTCGCGGGTTCAAATCCCGCCTGCCCCCATCTTTTGCGCAGAGTGACCCTCGGGGGGCTTCAACAATTCAATTGCCGAAAGGAGCTCTGGCGCCTCTGGCAGGCATGGCTGGCCTTGTGATGTGGAAGGTCTGAGAAACACATGAACACGCAGTGGCTGTTGAAACTCACGCGGGCTCCTTTTTCACACTCTCAGCTTTCCCCGCGACATGTCAATTGCATGTCTCCCCGACCATGTTGCTACTAAGAAGCAAGCAGCAATTGCAGCTTGCAAAAACCGCCGTTTGGGAAAACAGCAAGGCATCCAACTGCGGGGGCGCAGTTGTTTGAACACCTGATCCAATCTGTACTGGAGTCAAAGTCGATCAGGGCTGAACTGCTCCCAAGCCAGTGTTGTTTGGCTTCCGGAAGAGGCATCCTCGGGGGATGGCTCAGTTGTTGCATCGCAGCTGGGCGAGACATCAGGTTGCTCGGAATCTTTCTTCTGCTGCCACTTCCTTGCCAGGACCTGGGCCTCTGCCCAAGCCACTGCGACAAGCCCTGGCATAACTCGCTCACTCAGTGGCAAATCGTCGGCACTCCCCACGTAGAACTTCATCCCGAAGCCAAACTTCTGTGATTGTCCAAGGCCTTTCACCACAAAGCTTGAGTTGTCCAGCTTAACCATAATCTTGCAGCATCCTGCAGGCTTGACCGTGTAGGAATGGTTGCCAACAGGCGGTGTCTCAGGCATGGCATCCGCAGGTAAATGGAGGAGCGTGGGGTAATACTTCATCAAAATGTTTCCAAGCCGCTCCTTCTGCTGCAGAATGCTCCGCAAGTCTGGGTGGCTAAGCTGTCCCAGTCCCCCGACTCATCACGCTTGCGTTTCCGCTCTGCGCGAAGGTCAGCCCGACTGCCGAAAATCACCGTGCTCTCGTGTTCAGACGACATGTTTGGAAACCTTCGGCAAAACTCGGGCCTTAATGACTGCGGCGATGCAAGTCAAGGGCAGGACGACAAGCAGCAGCAATGCCCGTGCACTCACACAACAACACAGCCTAGCAGTGCTCATGCACATGCGAACACCACACTCCGTGGCTCGATGCATTTTTTTCAATCCAAGGCCACACAACTTCAGCCTCAAAAACACTGTGCGTTGTGGCTGGCGGCGGGCCTGTCTCAGTCTCTACTCAGAAGAGAACACAGTGACTGGTTTTGAAGTTCCAGCTGCGTTTCCGCAGCTGGCGGCAGCACGCTGATTTGCGCGCTGATCTTGGTGCCATGGCGAATTCTTGATGAGGGGTCCAACTTGGACACAGCCAATTTGATCGAACTTGGTGCCAGGGACCTGGTCGGCGGTGTCGACCAATACAAACTCCGAATCCTGAACCTGCATGTCAGCGTCCTCTCCTTCTGCATCAGATTCATGCTTTACTGCAGTCATCTGCTCGATGTCATCAGGATGCCAGATGGCGTTGCCAGGAAAGAGAGAAAGTGGCATGAACCTGCGAATGATGTCAACGTCTCGTCTGTAAAGGCTTCAGCATCACCCGTGGTTTTGGCACGGGGTCACTGATTGGCAGGCAAAGTATCGAGGAATAGTCCTGGGACCACTGAACCAGGTCAGGCACGCGATCGAACTCGTCCTGCCAGCCCCAAATCATGAAGCGCTTCTCCCAGGAAGCATGGCCAATCGGCCCATAATCTCCACCATAAGGGGCACGTTGAATGTCATACACCACACACCGCAACTGATAATGCTTCCTCTTGTACTCGTTGATGGCACATATCAGGTTCTTCGTGGGCCCTGGCACCAGCTGAACCCAAGGCCGATGCTCGATCCACTGCTGCACTGAGGAAGTGCGAGTTTCGTGATTGCACCAGTCTGCAGTTTCCTCTGTGTAATGTCTTTCCAGATAATCGTCGCTGTTCACATGAATGAACACTCGCAGATCCTTGAACTCCTCCATGCAGATGGGGCTCCCTTTGCGAAACACGATGGGCTTGATCCAACTGTTCCAGTATCTCCGCATGAAGCTGATAGAGCGGGAAGAAGCTGGACTTCCACGTCACCAAGCAAGCGTGGTCGCCTGGCTGAAACCGTGCCTCCTGACGGCCCATGCTGTCCAATGACGACATAATTACTGTGGTAGCACAGTAATGTCTGTCGGAAGTGGGACTGACGCGCAGTAGCCTAGATGTGAAGCGAAAACATCTGCAGGGCAATAACATCAATCAACAACATGGCAACTTTCAAGGACAGTCGCAACTTGCAAGGTCCAACACGCAATGCTTGCTCTTTTGTTTCTTTGCCCATCACGCGATGCCATGGTCTGCTGCGCGCCCGCAGCAGACATTGCCACAAGGTCTAGTTTCTCCCACTGAGGAGGTTTCACAAATTTGCGTTGCCTTCTCTCAGGACTTGGCATTGAAGCTATCGCATTCTTCCTCTCTGTGCTCTCAAGCCAGGCGTTCCGGGCAGCATTACTATCCAGGCCGTTCTTGGCAGCGTTGTCAAAGAAAGCTTTTCGGGTATTGTCATACTTTGTGGTTTTCTTTGACGCGCCCTTGGCTGTGGCCTTGCCTTTGGCCTTGGCTTTGGCCTTGGCTTTGACCTTGGCCTTGGCTTTGGGCTCTTTCTTGGCCTTGGCTTCGGCCTTGGCCTTGGCTTTGGCCTTGGCTTTGGCCTTCGCTACTGGACATGGAGGATCTTCTCCTGCGTCTTTGTCTTCTTCTTCTTCTGCTTCTTCTTCTTCATTCATATCTTCGTTCTCGTCCTCCGGCTCATCAGAATCATCCCATCCCCCCGCCTCGCCGAAGAGCTGCTCGATGGAAGGCTGAGCCTCCTCGTTGCCAGAGTCAGGCTCATCGCAATTGTCGTTCTTCCTCAGGCTCGGGAAAAAGTTGCCTTCTTCAATGCCGCCGCTCATGAATGGCAATGCTACTTACTGGCTTGAGGGGCTCATGAGCAGTTTGCGCAAGCTGCTCAAGAGCACAGGTCGTGGACTGCAAATGGTTCTCCGTGCACTGTCAGTTCAAAAGACAGGACACTCACGATTGCAGCAGCGTGTTCATCCCATTTTCCTCGCAGCGCTCCAAACTGCAATCTGCCCTGGGTCTGTGATTGCTTCGCTGCCAACAGACATGTCCCGCTATCATCATTATTGTCATGCGCTGGCTAAACAAAAGAATGCACAAACTGTGGCACCACAGTTTGTTTAGTCATCACTGCCCACAGAGTCTTCACTCAGATTCTCCTCCTCGACGTCCTCTTCATCTTCAATTTCTTCGTCTTCTTCGTCTTCTGCAATCAGATTCCTTCTCCGACTTCTTCTTCGGAGCCGCCTTCATCTTTGCAGCCTTCTTTGGCTTCGGCTTTGCATTGGCACCTCCCCGCGACTTTCGCTTCTTGCCTGTCACCGTGGACGTGGAAGGCTCAGGGGTGCTGCTGCTCTGCGGATGCGGAAGGTGCAACAGTTTTCCCAGCTTTGCGCTGAAAATCTTGTCGTTGGCAGGGTCAGTCATCGCCGCGAGGAGCTGTGTGCAGACCTGGGCCTTGAACCACTTGGCGTGCTTTTGTGAGAAGCCTGGCGTGCTCTTCTTGGACACCAGAACCAAACTCGAGCAAAAGGACATCAAACTGCGATGCAGCCAAGGAGCAAATTGCTGTCACTGGAATTCTTTT
This sequence comes from Effrenium voratum, assembly GCA_963377175.1. Lineage (NCBI taxonomy): Eukaryota > Dinophyceae > Suessiales > Symbiodiniaceae > Effrenium > Effrenium voratum. Next base: position 412,473 of record CAUJNA010001535.1, read on the forward strand.
TGTCAAAATCACGCTGGCTGTCGCAGGCTCTGCTGCTGTCATGAGTGTGACAGCCCGTGGCCGATACCGGTGCAACAATTCCTCGATCATGTGCGAATGCCTTGGATTCCAAGTGATCGGTTCTCCTGCCACGTTGTCCTTTGCACTTCCATCTGTTCGCTGTTGGTTGTTCGGTGCACCAGCCACGCGGAAGCTTCCAAGCAACTCGTGCTTGAACACAGGTGCCAGCCTTGTCAGCCCTGCCAAATCATGCCGGGGGAAACTCGCACGCAAACAAGGGGCGCAAGCTGACCGCGCACTGTTTGGTTTATCCAAGGCGCAGCATCTGAACACACGGCCCCCTCAAAATGTAGGTTCTTCCGGCTTCCCGTGATAGCTTGCAGCTTTTGCGCATCCGTGGTGGTCACCAAGACCTTTTCTGCCAAGTTAATCACGTTGACCTCATTATCAGCCCCCGTGCCTCCGAGGAAATCACATTAAAACGCTGAGGCCCTGGCCCCACGCTCAATCGCCGTCCCTGACAGATTCCTGGCCTTCCTGTTCGCAGTTGTCGAGGCCTCACTGTGGATTAAATTCCACATCTTAGTCACGCCGATGCCCTTGAACAGGTTGTTCCAATGAGAATGCAGGCCTGACCGGCCTCCGTCAAAGAACAAGAACCTAAGATGAGCAACGCATGGACGGCGCACGCATCCTGTGTTTATGTAATAAGCTAGGCAACACATCCGAAGCGTCTGGGGGAGGCGGCCCGTCCGAGTCGTCAAAGGTCAAAGTGGATTGCATGTTTCGTGCAAAAAGCACGCCCTTGACCACTTTCTCGAAGTGTTCTTTCTGAAACGGAGGGGGTGACCTCCGAGCGTCGGTTTTATGCTCTCCTGCCTGCTCAACGTCCCAAATGAAAAGTTGGGAACCCTCCTGGCTTCGCGTCTTTAGGAATTCCACCTTCGACCAAGCAAGGATGAGTTTGTCAATCTCTTGGTCAGCCACCGCGACCTGCAAAAGGGAATTGACAAGGTCCTTGGCGGTTGTCTCAGTTTCTAGCAGAAACTCTTTGTCTTCAGTCTTCAGAGCTTCAACTGCATGGACAGCCTCAGTTGCCTTGGCTTCATTGGGCTCTGAAAGGCGGATGGCGGCTTTCACAAGGGCGTCATCCAACGCACCTTCGTCCGCTGACTCCGCCTGCGTTGCCGCAGCCGTTTTGTCGGCTTTCTTGGTTAGCTTGTCCCAGATGGGCTTGAGCACCTCGCGCTCGAGAAGGGCATTCACGTCAAAGTTGGTGTGCAACACGCTCTTCACCTTCTCGTCGTACTTCTTGGTGTAAATGAGATCTGCCAGAAATTCCGCAGCCTCTTGACTGGCTGGCTGCAGCGCCCCCAGCCACGAATTGTTGGCCACGACTTTCACGGATTTGCCTCGGCGCCATGTCCAGATCATTACAATGTCATGGGCGACACTTGAATCACCAATTGCAGTCAAAATGCTAGGGTCAAGTTCATTGTCAGGGATATTGTCGAGCGTCTCCCGCGAGAAGAGAAGGCCACCAGCCATTGCCTTGCGCCACGTCTCCTGAGTGGAGAGTTTCTCCCGGATGCGTTTTGCGTCCTCACATGGCAGGCTCTTGTGAGCCAACAGCATGTCCAGGATCTCATCTTTCAGGACATACTTCCATGCCCACATATGGAACAGCCTCAGAAGCAGCGCGCCCCCATCAATCAAGGCAAAACCTAAGCCAAAAGCAGCAGTGCTAGGAGTCAGGCCCTTTGGAATTATTCCCACGGGTGTTCTTGCCGGCCAACGCCTGGGGGTTGAGCTCGCCTTGCTTGAAGATTTTGTTCAACGCCGCATCCATGAGGGCATCGAACACCCACTTCACGCAAGGCGGTTGCTTCTTGCAAGCAGTGGCAAGGTCTCGCAAAACATATATGGACTTGATGGGACTTCGCTTTCCGAAGAGCTCCTCAGAAAGCAGGACTTCCTCTCGGAAAGAAGTGTCGCTCAGCAAGGAATTCCACAGAGCCATCAAGACTTCGAGGAAGGACTGCGTCACTGCCTCCCCCGATGTCACCGTCAAGTTGGCAGACAAGATCTCGAAAAGCTTCTTAGTCGTCAGCTTGGTCTTGGAAGCTGATTCGTGATTCAACTTGAAGGACACTATTTGAAAGATGCGTTGCACAGGGCTGTAGTACATGGTCTCGTAGCTGGTCCCAACATCCTCCCTTTGCTTGGCCGCTTCCCAGAACAAATTCAGCCCGGGCTTGAAGCGGCAATCGATCGTGGAAGACAGCCACGCCCTTCTCCATTCCTGCGCTGGCAACTCAATGCTTGGCTAGTAATGTATTTAGGGGCCAAGACAGCGACGGCGCCGGCCTCCTGGAACTTGTCTTGCTGCAAGTCCCTCGCTGTGGCCAAGATGAAGGCGTGATGGTCCTCCTCCGGACTGATCCTCTTCATTTGCCCATTTTTCTGGTCCATAAACAAGTCATCCACTGCCACCACCAAATTTATAGGCTGGGGCTTCTTGTACGTGGTGTGCATGATCCACTTTACGCTGCTCTTGTACACTGGCACACTTGCAGTCGAAGACCATGACCAGCTAACCCACGCTACATTGCCGCCTGCAATGTACTGGTCAGTAGTGGAATCTCCCTCCTTCAAGGCCTCCATCATGGACTGCAACTTGCGATTGTCGAAGGGGTCTTGACGACCGCCCTCCTCGATCGTTAAGGGCTTCATTGACTCAAGGTCCCTGAAAAGATCCGTCCTGAGCAGCAGCGCAGTACTGACTGATGGCATCTCTATTACTGAGGCCCGCGCCCCACAATGAGTTCCCAAGCCTTCCTCACGTCATCGTAGTGGGAAGCGCTTATGTTCCGGCATTGCACCGGGGTTGAGCTTGCCGAGGATGTTGATTGAACCATAGCAGTCTGCACCTCGCTGCGGTTACGCAGCTGGCACCGGGGGCCTCAAATAAAAAACACTGCGGATGATCCTTAATCTGAAAACTGCGGATGAGCCTTAATCTGAAAGCACGGGCCACTCTCTGTGAAAAGTCGAATTTGATCCGCGTCAGCAACGCTTCCGTTTTTTGTTTACCCCGGTCAATTGTTGCAGTCGCGGAGCACCAACCCAAAGCAGGGCCATCGTCCCAGCAAATTAAACAGGAGCAGCTCTTGTCTTAATAACTGTGGCTCCACAGTTACTAGGCCCAGCGGATCAACCTAGCTGCCGTGAGCACCGCCCTCATTGCCTCCCTCAGGACAGGAACCGACATGGCGTTGCCCACCATTTTGCCTCTCTTGGCGCGGGACACACTTTTGGGCCAGCGGAAGTTGTGGAATCCCTGCAAAGCCGCCAGCTCCTTGAGGCTGAGAAAGCGACTTTCCTTAGCACAGGCTGTAAGCGGGCTGCGGGCTGCGCAACTCGCCACACTTGATTATTTGCACTCGCTAAATCTGGTTTGGACAAGAATCGTTGTCGAGCCAGAAGTTGTCGCCGGAGGCTCGTGCACATGTGATTGTGGGAACATAGCCCGAGGTGACCTGCCGGAAGTTTTTCCCGGCTCCTGCGTCGATGATGTCCCTGTCCAGATTCCAAACACCCTTCGCCTTGAGCTTCTTCCTTCCTGCCAAAATGTTGTTCCGCTTGGTTTTGCAAAGCTTCTTGATGTCCACCTTGGGAAGCCCCTTCTCCAAGAAGTCGTCCAGGCAAGCGAACTTGCTTTCAGGCAGCGAGTGGACCATATTTGGTTTTCTGGTTTTCACACCCTTGCGCGTGGACCTCCTGGCGCCCATGATGTAGATCCTCTTCCGGTTCTGCGGAAGCCCGAAACTGCGGCTGTTCACCATTCGCCAGCTCACAGCATAGGCCCGCTTCTGCGACCCAGGAAGCCGACATTCCTTGAGCTGCTGCAGAAGTTTGTTGAAGTGCTTCCTGCGCTTCTTGTTCCGGATGCCCGTCACATTCTCCAGCACAAATCCACGCGGTTGCATGCGGCAGATGTAGTCCACCACAGCCTTTGATAAATCACGTTGGTCGCATTTCCCCTGCCCGACGCCCGCCGTACCTCGGAAGGAGCAGACTAAGCAAAGACCTATGTGCAAAAAAACAGAAAGTAACCCAAACTCGGTTGAAAACAGCTACTTGTTCTGGCAGTCTGCTGTATGGTTGGCACGGAAACCCAGCTGTGTACAAGTCACACTTCTCGCAAACATTTCCAAGAGCATATCCAAGACTCCTCGGTCCCTTTTTGTGGGAAAGAATCACCTTTCGGCAATCTGGGTCCACATCGGTGGCAAACTGAACCATGAACTCAATCCCCAGCATGCTTGCTGCCACAACGCTGGCAATGTGACTCCACCTTCTCCACGCGAGGAGGCTTCTTGATGCCAGTTTTCTTCACCTTCAAGGATGTCTTCCCCATGCTTCACGGACTTTCTGCGGCAACGCAGCAAGTCAGCTGAAGAAGCAACTGGAGGAAAGCTGGCTGCGGGGCGAAGCGTGAAACGGCTTGACGGGCAGACAGAACACATGAGCACACCAGACAACAGACAACAAGACGTAGTAGTCTCGGCTTGGGGCTTAATTGCACATACCCCCCATACCCCCCAAAACAAATAGCAGGTCAGCCCGATTTTGAGCCGCAGTGCCAGGGGGTTCCGTACCCCCTGGCACTGCAAGTTCTGATGCGTCAGAACTCGCAGCGCCAGGGGTTCCCCCCATTTTCGAGTCCCCCCGGCACTTGGGACTTGAAAATGGGGGGGTAACCCCCGGCACTGCAAGTTCTGATGCATCAGAACTCGCAGTGCCAGGGGGATCGGAACCCCCCGGCACGGGCTGTCGGGCCCAAAAGAGCCCGAGGACCCGTTTGAAAAAGCATAAACGACTTAGACTCAAAAATCTAGTGCGTCAGAACTCGCAGGGGCCCAAAATCTAGTGCATCAGAACTCGCAGGGACCCAAAATCTAGTGCATCAGAACTCGCAGGGGCCCAAAATTCTGATGCATCAGAATTGTTCATTTGGCAGACACAGGGGGCAACACCAAAAACCAGGCTTGCGTGGCAGAAAGCGCTCAAACAAAACTCCCACAGAATGGAGGATTTTTCGGCTGACCGGACCCGCGCATCAGCCGGGACAAGGTTCCCCCCACCCCCCCACGGCTTTGTACACTGTTTAACTCCCAGCGCTTCAAGAAGCACTTTCCGTCATCAGACAGCGAGCCATCGCATAGACGTGTTTCTCTCTGTTATGACGCGAGGCAGTGGCAGCCCTCTTCCCCAGTCTGCAGATTCTGTGCAGCGACCAATGCTCGTCATTGGCGGCTGTGACCCAGGCAGAATCGCTCTATTGCCCCAAGAGCTCCCCACTGTACAAATGTATGGGCGTTGAACATCTTTGTGGATGTCAGCACGGACTTTTCCTGCACAAGTCCTACACTCACATAGTTCTTCTTGGTCTTGGCAGCTTTGGCTGCGTTCACCCAGGTGGCAGCCTTGTCCTCAGTTCTGTTACCAGGGGCGCGCCGCTCCAAACAAGGCAAACGGGACACGGACAGGACGACAAGTGTGCCACAGCCAGCCAAGGCCCGCACGTACACTTTCCAGTTGAGCTCTTGCATGCGTGTTTGTGCCAAGACAGCGAATCGCGGATGACGTTTGCGAAATGATGGCGTAATGAGCACATGTCTTCGGGTGCCCTTGGCTGGCCCTTTGTATTTAACCCAAGGCCCAAACCCGGTCTTGATCGCAGCTTGGCTTACGATAAGACCACCAGAGAGTCGCATTAGCCATGAAGCTCGAGAGCCAGGTTTTGCGACATTGTTCACCACAACGCCTTCAGCCAAGAGATAATCATTGACCACCAGGGCACCCAAAGAGTGGAGTTTCTGGTGCAAGTCAGTAGAGTCTGCCTCCTCTTTCGCGAGCAATCGCCTAAGAAAACTTGCAAGAACAAAGGCGCAAAAGCAAATTCAAACGCCAAGGCGCATATTGGCCAGAGCTGGAAGTTCAGGCTGACTCCGCCTGCGTTTCCGCAGCGAGCTTTCGAGCTGAGCTTGGTGGTCAGCTTTCCTCCTACGCTCCAAGCATTGGCTGTGCTCTGCTGGACGAAGCTGCTCTTGCCGCAGCAGCAGGTCGTCTTGCTGAGCTTGAAAGCACCGTCTTTTCTTCAGCTCCGACAACTTTTTGGTCGCTTCCTCGTGCTTGGTGGAAATTGCATTTCCAGCTGCCTTGCGGGAACTTTTGCTCAGCCGCAGCATGTCCCGAGGGGCATCGTTCAGCTTTAAGCATCGCTTCACACTCTTCCGGCGTCGAGCTATCCACGCGGCTTCCGAAACAGGATTTCTTGTTCGTGCCTTGGCCGGCAAGGTGTGCAAAGCGAACTCCGGCAAGTTAAAAAAAAGCTATGTGCCGCCAAGCGTCCTGCCGGCTTGCTTCTAGTCGAAGACCGGAAACAAACTTAGGTTTGCGAGCGGACCCAGATGATCTTTCAGAGCCGAAGCCTTCCTGCCAAATCTTTTGGGCAAGCATAGCAACTGCACCACGAAGACTGTTCTTGTCCCACTGGCGAAGCCGCCTCTCGAACGCCTTGAAGTAAGGGCCTAAGAAAGCCCTGTCGCGTGCAGTGTGGTACTTGATATCTGCAAAGTCACGCTCGCTCTGCGCAGTTCCAGCCGCCGATGCCAGCAAGACACGGGCAAGTGTTTTAGACATGTCCGGGCAGCGGCCGCTGACACTTGACTCTGCCAAGGTCCAGGCTTGCAAATCACCCAACTCTTCCGACTTGGACAGTTGTTTTCCTGGGCAGAGCATTGGAAAGCGACAAGCAAAGCAGGACAAGCAATATGCACCGTTAAACAAACTCAGAACCGGTCGGTGGCGTTGGGCAGTAGGCTTTAAGTCTTGGAACTGTTCATAGAGCTGCTTAGAGTTCGCGTCGAACATCTGGGAGAGCCGCAGAAGACAGCGCTGTGTTTCCGGGGCCGCTGAGCGAAAAGGCTGACAAGTTGTGGATCAGTTCAAATTCAGGAAACTCTGTCTTGATGGTCTGCGAGACAAGGGCGAGCCATGCAGCCATCCTTGCAAAGCACCTGTTGAAAACGATCGGCGAAACGCTGCCTCCCACACTCCTGTGCCCAGCGCCCAGTTGAATCAAACGAGGTCTTTCCAGCCACTTCAGCACCTGGCAGTCAGATCAAGTCTTTGAAGCTCTGAAAACTTATCACGGGCTTCGCGACTCAGTGCTGTCTAGAAGCGTGCTGTGTGTAACCACTGGAGGTGGCTGTTTTCTGCACGAAGAGCACATGCAGCCTTTGAGCAAAGGTTGTCAAGCAGGTTTGCGCTGCACTCATGTCCATCTGGCTCTTGTCAAATCTGCGTAAAATTCTGATCTCCTCATCAGCAGCGTCAGCCATCATAGCCATTTGCAGGTACACCTCTGTGGATATAGACTCCAGGAACTTCTTGGCAACCCTTCGGGGTTTCGCGTTGGTCTTTACTCGCAATATCCTTAGATTTGCAACACAGTTTTTCTTTGAAATGGCGACATACTCAAGCAAGCCTGATGCCTACTAAGTCTCTCGTGAGCTGTGGCCAAGAACGCATCCGCAAGAAGGATAAATCGCCCCATCGGCTTCTGCAGAGAAGAATGACGATGCTTGGCCGACTGCAAGTCTCATGCCACTGTGACGCAGAAATTCGGCGTCCATGCGCCGAACCTTAGCGCGACGAGACACTATGGCCACACTTGCGGCATGTGTGTTAAAACATGTCCACTTTTGAGCCTAGCAACATGCTTCGCAAACATCACCTTCAAATCTGGCGAATGCCAAATCAGCGCAGTCATAGACTCCTTTCCAGATATGAATTGCTGCATGTATTCCTGAAGCGTCTCGTCAAGATGCCATTTCTTTGCAAACCTTAGCCAGCAAGGCAGCTGTCTGTTAGTTGTCCGTTCCGCGCAGGGTTGTTTACTGGGAATGCAACACGTGAGGACTGCGCTGAGTTGCCGCTGGACAGCATGCGCGCTGTCGCGCAGTCGAATCTTCATAGCTGGAAAAGTCTCGGCAGGAAAGTGGTCCCGAAGTGAGAGTAAACGGCCGGCTCTCAGTTCATCAGCGGCCGCATCCGAAGCAAACATTTCCTCAGCAGCGTCAGCGTCAGGGAGAAGCATTTTGTTTTGAAACATGGAGCAAGCAAAGCTTTGCCGCCTAGGTTCCACCCTTCTGCGAAAATGCTGCCAAGCCTTTTTGTAAAATGTCGGCGCCTTCGCCACCGCACCACCCAGACGGAGGTTTTCTTCTAGCCTGAAACATAGTTTTTGCAACTCGCAGCGTTGTCCTGGCAACGGGCGCCGCAAATTTGGCCGTGGAAGAGCCCCAAGAGGCCTTGATGCAGTTCAAGTTGACCGCGCTGCGGTTTCGCAGCGCGGTTTGACACACAGGCAAATCTGACAGAAAGCATCGGCCCTTGCGCATCTTGCGAAATCAGAGCTACCTGGCACTTCCCAAGTTTCTTCCGCTCCATGTCCAACATAGCCTCATTCAAGCACCATGAAATGTTCTTTTCCTTGTAGCGGCCAAGAGGAGATTTTCGAAGCGATTCTCCTTTCAAGCGGCGCTCCACAACACCCAGAAAGGTGTCCATTGACGGGGTGCCTGGCAGATTTGGGCTGCAGCCAAGCGCTGTCGCTCGTCGGAACCGATGCAGTACTCCACGCTCATGTTGTTTCAATTGCGTTGTTCGCAATCCTTCCACTGAGCGGCTCCTTGGCGCACAAGGTCGGCAAGGCACGAACAGGCAAGACTACAACAACCAAGGACTAAACATTCAGGAATCATTACCAAACACAAATTTCTTGGCAAGGCGCACTCCGACTCCACGGCCTCCTCGGCCGTGATACTCGCGTGCCCCCAGCCCGGCGTCGTTATCTGACGCAGTCAGCTTTCCCTGTCTCAGGATGCCGGGGCACATTCCCAGTACGTGCCGTGAACCACCGAGTGCAAGTGGATGCCATCTGCGTTTCCGCAGATGTCTTGAATACGACGCTGCCACTGCGCAGAGTGCAGTCTGTCCGACTGCAAGTAATCGAACTCGATGTGGCCAGAGCTTTTCGAGGTCTCCTGGGGGAAATGGCGGCATTGGCCCAGAGAGTCGCAGACTCCGTGGACGTGCGCCCAGCGCCGCACCATCATCTCCACCAATGCTGGGTCCTTTGCAAGGGGGTGGTTGCTCTGGCTCCTCCCATGTTTTTCCCACTTTGGACGCTTGGTCAATCTCCCGATGTTGTTCCTCAGGACATCATACGGGGCTTGCACCAATGGAGTGGCCAACTCCAATGACTTTGTGCCAGCCACATGCGACAGCTTCAGGAGATTCGCCAGCATCTCGCTCGCGATGAGGACCGACTTCAGCGGCAGTCGTTCAATGCTTTCCAGCGCCCTGTGTGATGGCCGCTGTGTTGCCACAGCGGCTTGGTTCGCTCTGTCCAGGAAGTCTGCAAGCGGAGTCCTGCAAAGGTCATAGAGGTCGCGATGACTCAGCATCGTGTTGACCTTCACGGAATTCTGGTCGAGCGGCTTTGTTGAGACCCCATCCACATTGGCCATCCCGTGTGGCAGGAGCTCGGGTTTGCCAATGCGTTGAGGGCCATGGACCTCTAGTGTATCGTAGCAGAAAGACGGCAAGACGAAGCCGAAATTGATGTGGTTTACGTTCTTCCGCTTGCCTTCCTGCAGGGGCATTGCTTGAACAGTGTTTGCAATAGTTAGAACAAACGTACAGGGACACGCAGCTTTTCACACGCCCCAACCCCATGCACTTTCCCAAACCTGTCCTGAAATTTCTGGTTTATCAGCGTCGTGTCTTTTGCCAGCGTGAAAAAGTGGCCCGCGACGCTGGAGTCCAGCTGCAACCCAGCCTCTTCTACCAGTTCCCTTAAGGCGGCATTCTTGGCCGCATCTTCCTGCCAGTTTCCACCATGCCTGTAGACAAGATCTGCTGGAACTATGCTTCCAGCAGGTGTAGCAAGAAACCCGCTGCACCTTCGGTGCGCCAAGACATGCCAGTCGAAATTGACATTCATGAACAAGTATAGCGCCACACTGCCATACTCGTCGGAATGTCGCGGCATGTCCTGCTGTGTTGCCAAAGCAGTCTTCAATCTGCCTTGCCCTTGCTTGAAGCCAAGGCTGGCGCGCAAGCAGTGTGAGATGCAGTTGTGTTTCATGATCACTGAACGGCAACAACATTTGAGAGCTGTTTTTTTCCACTAGCAGCCTGAGTAAGTAAGTTTGAACAACCAAGGCAAGGAGCTCCAACAAATAGATCATTCGACAGCAACTGTTCAACTGCGGGTGCAGAGCTGGTTCTAGATGCAGTTTTGTCAACAATGTGGTGCGCATGGAGTTGCGGAAGCTTTATGTTGAAGAGGCGAAGGGCAATTCCTGCTGTCGCCAACGACAACACAACCGAAAAAAACAAAGTCGTGCAGTGTTACCAGATGCCTGCATACCCTACTCGAAGAGCTGCACAGCCAACCCAGGGCGGGCCCTTGCTCATGGATTGACAAAGCATTGCGCTGCGTTTTTTTTCTGGCTGCAAAATGTGCGAAGAGACTGTTGCGGCAGCAATTCAAGTGAAACACTGGCAAGACTGCGTGGCCGCAGTTTGCGTCTAGCGATGCTCGAAGACTGTCTCCTTGGGCTGTCTGTGTCTAGCAATGCTTGATTGTCTCCTTGGACTCATTCTTCTGATTCAGCAGCTTAATAATCATCATCTCTATCTTGTTGACACGGCCTTGCACCCCTGTCAGCTCGTCCAAGATATCCTTAAGCACTTCCTCGGGCGGGAGCGGCGGCGGACTCAGCCACGGCGGCGGCGGGGAGGTGCTGGTCCACGCCGAGGATGCCTGCGATGATGGCGGCAAGCGATCATACACGGCGCCCACCCAGTTAGTACACATCGGCGGTTCGCAATTTTCGGACCGAACTTTGAAGGCCTCATCCCTGGTGTAGCGCCAGCTGTGCTGCAGGCCAGCCTCAGCCTTTCCCTCCAGCAGGCACACGCAGCAAATCACCTCAAAGTTCCAACCGCAAACCATCACACCGCTGTCTTTGAAGGCCTTCTTCTTGAACAACGGGGTCTTGCATTTCCATCCGCAGACATCGCACACGGCCTGCCAGTCAGAATTCCACGGCATTGTCTGACTGACAGCTGCGTTTCCGCAGATGTTCCACAGATGTTCCTTAACAGCTGCGGCGGGCAATTCAACCATCACGACATGAACACAGCATCCCTGACACATGTTTCAAACTGTTCACAGGCGCGCCCGAGCAAACACAGGCACGAATCGAAGACTGCAGCTCTACCACCATTAGCCTTGCGTAAGAGGGTCTTTTTCTTGTTCCGACCTTGCGCCCGAAACGTGTAAAGTCAAGACTAAGCTACTGTTGGAATTTGCAGAGGTGTTGGCCATTAACAAGAACCAACTGCGGGCACGCAGTTGGTTTTCGCGGCAGCAGCGCTGCGTGGAACTCCGGCAGTATAAACATGGGACCAAGGGCATTCTGACTATCTTCGTTTACCAGCACGGGTGCGAGGCGAGTGAGCCAGGCATGCGTCACCCGGCGCGCCTGGGGCGGCGGGTGCGAAGGGCCTCCTGTTCAGATGCACTGCTGGAGGAGTCACAAAGCAAATCGGGCAATGCGGCCATGCCACGTATATACCACCGCAAGTCTGCATGCACCCACCACTCGGCAGCTTGTAGCGATGCTCGCTCGCCGAGGGTAAGGAAAGGCCATAAAGCTTCGGCCGCCGCGGGGGTGAGGAAATAAGTGCTCCCCCAAAGCGGAAGCGGCATCGACGCTGGGGATGCCGGCGGCGTGTCGTCAGGCACGCTGTTGTGCATACACCAGTCTGACTGTTCCATCATGGCTCCCCTAAAAAAAGGCTAGTTTGGACCAGAGCGCTCAAAGTAAATTGCACAAAAAGCATCTCAAATTGACAAATATTGCCCCAGGTGCTATTTTTCTTGCCTGCAAACAAGCATGCGGCAGCAAACACATCGTTTCTCAGGCTGCAGCAGCCCCTCAAGCTCAGCCCAAACACTCACTGTGTTGCCGCAGTGTGTTCGTATATGAACTCTCGAAGCACCGGCTGCAAGTCCTGTATCAGGACATGGACTGGCCAGAGTGTGGCCAGAAACACACACTCTGCGTCGTGGCCAGCGGCAAGACCGCCCCACACATCCAGGGCCTCGCTCACCTGCAACATTTGGTCATGGAGAGTGCGCAGCTCGTCAAGCTTAACCTTGTTCAGCTTCCCCTTCATCGGCCGCAGCATCTCGTACTCATCAAACATCCACAAGACGTCCTTGTAGCGCACATCAGTCACCGGTGTCTTGTGACAAAAAAAGTGTTCAAGCACAGTGCATGTGGCGCAGCACTTGCTGATGATCTTGGAGTTCATCCGGTTGTCTTTGTACAGAGGGCCCAGAGTCTCGCAGACCTTGATGAGCATCGAGAAAGGGATCTTGTCTGGCCGCAAGTGATTCGTTGGATGTCTTCCGCCAACTTGTATAGGCCAGCTTTGGTTGCAAAGCTGGACATTTCAACGAGTTGAAGCCGAACCGAAGCTGAGCCAGTTGAACCGAATGGGCGGGCGGCGGGCGAAAACTCACTGAGCCGCACGCAACGCTGGCAGCAAAACAGACACGCTTTTCCTTGTGCTTTGTAAAACTCAGGAGTTGCCAAACTTCTCAGGCAAAGCAAAAACCTAAGCTGAGCCGGGCTCTCAGGGGAAAGGCTGTGTTTCCGCAGCCTTTTCTAGATGCAAGTTCAGTCAGAGTTCAAGGGTAAACAGACAAGCTTACGCAAAGTCAAATAAGCATTGTCCAACAGCATCTTTAATGGTGTAAAAGGTTCGTTAATGTCGGCCAGTTCGTTCAAGAAGTGCAGAACCTGGGTCGACTCTTCCACAAAGGCCCGCTCTTCAGCAGTGACGCGTGGAAGTTGCGTTGGTCCTGGAGAGCCTGGAGAGCACAAATCCCGCACAAGAGGCTCCCTGGCCATATCATCAGAAGGCAATGGCGAAATCAGCGCGCGCTCCATACCAGCAAGAACGACTGCGAAAGGAAACATCGCGGCTCTTCGCCCAGTTCTTTCCATGATCAACCGCAGGACCCGGCTGCATTTCCTGACAATAATCTCGTCAATCTTCATTTCAATGACATGCAGCGCCACGCAATGCGCGAGCTCGTCAGCGTCAACCCCGTAAATGTCCATGGCAGCACGTGCGCCAAGTTTCACTACCAGCTGACACAGCAAAAACAACTCTCTGAGCCACCGGATTGTCCAAACATCAAGGCCCCCCTCCCTCCCCAAGATTTTCGGCAAAAAAACACACTTCCGAAAAACGGATTGTTTTGACAAAGAACGCGCACGCGAAAAAACAAGGTTTTCGGTCCAAAAAAAAGCACACACAAAAAAAAGGCATAAAAAGCATGTCCTTAATGACCGGCCAGTCATCAGAGGTCTCATAAGTGAAGGATACTTTCCCTCACTTCACATACTGCTAAGGGCTGTTGTGATATGTATTTATACCAACCTGCTACGAAGGCCCCGAATGACCCATAGCGACTCAAGGGAGGGCGTGTTGCGAAAGTACAACGCCCCAGCGATACAAGTACGTACTCCTAAGAAAACATGTTTGAAGGACCTGTCACGGGCAACATCCCGGAGGTCCTGGGGCCAGCGCAGCAGAGAGAGGAGCCTCCAGATGCAGGTTGCGAACGACGTTGCTTCCGCGAACGAGCTCCCAAGTAGTGAAGCCCGCCCTAACAACTCCGCCGCTGCCGGAAAGCTGCAGGGCGGCGAGCTCCGCGAGGATTGCGTCGAGGGCGCTCTGGAGCGTGGTCTCGCTGGCCGAGAGCGCGGCGTTCGTGGCGTACGAGGCCAGCAGCGTCGCGTCGGCCTTGGCGCCCTGGAGCGCCGTGATGCTGGCGTCGCGGCTAGCAAGCTGCGCTGCGACGAAGGCCTCGGCGGCGAGACCCAGCAGGGCATTTGCTATCTTGGTGTCTACCTCCAGCGGCGTGTCCAACCCGTCCACCGTGCAGAGCAGGGAGGCCAGCGCGCTTGCGTCCGCCTTGCCGAGGAGGGCGGCGTCCAGGGCTGCCGTGGTGACTGCTTTCAGGAGGGCCGCCGCTATCTTAGAGTCCACCTCCGAGAGCAGGTAAGCAGTCAGGGCGCTGGCGTCCGCCTTGGAGGCCTGCAGTTCCGAGATGGAGGCGTCTCGACTTGCAAGCTTGGAGGCCAGCGCTGCGGCGGTGACGGCTCCCAGGAGAGCGTTGGCCACCTTGGTGTCGACCTCCAGCAGCGTGATCCTCGCCGCTATGTCTAGGGAGTGCTGGTCCACCACCGTCTTGAGGCCGTAGTTGGCGGCCACCGTGGCCAGCGTGGCGTTGTTGGCCGAGGCGATGGAGCCGTTCATGGCCGGACAGCTTCAGGTCCACGCTGTCCGGGGTGCTCTTCGTGGCCACCACGCCCTCCAGCACGTCGAAGGCCGACTGGTCTGCCGGGGGGGCTGCTCTGCAGCGCGGCGATGCTGCTTCCGTGCGCGGCCACCTGTCCGTCCATGGTGGCCAGGGCCGCCGCCGTGGCCAGCTCGGCGGTGACTCGGTCGTCCAGGGACTGGATGGCCGCCGCGTCGTTGCCGGAGGCTGCCGTGTTCACCGCCAGGTCAGTTACTTGGGCGTAGGGCGTCAGAGCGAGGGCCAGCTGCCCTGCGGTGACGTGCGTGCCGTCAGTTACCTCTCCAACGGCAGACTGCTACTCCATCGCAGCGGCGGACGCGGCCCTTGCGGCTGCGCTGCTGGCCTACTACACCTCCTCACAAGTGGACGCGCTGTTGGGGGACTACCGAACAGGAGCGGCGCAGGACACGCAGACGCAGGCCGCCATCACAGCCGCGCTGCTGGCCTACTACACCTCGGTGCAGGTAGACGCCCTGTTGGGAGACTACCGCACGGCGAGCGCGCAGGACACGCAGACGCAGGCCGCCATCGCGGGCGTGCTGGCTACCACACCATCGCACGGTCTCCTTGCCGACAAGCTCGGCGTCACGGAGGCAGCCTCTGCCCGACGGAGGGGCCGACGAGGCGGTGGCCGCCATAGGAGAGCAGATCCTGGGCCCCACGGACGTCTCGCTGTCAAACTGGACCCCCAGCAGCGGCTGCAGCGTGGTCCTGGCCACGCACACCGCGGGCGCAGTGAGCGTGGACGGCTACACCCTGACCCTGGCGGTGAAGCCCTGGAACATCGTGCGCACCTACAACTTGACGCCAGGCCGAGAGCTCCTCCTCGCCTGCCGGCACCGGCTGCACGGCCTCCGGCTTCAGTGGTGTACATGTCAGAGGCCGACAACGTCTACGACCCCCTGTGCGGCAGCTTCGTGGGTGACCAGGGTGCCTGGAGCACGGCCAAGAAAAACGTTTTCACAGTGCCTCCAAACGGAGTTGCGAAGCTTCACTTCGGGGCGCACTTCCAGGCGCCGGGCCTGCCCAACCAGACGGCTGGAACGGTGGACGTCTACGGCCTCCAGATCTTGGATGCAACCCTGGAGGCAGGCAACACGACGGAGGTCGAGGCAGACACGACGGCCTCAGCCCTGCTGCTGAAGCATGAGTTCCTCGACGGAGGGGCCGACGACGACGCTGGCCACCCTGGGCAAGGTCACGCTCACCACATCAACTTCCTGGTGCGCTCCAACAGCCAGAGCTCCGTGGCCTTGGCCAGCTTCACAGTGGGAGGCTTCCAGCTGGAGGGCTATGCCATGACTCTGAGCGCCTTCGCCTGAAACATTGTGCGCACCTACACCCTGACGCCGGGGAGACGCTACTCCTTCGGCTGCCGGTACCGGCTGGGCACGGCCTCCAACTTGGTGATGTATGTCAGCGCAGCCGACAACGACTACGTGGGCGTCACCGGCACCTTCCTCGGCACGGCCGCGCAGGGTGTCTGGAGCACGGCGCGCCTGGACTTCTCGGCGCCACCAGGACAAGTCGCAAAGCTGCACTTCGGAGCCCCGGCTGGTGCAGCAGTCGGCGGGCACGCTGGACCTCACGGGCTCGGCCACGCTGGACGGGCTCACCGCGCAGGGCAACGTGGGCTGCGACCAGCTGCTGCGCAACGACGTGAACTGCACTGACGTGTTCACGACGGGCGTGGACGCCTCGGGCGCAGTCTCCTGCGCTGCGCTCACAGCCACAGGCACCGTCGCCGGAGCTACGCTGTCGTCCACCGGCGCCGTGTCAGGCAGCTCGCTGAGCATCACCGGGGCGGCCAGCGTGGGCCTGCTGAGCTCCGCCACAGGAATCACGGGCAGCACTCTCACCATCAACAACACGGCCAACGCCGGGAACTTCACCACGATGGGCGACGTGTCCACGGGCACGCTAACGGCCTCAGGCGACTCGCTGGCCCTCACGGGCTCGGCCACGCTGGACGGCCTCACCGCGCAGGGCAACGTGGGCTGCGACCAGCTGCTGCGCAACGACGTGAACTGCACGGACGTGTTCACGACGGGCGTGGACGCCTCGGGCGCAGTCTCCTGCGCAGCGCTCACGGCCACAGGCACCGTCGCCGGAGCCACGCTGTCGTCCACAGGGGCCGTGTCAGGCAGCTCGCTGAGCATCACGGGGGCGGCCAGCGTGGGCCTGCTGAGCTCCGCCACAGGAATCACGGGCAGCACGCTCACCATCAACAACACGGCCAACGCCGGGAACTTCACCACGGTGGGCGACGTGTCCACGGGCACGCTGACGGCCTCGGGCGCAGCAACCGCGGCGAGCTTCGCAGCCACCGGGGCGCTCACGGGCGCCACCGGGGGGACTGCGAGAGCCTGGACTGCACCTTCACGGCCACGAGCGGCGGAGTGTCGACGGGCAGCGTGGTGTGCGGCGACGTGACGAGCTCGGGCACGGTCTCAGCTCTTCGCGTCCACGCTCACCTTCTTGACGAAGAACTGGGCGGGCTGGAGCAAGCTGCAAGTGTCCAACAACAGCGCGGCCCGGAGCTGCGGCTGCTGGGCAACCAGAGCGCGAGGGTTTTCCTGGAGCGGGACGGCGGGGCGCACCAGTGCGAGCTCATCATGATCAACGACGAGGCGCTGGTGCAGACGAAGAGCCTCTCCACGCAGCTGTCATTGACCACGAACCAGAGGAACCCCGGCTGCCTCGCGATCGCAGGCAACACGGGCAACGTGGTCTGCAACACGAGGTCGGGTGAAGACGGAGATGGCCGAGGCCAGCAGCTCTTTGACTCCGTGGAGGCCAAGCAGTACAAGCGCCCGGACATGAACGAGGACCTGAGGCTGGGCTTCGCCTTCGCAGGAACAAAGTGGAAGAATTTGACGGGCACCGTACGGTGGAGCGACGGCACGGAGATGGTTACTCTCGACTACTCTCACCTCACCAGCGTGCTGTGGGGGGTGTGCAAGGGCTTCCAGGCCCGGCTGGACGAGGTGGAAGCCTGGCAGCGGCCGAAGAACAAGTAGCTGTGTGAGCAAACCTCCCATTCTAGAGGAACCTTGCTCAAGCTCCTTTTTGGGGCAACAAGTAGAAAAAAAACTGGTTCAGGGACCTGGCCGACGACTTCAACGTGAGGGACCCGCGGAAGCTGTACCGACTCGCGAGGCAGCGCGACCTTGACGTGACGCAGGCCATGGCCTTCGAGGCGCTGAAGGCCGACGTGGGCCGGCTGGTGCAGGCGCCCCGGCCGCGCTGGGCAAGTCGGCCGCCGAGGGGCCGAACGACCGGCTGCAGGCCGACCTCATCGACTTCAGCCAGAACACGTGGGGGAAGACGAAGTACGGCCTGGTGGTGATGGGCGTCTTCACCCGGGAGGCCGCCGTAACCTCTGCAGAACAAGAACGCCGAGACGGTGGGCCGGGCCACCAAGCGCGCCGCGCGGGAGCTGACGGGGGACGACGGGAACTTTGTGGTCACGACAGACCTGGCTCGTTGCCACGCTGGACCGGGAGCTGCCCGAAGCCGTGCACCGGACGAAGCGGCCCGAGGACCGCAACGCCATTGCCGTGGTGGACCGGGGCATCCAGACGCTGAAGAAGGGCCTGGCCACAAGGGTGGCGCGCAAGGGCGGGCAGTGGCCACTTCGAGCGGGCGGCCGGGGCCTACAACGCGCGGCCCCACGAGACGGTGCACGGCGCGCCCGAGGAGCCGACCACAGAGTTCTGGGTCCTCCAAGACAACGCCGACAAGTTCCAGCACAACAAAGACCTCACCGACCGGCGCGTGAAGGCGGTGGAGGACGCGGGCGCCTTCCGAGCCCCCACGAACGCGGCGAAGAGCTTCAACCCCCAGTACGGCGACGCGCAGCAGCTGGGGGCGCTTCCTGGGGCCTCCGAGGCCCAGGACCCTCGACCAGCCTCCTTTGAAAAAAAACTGGTTTTTTGAGGCGCTCTTCAGGCCTCGTTTCCGAGGAAGCTTGAAGCAAGCCCCTTTTGGCGCAAAAAAAAACTTTGATCACACTAAACTTTGATCACACTCAGGCGGAATTGACTGATCCTGATCGAGCGAAAAAACTGGGAGAAAAAAGGTTTTGAGACATTGCGCGGGCCCGTCGGAATTCCTTAGGGTTTGGGGTGCTCGGGAACCAACGGGTTGGGCGAACCAATCAAATGAGCGGGGCTGGCATGGGCAGACCGTGCAAAACCGTGCAAAAGCTATTACTCCAGGGTCTATATTGATATAGGCCCTGGAGGAATAGCATTTTGTGGCGCAAAAACCGTGCAGATGCTATCGCTGAACCTCCACTCTCCCCCAGCTCCATGCTATATGTGCTATATGTGCTATATGGACGCCAAGCCGCTGAACCTCCACTCTCCCCCGGGTCCTTGCTTTTTGTGCTATATGTGCTATATGGGTCTTACACGCCAAGCCGCTGAACCTCCACTCTCCCCCAGCTCCATGCTATATGTGCTATATGTGCTATATACTTATTCTGTACGCGCGAAAATCTGTACTGCAGGAGCTATATGGCCTATATAGCACATATAGTACATATAGCAAGACCTGGGGGAGAGTGGAGTTCAGTGGCTTGCCTTGTAAGAGCCATATAGCACATATGGTACAGATAGCAAGGACCCGGCGGAAGAGTGGAGGTTCAGCGGGTTGGCGTCCATATACATATGGGGGGAGAGTGAGGGTTCAGCGGGTTGGAAGTCATCTTGCAGCGCGTCGCCCAACTGTGCGTCTTTGGGCAAGGCGGCCTCACGAGCGTGCCCGGCAAGGGTGCAGTGTGCGCGCTTGCCTGCCAGAGCGGCAGGGGGCAACGGCCCGCGCGATCTGTACGGAATGCGTTCGGTCGGGCTTCTGCCTGGTCTGTTCAAAAGGCAGGCCCCGGCTGTGTCGCGAATTACTGGCCGTTGTACAACGCCCTCAAACTCTCCGCCATGGAGATCGCCTTGTCGGACCCGAACTTTTTCGCTTCTCGCGCACAGAGTCCTTGACACACTGCGCCGTCACTTCCACGAGGATGCAGCAGCACCGCGCGCGTGTCCGCGTCAAAGACCTTGCCAAGCGGGCGAGCGCGCCACTCAAACCCTTCGAGCATGAGGTCCGGAGGGCAAATCTTCGCCATGTCGTCCAAGTTGTGGTGGAGTTTCGCCAGGTCCTGCACCGTGATGATCCTGAACGTCTCCGCAGGCACCTTCACGTCGTTGTAGCGACATTTGATGGTCGCTGGCAAATCGGGCGACAGACCGAGGAGATGCTTCAGCGTGTCCACTCCCCCGCCTTGGGCGCCGATGTTGCTGCTGCTGATCTGAAGCTCGTCCAGGAGCAAATGTCCGGGCTGGACACCATGACGAACTCGTCCAGACGTAAAGGCACTCCAGCAGTTCTGCTTCGGACACACCGGGCCTGTGTGGCGGAACTCACAGGGAACCAGAACGTGGTTGCTGCTGTGGAATGGAAGCGGCGTTGTTCCTCATGAAATCCTCGTCTCGCGGCCCGTGGCCCTTGGCAGCAAGAAAGTGGTACCTCCGGCTCCGGCTTCGCTCGCCTTCCTCTTCACGCTCGGTAAATGGGCTGGCGAGGAGACTGAGGCTTCACGGGCGGAGCGTCCGGGGCGGCTGCGCGGCGATCCAACCACCACCAGGCAATGCTCCAATTGGCCGGCATTGACGAGTTCTCAAAGATGGGCAGAGCCTGCTTGCAGCCGATGCTGTCGTAGGACAGTATCTCCCGCATGTTGTCCAGGGTCTCAAGCCATTCTCACGGAGTGCGGAAGGACGGTAGCCAGCACCAGGTTCGCTGCCGCCTTGCGCGCCTCGCGCTCGCACTCGGAGAGAGTCGCCATCGCAGAGCCTGTGAATGCTTCTCGAGCAAATTGGCTTGTTGAAAGCCAGCTGTGTTTAAACCCACAGGCACCAGCCCGCCCGCCGCGAAAACGCTCTGATGGCGTAACCCGTTTGAACGCCCCCGGAAGCTGCCCCCCTTCCTGGCAGAGCATGTCCAAAACCTGCGAAAAGCTATTCTCCCCAACCATACGGCGCATGATCGGGAAGAATGCGCGGCCAACCAAAAAAAACTGGCCCCGTAAAAAAAGAATGGCAAGTTGGGCGAGACAACGACAGCAGATCACGGAGGCCGCGGACGGCGGCCCGGGCTCGCACGGGGGCGGATGGAGCCGTCGTGCTGAACTTGCGGCGCGGACCGGGGCCTACGCGCTGCTCTCGCGCGCGGACGGCAGCTGACCCGGGCGGGCCAGCACTACTACTCCCACCTGGGCCTGCGGCCCCCCAGCAAGGACTTGACTACAACCAGCCCCTCATCCGCGAGGGCCCCAACGATTACATCCTGCTGCTGCTGCGCAACGGGCAGAAGAAGCTTGTGCGCTCCCTGCAGGGCGGAGAGCACCGGCTGACCAAGCTGGGCAAGGGCTTCTTCCGCGACAAGACTACAAGTACCTGGTCCACGTGCCGGTCAGCGGGCGGAACGCCGGCGGGCTGCGAGCGCAGGGACTGGCTGCCAGTGAACGAGCCGGGCGGGGCCATGATAAGGCACGGCACACCTCACGGAGGAGCAGGTGGCGCAGCAGGTCAGGCAACAAGTGGAGGCCTCGCTGGGAGACCCGGGCGGCCCCATCCTGCAGCTCTCGACGAGATCTACTTCCTCGACCCTGAAAGCACTGGGTGGTCAGCACCCAGAGCACGCAGTGTCGGAACTCCAGGACCGAGGCCTGCGCCAGCGCATGAGGGGTCTGAGTGTAGACCCGGCCTCTCCCGTCCGTCGGATGGCATTTTTTCCCACCCCCCCCCTACCTTTTGAGCACTTTTTACATACACCTATCAAATTGCACCATTCAAAACCACCAAATTGAACAACCCTCCAAGTTAATCATAGAACATTATTTTTCTAATGATTAACTTCATTTTTTAGTCCATTTATCACCATCAGCCTGATCAACTTTCTTTCTTCTCAAAGCTGGATTATACAAAGGCATTGTCATTTTGAGTTCTTGTATCCTCTCTTGACCTTCTTGATAATATTTGTCCTTGAATTCTTGTGTAGGTGCTTCTTCAACTAATCGTATAATCTGCTTTCAAGTGTTTGAGTATATTATCTTGGTGACAACCTCCGGAAGTCCCAAATTTCTGGGTTCACTCTTCTTTCACAAACATGGCAATACAAATATCCATTATTCGCTGTTTTCTCTCTACGCTTCTGATTAATTTCCTCGCGATTTGCTTCAAGATACTGTTTCCGGTATTCTTTCCTCTTGTCTACAGTTCGTTTGTTGTAGTCTCGTTTTTGATCAGTGCATTTATCACAGTTTTTGAGTCCATACACGAAACTATCTTCACCTTTCTCATATCTACATCTTGAACACAGTTTTTTCTCCATACTTTAGTAGGACACCTTGCCTTTAGATGGCTACAACCCTATTTTCAACAAATTATCACTCCCCGAAAAGTGGTTAACCAATGGAAAAGGGAGAATTAAAACCGTTAACCCAAATCTTGAAAACAATCCCAGTAAAATATGGATGGCAAAATGCGGATGGGAAAGGCCTATGTAGGAAAGCACCACCACGGCTTATACGGGAAAATTACACTATAATTATAACATATAAATGTTTACATGTTATAATTATACTATGGTTTTAATCATCATCATCTCTGTATTCAAGTAATTTAAATTCTGGACATTCTACAAATTTAGTGTTATGTGCAAAACACCTTCTACAATACTCATTGTCGTAGATGTATTTAACAACTTTATTAAAGTCTCTGATCATATTATTGTAATTAAATTTTGTTCCTTCGCAACAATAAGCTATTCTGTTAACATCGTTATTGTAAATGCCTCTATATATGTTTCTTAATACGCTTATCTTGTCAAACGAGAACTTGAATTCTACTTTCAAGTCTTGTTTGTCAGGAAAACTATGACAGCGAGAGAATAAGTAAATATATTCATTTATGGCTGTTCCTCTTTCGGGGTTTTTAACTGCCATTTTTCTCCTTCTCGTTGACTCGCACCCCTCGCATTCTTCATAGTTAAATTTACATATGTTATTGATGATATTACTTGACAAGTTTAACTTACTTAACTCAACTTTCTCGTCATTTAACTTACAATAGCGGTCAGCAACATGTTTATCAAATATGTTTAGCATGTCATTTGTATAGATCTTATTTAAGAATTCATTCATAATTTCCTCTTGTTCAATCTCAGTAAATACTACCATTCTGATGCTAACATATATAGGTAATATTCTTTAAATACATTTTCAGAGAAATTATAATTTATAGAAATATTTGTACCACTATAATTACAACATATAAGATCTTACATGTTGTAAGTATAGCAAAACTATGGTATCAAAGGCTTTAACCTATGTATTTCCATGGGTTGTATTTGTTTCTTCTGTTCCTTCCTTAACTCTTTTGTTGCTTTTACTTTGTCTCTGCATTCCTTACATGTTTTGTAAAATATCTCTTCCATTTTAATTCTATCATACATTTTGTGAAAATCCTTTCTTGGCTTTGCTTCGTCGCATTTACTGCAAGGATAAACCATTGTGTATCCTGTTTCTTCTTCGTCATCTGTAGAACTCATAATATTAGTTATGCCAATATGTCTTTAAAAGGATTTTCAGAGAAAAATGTTTTCAATCAAGAATAAATCCCTGTATCTTCATCATAGTCGATTTGATAAAATGTCATAGTTGAAGCCTTCGGTTCTTTAATTTCTTTGTTATTAAGTTTGTTTAA
The DNA here is from genome assembly GCA_963377175.1 of Effrenium voratum. NCBI lineage: Eukaryota > Dinophyceae > Suessiales > Symbiodiniaceae > Effrenium > Effrenium voratum. The sequence goes on from CAUJNA010001535.1 coordinate 435,762, forward strand.
ATAAATATTTCTTTTATTTTTATATTCACCATTGGTTCTATCTACTTCTTTACTTTGATAAATGTTTGTTAATGGTTTCTTCTTTTCCAAGATTTCTAAAATATTCTTGTTCTGGTCTAAAATCCTGTTCAGTTTTTTAACAATCTTTTCTAATCCTTCATCCATGTAAATATATATATTATATTATAAAATAAAACTTTTAAAACTAAACTTTTATTTTACAAAATCATATATCATTATAAGTCAATTCAAAATTAGTTATTGTGTAACTCGTTAAATTATTATTCAATTTACCAATTAAATTACAAATAATAGTTTTTCTAAATTTTGAATATTTATGAAACTGTTCAATATTATCTGTAATATAAATTATTAAACATTTAATACATTCAAACACATTAACAACATTAATGTTACTATTTTTGTAAATATTATTCATTTTTCTCAATGTAATTTCATAAAACTGAATAGCATTTTTATTATCATAATTAGCAATAAATCTTAAATTATATGAATATATTCTTTTACAATAAAATTTTAAATCTGATTGTTCAAATAAATCAGCATAATTAATAGAATTATAAAACATGTTAAAATCAATTTTGCTATTTCTAAAGTCATTAACAAAATTAATTAATATCATTTTCGTTATATTCTTCAATAAAATTATTTAATTTCAAGTCTTTTACATCAATGAATTTAATAATATTATTTATAACATCTTGCATTATAAATAATAATAGAAATAATTTTAACTATTATTTTTTCATCATTTCGCGTATAGTTTCCTGAGTTTCCTTATCACCATTATCTGATGGAGTAACTCCCCTCCCAAAGCGAATAGCAATATTATGAACATCTGTTTCTAAGTTTATACTGTCTTTAGTTTTATCAATATTCATTTTCTTATCATTCTTACTTATTTTGAAACTTGTTGGAATACACGAACATTTACAGTTTCCTTTCTTTTGTATTTCTAATTCATTCTTCATTTCTAACATCTTTTTACACATCGGACAAGCAAACTCAATAACTGATGTTTCTTTAACAACTTCTTCTTTTTCTTCATCAGTTGAAGAAACAACTGGTTCAGTCTTATTCTTTTTCTTTCTTCCCATTTATATTAATATTTACATTTTTATTTTTGATATATTGTGTCACAAACTTAATTAATTCTAAAACAAATAACATATTTTTTTAAATCTATTATCAGTTATAACAACTTGTTCTATATTCTCTACTTCATCTATTATATCAATATAATCTGAATAGCTTCTATTCATATAAAATAATAAATATAAAATATTTTCTAAATAACTTTAATATTATTTTATTATGTCAGATGTTCCAACAATAAAACCAATAAACATAACTGAGTATGAATTCAAACAATCTAAATATGAGCACGTGCCAAAATTACCATTTAGAAGTATTATAGTTGCGAGTTCGACAGGCGGTAAGACTGTCCTTATTCAAAATTTAATATTGAATGTTTATAGAAATTCATTTGCAAGAATATATATATTTTCACCCAGTGTTCATAACGATCCAACCTTTACAGAAGTTAAAAAGTATATTAGGGATGAACTACATGTAGATGATGAAAAAGAACAAATGTATTTTGACAATTACAATCCAATTGATATAGAAAATGTAATTGAAAGACAGAAGAAAATTATTAACTATATGAAGTCTAAAAAGATAAAGAAACTACATTCAATATTAATCGTGATTGATGATTTCAGCGACGACCCCAAGTTTTTAAGATATTCTAAAATATTACACGGTTTATTTACAAGAGGTAGGCACGATGCAATCAATGTTATTTGTTCTTTACAAAAATATAAATCAATCGCAAATATAATTCGTGTTAATGCTTCTTCACTATACATTTTCAGACTCAAAAACATTACAGAACTAATGAGTTTTATTGAAGAAAATAGCGCCATTGTTGATAAACAGCAATTATTAGATATGTATCATCAAGCCGTTAATGACACACCTTATAGTTTCTTCTACGTGAATATGAATGCTAAAGACATTAACAAAATGTTTCATATCAGATTTGAACAGGCATTTCAAATTACAAATGATGAATAAAGATATTCTAATTTAATATAATATAATAATATGGTTATAAAACATTTGTTTTAATATTATTAATTTAAAAAAATAATTACATAATTGAACAGGTAATTTATATATCAATTTGTCAGACTTTTCTTTTTCTAGTTTCTCAATTCGTGCCACACATTCTTGAAGAGATTTAATAATTAAAGTGTCTGCTCGTGTTTTTTCATCTATACTTAAAACCTTAATGTCTTCCAAACTATTATTTTCATTATTTTTACTTTGAAAAGCACCCATTATATATAATATCATTTAGATTTTAATTTTTCAAAATTATATTTTTGTTTTTCTTCTCCGTCTTCTTCTTCTTCGTCTTCAGTTGGTGCTGGTATTTCTGTTGGACTTTCAGATGAAGAACTATGAACAGTAATAGGTGGAGAACTATGAACACTAACAATTTCATTAGAAGAACTACTGCTACCTTGTGCATTTCCTGCTGTTATTTGATTGACTAAATCTGCGATATTTATTGTTGTTGCAATTGCGCTATGTGATAAGTTTAATATTATATCTGCTACTGTAGCGCCGTTGTGTAGCATTGTTTCTATCATTTTTGTCAGTTTGAATCTTTTTTCTTCTTCGTCGCTGTCCTCCTCGTCTGGTGGTTTCTTTGGCGGTGGTTCTGGTGGTTTGTTGTTGTCAAGCATTGTAGTAAAGGCTGACACCATTGTGTCGCGTTGGTTTTTCAGTGTTTGTGTTGCTTGCGTTCTTGTTGGTTCATGTCTTTTGTATGTGTTGTGCCAAAAGTTTTTAAGCATTATTGTAAACATATTATCTTGGTTTTCCTTTACCTTAAACGCTTCAAATGTCATATTTAATTGTTGATTTGCATCATTATATAACTTTTCTTGAGTCTCTCTGGTTTCTGTGGCGATTGTATCTGTATTGGTTGCAATGTCAATAAATTCTCTCGGTATGCCCTTTTTCATCATTTTCGGTGGTTGTGTTGTTGTTGGTGTGTTTGGGTTTGTTAGGTTATGTATTGAAAAACTGTCGTCGTGATCATAATTATCATTGAACTTCTGCTTCTTTCTTTTCAGTATATTTTTAGTTAATATTATCATTATTATTATTAATATTTATACTTTTATTTCTTACCTTTACCCTTAAAACTTGCCTTGAGTTCTTCTATTCTACCTCTGCTTAAATTTGCTATCCATCCGCCATTATCAATAGTGTCTAAAATCATATCCACTAAATATTCTTTGTATGTTCTCGCCTTGCCTCTTCCTTTTTGTTTCAATTCTTCTTGTATTTCGCTTTCTTCTGGCACTTGAATTCCTCTTAAATAAAACTGAAATTTAATATCATTTACTGTTAAATTAGGGTTGTCTTTCCAGTAAGCGGGACTAATAGTATTATCTATTGTTGTTTTAAATAATGGCGTCATGGGCAATGGTGGTGGTTGTTGGGCTGTTGAACTTGATGTACTTGTTGCTTGTTGAACTGGTGTCGCGTCAACATTGTCATCTACTACTTGAGGTGATTGTTCAACATCTTCTACGTGCATTGTTTGCTGGTCGTCTGCTACTGCTCCACCTGCTTGCGCTTGACGTGGTTCTGTTGGTGCTGATTGTTTGTTTGTCACCATTCTATGAAATAGTGTCCCGCCCGTCTCTCTTAAATTTGATGCCATCGCTCTGCCTACTTCTTCCGCTTTCCGCTTTGTTGCAGTTGCTATATCTTGTAATTGTGTATCTACCATTGCCTCGTGTTGTCTTGTCGTTTGTTGCGGTGTTGAAAAATCATATTCGTCTGCTATTGCTTGGTCGTTTGTATGCTGTGGTGTATCTGCATCCATCTTATGAACTGCATATGTGTGTCCGTTTCTGTGTGCTTCCCGTCTCATCATTATCTCTCTCATTTGCCTGTCTAATATTCTCATTTGTTGGTCTTTCAATAATTCTAAATGGTCGCTTCCATCAAAAAAACTGCCTTGAGGACTTGCTTTAAAAAAGGTAGCATCTCTGTTAGGTAGTTTTCCCGTTATTAAATCATTTTCGCCTATTAAATTAGCGATTTCTTCATAAGTAGGTCGTCGTTTCAATCCAAATTTTGCATATGGATTTATTAATTCTAAACTTTGAGTTGTTGTCATATTGATATAATATTAATTAGAAAATATTATATTGATATTTTTGTGAAAAATGTTATTAATAATAAGATTTTATTGTTAATAATATTTTTGTGAAACATATTATTAATCTATATCAATATATTTTAAGTAAATATTAACTTTTTTGTATCTTCATACCATTTATTTAAATGTTCTTTTGTTGCATGTGGTAAGTTAGGACGATATAATTCGCCCATCATTCTATCCAGCTCATTTACATAGTTTGCTCTCTTGTTTCCTTCGTCAATCTTTTTCCTTAATGCTACCGATGCTTCTTGTGAGTTTCTTAACTTCATTTGTTCGTGTAGGTGTTTTAGATATTCTGTATCTTTTAGATCAAATGGACTATATTTAATTTGTGAGGATTGTAAAAATAGCTTACCTTTATTTTTTAAATTATTTCGTTTATGAAACTTATACATTATATATTTATCATAGATTTTAATTATTATTTTCTGACATCCGCTGTTCATAAGACTTATGGGATTGCTTCTAAAATGTTCTGCTTTATGACTTAACGTATATTTTCCGCCACACTGACAATCAACTTTTGTAGTATGCCACGCTTTGATTTTTTCTGGGTGCCTCTCTCTATACAATGCTCCGTATTTGTTATATTCCTCTCTTGTTTTTTGTGGGTTTGCTCTTCTCCTTTCGTTTCTTTGTTGATTTATTCGGTCTCTGTTCTGTTGTGTATATTCTTTATTATACTCTTGTTTTGGTCGCCCTGCTATTCTATGATTTAAAGAACCAATTTCTCTAATGATTTCACCTTCTCTTTTTCTTAACTGTTCAATATTTTCACATTTGTATTCTTCAACTAGTTCAATATAAAAATTATTTATACCATGTTCATTCATATAAGTATGAAGAGGTGATTTTAACGGTTCTTGTTTCGCCATGCTTCTATGTTTTACCATTCGCTTACATAAATCGCTTGATGTTGAACCTATATAGATTTCGTCATTGAAATTATTTCTTACTGAATATATTTTAGAATTATAGTATTTATTTTCCATAATTATAAAATATTAACGTGATATTTCTTTATATAAAATTCTCTTTTTACAACTTTTTAATCGTAAAGAATGCTACCCGACTCTCTTAATTCCAGAACAGACTCCGAAATCATATGTACAAATAATTCTCGCACATCTTCATCGGTTGTGAATGACTTGTTTGACCCTTTCAATTTGAAAACGAGTAAGCCGCCCATTTTCGTATTCTGGCCTGTAAAATTGGTGTCTTGCATTTTCTCAAATGATATACCAATTACAAATTTATCTTCTCTAAATCGCTTGTAGGAAATACTAAAGGCATCTTGGTCAGGGTTCAAATAGTGTAATGCTTGTTTTAAATAATATGCGGTTTCTGCCATTGATTGACATTCAAACTCTGGATATTTCTTATTATTAATTTGTAATTGCCAAGTCAAATCTAAATCTTTATCTTGAAAACCTTTACCTTGGAAACGCTCACGATCAGCGCCATCTGGGTCAAGACCGTCAAAGATACGGGAGTTAATCATAGGATTGTAAAAATAGTTCCATCTCTTATAAATATAATTATCGTGTCTGTAGTAATTATTATTATCAGCATCTGCACCTGCTCTTGGTGGGCGATACAATGTAATGAAACAACCATTTAATTTAGAAGCGGATTTAACAATATTCATATTAATTTCAGTTCCTGCCGCTTTGAATGATTGTGTCATAGTGTGATACATTGGAAATACTAATTTCAAACTTTGACCCTCTAACAAATGTTTCACTATATTATTATTGACCGTGTTGTCCAATTGTATTACCTCTGCTCGTAGGATTACATTATTTAATTCCCACTTGGTGCTGGTGTCTCCTGTTGCGAAATAATAACCATTTGCATCAATATGAACATTGTCATCGGTTTTAGCAAAAGGTGTAATTACTGGTATATGTTCATCTGATACAATTGTAAATTCCAGTTCAAGTGGAGCATAACGAAGAGGTAAATAATAATTGCTTTCTAACAGTCCGCATACTGGTTTATGTCCTAATCGCATATAACCATTAGCGCCGGGAATTCCTGCAACTGAATGGCGAGTATATCGTGCTGTTAAGTCCTCCCAGTTGTTATGATCTCGTGTTGTTGGAAATGTAACCGCCGCGGGGTCGGCAGCGGGATTTGTTCTTTTATTGACATCTAACATTTCTGCCAATCCAGTAGCATATGTATGTCGCAAGTCATCATCCCAACAAGGATTAGCCCCGCCTTCTAAATCGTCCATATCTCTGGCATCTTGACTTTTAAAAGAATTATACAATTCACAATGTCTATTGTATTCAATAATATCCTGAACTTGCTGACCTCCAACAGTGCATCTATAACGACTGAAGAAGGATGACAAATTACCTAACGGGCGTAAAAAATGGCTTCGTGTTCCGTCGGTGTTTTGAAGATTTGCAAATAAACGAATACTTGATAAATCAATATATGTGTTGTCTTCACCTGTTATATGAAATCTAATATTTTTGTTTCCTGCATTTGGATTATAAACATTACTGCCTGATGGAAAATAATTAACGTGTCTTCTGTCTGTGATGTATTGTGCTGTTTCTGGAAGTCCAACATTTAACGAGTTAATCATTGTAGTTTCACTTTCTGCAATTATATTATCCATTACTTATATATGATAAACTTAGATTTTATTTTTTTATTTTTATATTTTTCTTATGTGGAAGCATTGCAGTAGAATTATTTGAAGTTGTATTTTTTATAGTATTTATTAAAAAATTGTTTTTTGTATCAACTATATCTTTTATAGTATCATAATCTAAATTCTTATATTGTTTATCGTATTTTGACGGTTCTTTTGTCAGTTTTTTCTCTAATGGAATTTTGTTTTGTTTGTCTTTGTTTCTATACATTATTATTAATATTATTGATATTTTATTGTTCTGGTGTTGAATTAGGATTGAAACGCGAGGCATTTAACCCGAATTATCATTCGGGTTGAACCCATTAGAAATATCAGTAGTAGGATTTATACTTGTGAGTCCATTTCCTTCCCAATTATTGAAACTGTGTTTATCTAATAAATTATTGCTTTCTATTTCTCCAGTTATTGCCGCGTCATCAAACATTGCTATAGGATCTCCGCGATTTCGAAATCGTAAGTATCGCGGGTTTTTCTGTTGATTACTTCCTGATACAAAAGGTGATGAATAAACAGTAGTAGCATATTTGTTTCCGTGTCTATTGTTAATTTCTTGAACAACGGATGAGCCGAGGGAATGGCCGACCAGTCTATTAACATCTGGATTTTTACTTAATTCTTCCATTGTGTCTTTATATCTTTCGCTTAATTGAATATTATGAGTAGGAATGAAAAACAAATCTGCAATGACATCATTGACTTTTTGATTTAGTCCCGTTTTAGCACCAGTGCCACCAATATATAATGTGTTGCCCATTCTTGTTATTCCATTCACATTTGAATACGCGGCGTCTAAACCCTTGACATCATCAATTTTATTTTTATTTTGAACATTAATTTCTTCAGCATATCGTGTTTTATGTTTCGTTATTTGCTTATCAAAATGTTTATTGAAACCTCCTATTTTGTCTTCCAATTTCTTTTTATGGTTAAAAAATACATCTTCTATTAAATCCTTACCTGCAGTATATGCTTTATCACTTGCTACGCCTGCCATCATTTGTGTAGGCGATCTGCCTTCAATGGCACCTAATAATAATTGTATTCCTATCATATAATAATAATTATATAATAATTTCTATTGTATATTATATTTATGAGTGATAGGTTAACATATAAAAAAATCTATGTTGATAGTGCCTACAGATTACAAGAAAGTAATTCTACCAGCGATTTTATTTTAGAACTTGACCAAAACTTTGAAATTCCACCAAGAACAAAAATGTTCGTGACTGAGTGTTCATTCAGCACTCCGTTTTATACAACAGAGAAAGGGTTTTACGAATTTATGTATATTATGTTGTATAATAGTTCCAATGTCTTATTAAGAAGCACTGCCGTTGATGTATCCGGTGAAATTTATTATGCCAATCAATTATCATTTAAAATACAATCAGAATTAAACACGGCATTTAATGATATTGTGCCTGACTTATTCTTAACAGTATACGGACAGAGCGAGAGACGCATGGAGTTGAAACTCAACGACCCCCTAACTTACAAATCAAAATACCTACAGATGAAGAAGTAGAAACTTATGTAAATGGCGAATGGAACAGAGGACAGTTTGAATATGACAATTTAAGACCAAAATCTATTAATTATTTATTAAGTAATTATATTGCCTATGATCCTGCGTCATCTTGGTTAAGTGGATACTTTAATTTAGTTCCTTTTCAGAATATATACATAAATTGTCCTCAATTAAGCGATTATAAATATTCAGCACCTAATAATTTCAGCAGTTCAGTAATTAAAAAAGTTCAAATCAATCAACAACTTGGCGGAGTTATAACAGATATTACAGCGCCCATATATGCAGATTTTATTGATGTAGGCGGTAAAAATATTAAGAGACTACACTTTAGAATAACAACTTCAAGAAACGAATTAATTGATTTTCACGGCGTCCCCATTTCCTTTAGCATTTTGTTTCAATTAGATAATTGAATAAACCCCTAAATATTAATATTAATGATATTAAAAATATCAAATTAAGAATATTAAAAATAATAAACATATCAAATTATTAATATTAATATTTCTCAATTTGTCCATATAGACAAAATATATAAAACATATAGACAAAATATATAATATATTATATATGTCAGAAGTCGAACCTGAAATTACTAATACAATTGAAGCAGACGCACCAGTAAATGAATTACCACCAATTGAAGAAGAAGAAGCACCAAAGGCAGACACACCAATAGAACCAGCGCAAGAAATAAAACATGTAGAACCACTTAAAAACAACTCAAAAACTCAAGCACGCAATGAAAAGAAAATAACCTGTCCAAAATGTCAAAAAAACATTAACACTACGCAGTTACAGATACAGTCACGAACGCAATTGCCAAGGACCATTAGAATCTAAACCCATAAAGCCTAAACCAAAAGCAGTTCCAATAGCAAAACCTCAAAGGACAGATCATGAAGTAGCGTACAACGAAGAAAATCAACAACCACAACCGCAACAAAATAATATAATAGCGAACACCCCGCCCCCAAGAAGATCGCAACCACAACCGCCTCCAAACCCGCTACACAATATAGCACAGCATTACCAATTATTGCAAAATGAATATTTGAGACAGAAGCAAGAAAGATATAATGCATTAAATAAAGGTATATTTGGTTCAAGAGGAAAGAAAAGATAAAATATAATTATTATATAACCTACTATATAATAATTATGTTTTCAACATTATCACTGGACGGCTCAAGTAGAATTGTAGCAAGTGAATTAGTATTAATAAATTCAACAGAACCATCGACATTAAGCAGTGTTTATGCTACAAAACAAGAATTAGCAGACACAGCAGGATCATTAGGTGGAGGTTATACAATTGAAGAAGTTGATGCTCTTATTTTAGCACAGAAAAATAAGATAGATGCCAATATTTTAGATATTACTGAATTAAACGCAACATCAACAACTATGTTTAACGAACAAGTAAATCAAAACGCAACAATTACAGGCAACTTTAATAATATAACAGCACACGGATTAACCATAACTTCAATACTACCGACTATATCAGCAAATACAATTAAACTTGATTCTAATTTTAATAACATTTGTTCGAATACACATTTAATCAGTATTTTAAATGCTACAATAACATCGCATATATCATTAATTGACACAAACATTAATAACATAACAGGACACGGAAACACAATAACAACCATTCTTACAGATATAGCAGATTTACAAGCAGGAGCGGGCGCTTCTTGGACTACAGCTGAAAAAACAACTATTCAAGCAGATGTATCAACATTATATACAAACGATACTAATTTATTCAATACTAACACTGCTTACAGTAATACATTTGCTTCAATTATATCAGATAATAATATACAAGATGTATTAATAACTCAAAATTCAAACACAATAAATAGTTTAATATCAGCAGATTTACAAAAGTTAGATAAAATAGATACTAACGCTCAATCAGTAGCAGGTGCTATTAATTTTAGCGATAATGCAACTTTACATAGTGATTTAAACATGCTTACTACTGGTTCTATAATATGTAATAAGTTTAGCTGTACCCCTTCACCAAATTTAGGACTACAAATGACTTTTCAAATGTTTAATCGTGAATTTAATATTAATAGAGATGGTAGAATGTGGATGTCAAGCTCAGGAGGCGTTTGGGAAACGCAAATCGGAGATGCTAATGTTGGTCGTGTATGGATAAAAGATCGATTCGGTTTAGGGGCAGTTGGCGTTGTTAATTATGTTTTAAATTGTGCTGGGCAAGCTCGATTTACAAGCGCTGTCCAGTTTATAGGAACAGACAGTGCAATAAGTCTTAACAATGGTTCATATTTAAATTTTAATAATAATGGTTCAATACGAAGATATACACCAGATGCTACAGAAGGTTTATATATGGCGCATAATAATTTTGTTGCTGTTAGTGTTGGCGATATTACTAATTCTTCTAATCAATATTTTATGTGCGACGGTGCTGTATCAAAAACCATATTCAATAAACCAGTTGATGTATTAGGTGATGTATATACAAATGGCGATTTAACAATGGTTTCTGGTAAAAAGATTGAAGTCAATCAAGTTCAGTCAGTATCAGGAAATACTTTATTATTACAAAATTCACCGAGTGGCAATGTTCAATTTGGCAACACATCAAAACTAATAATTGATAATGCTGAAATGTATGTCGATACAAATGATTTAATAATCAGGAATAGCAACACTTCAAACTCTATTAATTTGGTTGTTGGATTATCTGCAACATATGCTGATAATAAAATTATTTTGAATAGTGGAAGCAATAGCGAATTACGAGGCGACTGGACTATTGACGGTGATATGACTTTTGGAATTGCTCATAAAATCAATTTGAGACATTTAAATAGTGATGCTGTTTTAAGATTAGAAGCATCAACAACTATTGATAGTTATATTGATGGCACTAAATATTTACAATTGGATGATACTCAATTTTCATCATTTAACGGATTTAATTTAAGTAGCGATAAGAGACTGAAAGATAATATAGAAGATGTAGAAGATGATACTGTAAATATGGTAAAAAACATTAAGATTAAAACATTTGTTAAGAATCAAAAAACCAGAAAAACTGAATTAGGATGGATTGCTCAAGATGTTCAACAATACACAAATCCGAAATATAATATTGTAAATGATTCGGGAGAATACTTAACGATGTGTTATGATCGTATGGCTTGTATTAGTTGGGATGCTTTATCAAAACTAATCGATCGTGTAGAGTATTTGGAAAATGAAGTTTTTAAAAAGAAAAAGAAAAAAGACAAGTCAAAATAATATAATATGATCCAAGACATGGAGAAACGATTTAGAATTAAAATTATTAAAAAATGATTAATTTAATCATAATCAATGATTAAATAAACCAATTATTCTACACCACTCGGCATTTTCAGCCCGTAATCTTCAAATTTGTATTTTCTTGGGAAGCCAGTTTTTTGTTTTGGTTTTTGTTCTTCGGGTGCCATTTCAATGCCACTCTCTTTAATCATTTTATCTAATCTTTTTCTATGTGCGGTGTTTAGAGCATTTTGCCTTTTTTTGGCTTTGTATGCTTCATCGTCTCTGACTTTATAATAATAGAGTCGGTTGTAATACGCCAGCATTGTTTTTATTTCTTCCAGTGTCAAGTCGTCGGGGTGTTTGTCTGTGATCATTACTATAATATTATATGTAACATTTCTTTAAGACATTTTATAGGAAATTAATTTAAATATGAATTCTTCCCTAAATTACACCTAAAGAAAAAATAATATTAATAATTAATATCTAAAATATATTATGTCATTGTCAAAAACTATAAGAAATAACATCAGGTCATTAAATTCAAGAATTGATAGGTTGGCAGGCGATACCAGGGAAAAAGCCACCGAATTGAGAGATCTATATGAACAGCGAAAAATTGCACAGTTTAGCACCGCATCAACTATTATTGATGGGTTTATCAATGCCACCACCCCAAAGGAAAAAAAGAAATGGGACAAAAGATACGACGATGTGATCCAAAACAACCGTATAAATCTACCGTTGAATGTTAGGATGGAACGAAGCACTGTAACTAACATTGTAAAGCAGTCTAAGGCGAACGATGAATCGTGGACATTAGACGTCATGCTTTACCGCGAAGGTGTTAGGGAAGGTGACAACAAAAAGCCGGCTTTCACATACAAAACAGAATACGGAGAACTCAAATATTACCCCATAACAAAGGACGGTAAGGAGAGAACATACACCGTTAACGCCAGCACAAATATAGACGAGTATGTAGGCAAACGAATTTTAAAAATCAATGATCATGATCTATTCAGAAAGTTCATTATAACACTCGCCCAAGATCCAGAATTTGTAACAATGCTAAATATTATGGGTGGGTATGTTGGCGTTGATCAGAAAAAACAATCGAGATCAACAGGAAGGAGAGGTTAACCAAGAAGACTAACGCTGTTGCTTACAACGTAGAGACGGGGTATATTGACGCCTTGAAGATCTTGAGAGCCAGAAAGGTGGAAGGTGGACAGCCTAGTAATCCACGACAAGCCAACCTGAGAAGATCGGAAAACATCAGTATGTATAATACTTACATGTATACCGAATTGGATACATCGAAAGAAACATTTATGGAAGCAATCCAGAAAGGTAATTATGTAGACAATCAATGTTGGTTGAATACACTCACTGATTATTATAAAGATACCCTAATGAACAACAAGAAGAAAGAACCAATGTCGCGAGGGATGATACTAAAACTAATAAATAAAACAGAACAGGAATTCACAGAGTCGGGGGCGTCAATTGATGACATGATCCCGGTATTTATAAAATACAGAATGCGTGTGAGAATAATAGACCAACTGGGCAAAATCATTTATTCTTATTCACCAGAGATGTTTGACCGCAACATCAGAGCCTTTTATGCAATGGTCAAAAATAATCATATCTACACACTGAATAATAATATTAAAAGATTGGAACAAAAACAAAATACTGATGATGCATTTGTAGTAAAGGCACGGCCCGACTATCATATAAGTGATAGAGAGAAGCCATCGATTTGCAAAATGTTTTCTACTATTGATGACATTTTTGAAATGGTTAAGGCAACAATTGCAAACAGAACCGACAAACAGGAAAAGAACTTTTTAGATTTAGTTCATAGAGAGAATGATCTAAATAAATTATTTTGCGATTTCAAAAATATCGGGTATGAATGCAGGATTGTTCACAAAGCAGGGACTATTTCAGAATTGAGGGCGGACTTCAATAATGTATATCTAAGTATTAGGTCACAGTGTCTGATAGACGACCAGATCAATAGTGACATCACGGTAGACAGAGAAACGGTTTACAACAATATGACTGAAGCGATGTTTACATTCAAAAAGAAATTATTCAATCCAAATCACAAGTCTTATTACAGTCCTACCGATATACAAGTTTTAAATAATTATAGAACCATCGTCCCACAAGGCGAGTTATTCAAGGGCTTGGATAAATTGGATGTTCCAAAACAGGAGATCGACATGAACAAAGCGTTTACAGATGCATTTAATACGATTACCAGAATTGGAGTTTTTAATCAGTTTGATAATTGGAAAGCTTATAATAGTAAATGTAAGATCAAGGATGTAAATATATATTTGGTAAAAGCAGAACTGACACATCGCAATCTGTTTTTTAATAATGATACTAATATAGTTTATGGTATGTTTCTTAAGCATTTTATGCCACTTGTTGCATCCGGCAAGTTGTCCATTACTCACTACAAACAGCCACATTTCATTCACAAGGTAGATAATAAAATGTTGGTTGAGGAACTCTGGGGAAAGCGAATAAGCGAAAATATTGAAGAAGACAAGGCAATTAAAAAAATAATAGCCAACTCGATTTTTGGCTTGTTGGAAAAAAGTAAGAACAGCAGTCAGAGATCATTCGTTTTTAGTGATCTCAATGAGGCGATCAGCCTTCAGGCAGATGCAGGGGGGAAGTTAAACATGATGAGCAGGAATACTGCCAAGTGGGTTGAGGAATATGATGATAATGGCATGTGGTGCCGTGATAGAGAAGTATCTGAACAAAACGACAATTTATACTATATTCTGAATATGGTTGATAGGTGCGAGTTGTGCAATGGGTTTCGTTTTATTAAAGAAATGCTATTGCAGTATCTGCAATGCGCATATCAAAAATTGACAGAGAACAATGTTAAGGTATTGAGTGTCAAATGCGACGCTTTTGTCGTGGACTGTTCGGGTTTTAATAAGTTTGGTTTGAGAAAGACTCAGCGGTTGCTAGATTTTCACGATGGGATCGGTGGGTGGAAATTAGCCAAGACTCACGATGAGATCCATCATACAGGAAAGCAGTTGTACGAACAGAAGAAGTGTGAATATGTTGATATCCCGATTGTCAAAAGTAAGAGAGTTAACATCATTAATGAGTATGATGAAAATGAATTGGTTGAACTTGTTGAGAAATATAGGTGCTTGATGATCAAGGCCAAATTCGCAGGAGCGGGGAAGTCCACCATCTGCAAGAACATGGAGAGACTCAAGGGTTATAAAGTGTTGTTCGTGGTTCCTACCAATAATCTGGGTTTGGAGTGCGAAGTGGAAAGCGTCACTGTAAATAAATTCTTCAGTATAGCAGTCAATGACGAGAAGCTAGATAAATACGATCATTCGATGTTTGATGTCATTGTGTTTGATGAGATTTGTTTTAATAATACCTTTGTATTGGCAAAAATCAAGGGCTTTGTTGAGCAGTTCAAGGACAGTAAAATAATGTTGGCAACCGGTGACGCCAAGCAGTTGAGCCCCATAAAAGCACTGACTAACACTAAGAAACACGAGATTTATATGAATGAATGTATTGACAGCATTTTTCCTCATCATTTGTTTTTGGAAGAGTGCAAGCGATTGAAGAATCAGGAGGACAAGGATAAACTTAAAAGTATTTATGCCGACATCTTTGAGCATGAGTTGTCTCTACATGATGTCATCAATAAGTATTTTAACCATACTGATGACATCGCAGGAACAGAAAGCAATGTCGCATATTTAAATAACACTTGTAGAGAGGTTTCAAGGCAGATCAGGAAACGACAGGGCAAACAAAATGAGTTTGAAGTCGGCGAGATCATGATATGCAGAGAGTATAGGAAGACAAAAACCTATAAGTTAAATGTGAATTTTAGGTATGAGATAATTAATATTTCCGATCCTTGGATTACCATTGCTAATATCAAAACACGAGAAGAGATTACATTACATATTGGTATCTTGAGAAGTCATTTTATCTTTGCCTTCTGTTATACTTGTCATTCTGTTCAGGGGTGTTCCATTGATGACGATGTCGTGATATTTGATTGGAACCATCATCTGATAACTCGCGAGTGGCTTTGGACGGGAATCACTCGGGCAAGGGATTTAAACAGAGTAAAATTTTACAAATACAGTAGTGATTTAAATGAAGAGTTTAACGCAAAATGCATTATGAATTATTTTGATAGAAAGGTGTTAGCATACAAGGAACAGGATAGGAAAAACAAATTTGAGATCCCAAAAGACAATTATGTGGATGCCGAATGGTTGAAGGACAATGTCAACGGAAAGTGTGCAAATTGTGGCTGTGGTTTCGTGTTGTCAATGGATTCTGGGAATATAAATTCTAATCTGACTTGTCAAAGGTTATGTAATGATCTTCCCCACACAAAGGATAATGTCATTGCCTTCTGTGCTTCTTGTAATAGATGCTTCAGTGATAAAATAACATATTGATATTTATTTTATAGTATTATATATATATATATGAGTGAAAAAGACAAGATAATCAGTGAGGTCTACTACGATCAGGCTGGGTTTGGTAGCATCGCCACCACTTACAAAGATGCAAAAAAGAAAGATGCATCCATAACAATGCAAGATGTCAAGGAGTGGTTTCAAGAGAACGTGGAACGGAAAAAACAACTGTCTGGATACAATTCGTTTATTGCCCCTGATATCAACTTTGAATATCAATTGGATCTGTTTTTTATATCAAAAAATGATTTAGATAATCAAAAATATAGGATAGGCTTATTGCTTATTGATGTATTTTCCCGCAAAGCCGTGGTGGTGCCTATTGCATCCAAGCAACCTGCCGACATCACGGCTGGGATCATGGAGGCATTAAACAAAATGGGAGGGAAACCCAAATTAATTTATTCGGATGACGAGGGGAGTCTCAATACCCAAGATCTTGTCGATTTTTTCAAGGACGAAGGGATCCAAAACTATAAAACACGAGGGCACCCCCATTTCGCCGAGCGTTTCATTCGCACGTTCAAGGACATGCTTTTCAAGAGGGTTGATGCAGACGAGAAAAAGGGAAAGGTTAATATACAATGGGTTGATTATATCCCCGAGATCATGCTGACATACAACAGTAAAATGGTTCATTCTGCCCACGATATGACTCCAAACGATGCCCACAAAAAGGGAAACCATCTTGAGGTCAAGATGAAGCTTGAGATGAACAGAATCAAAACCCGTAAATATCCCCCTGTTAGGGTTGGCGATGAGGTCAAAATATACCGCAAAAAAGGGATTTCCGAGAAAGAAAGAACGAGCAACTGGAGCAGTGTCAAATACAAGGTTTCAAGGGTTGAAAAAAAACTTGGTCAAGATTATTATTCTGTTGAAGGGATGAACCGCCCCTACTTGAGGTCAGAGATTCTCAAAGTTTGAAAGGTCCTTGAACCATTGAATTAGTGCAAAGTTGTCCTTAGTAAGAGTGCAAGTTTTTTCTTGGAGGGGGGCAAGATTTTTCTTGCAGGCGTGCAAGGTTTTTCTTGCAGGGGTGCAAGGTTTTTTTTTTAATGGTGTTTGTGATAATATTTGTCAATGTATGATATGTGATAATTGCAATAAAATTATAAACGAAATTGATGATATGAATAGCAAATATATTAATACTAGAAATGTTAAAAATCTTGATGAAGATTTAGAAACATTTGTGTTTATTAAAATGAATAAGTTCTTGACTGAAGAAGAGTTTGGAAATTTATTATATAAGGGCGATGAGGAAGGAAATGATAATGATTTTATTTTTAAGTATTATAATCTGGTAAAAAGATTATATGGTATGTCTTTTAAAATTAGGCGTTTAATGAAAGAAGCATTGAATGATAATGACTTTGATTTTTTAAGTTGTGAGTATGATGTAGATGAACTTAGTTATACGGTAATAAGTGCAATTAGAACAATGGGCTTGTTTAAAAAGGAAATAGGCAATAATATATATAATGAAAAAACGACTGATAAAATAATAAAAAGAATTGAAGACGAATTTTTTGAGAGACTAGATTTAGACTAATAGTATAATTATAACATGTAAGATCCTATATGTTGTAATTATAATTCGCTTGATTTAAAAGTTTCCCTGAAAAAGCGCTTAAAGACATATTACCTTTATATTAAGTAAAGTATGTGCGACATTAATCATCTACCATTGGAAATTAGATTGAATATTATGTCATATCACTGTTATGATATATGTCCTTACAGGTATAATGATATTCTTAAAAACCATTTTCCAACTTGGGAAAGAGTAAAAAGAAACCCATTCTGGGCAATGACTTTAACTGACCAAATCTCATTATGAAATATATTTAGAATTGAAAGCGTTCTATAATTATTCCTACATATATGATATTGAAAATAATTTTAAACAGCTCTGGTTCATTGATAGTATTGATGACAAAAGAAAACACTTGAGAATTGGTTATTACGACGCAATGAGAGCACTGTTGGAAATGATGCCATTCAGAACAGAGGCAGAATGGCATATCCGATTTTATCATATATTAAGCACGGAAGACTTCTGTGACGAGGATGAAGAATTTAGCGATAGTGAAAGCGCGGCTAGCTATTATTGAGATGAATGTTTCCGTTCTTGATTATACTATAGTTACAACATATAAGATCTTATATGTTGTAATTTTAGTTTAATTTTCCCGTATAAGCCGTGGGGGTGCTTTCCTACATAGGCCTTTCCCATCCGCATTTTGCCATCCATATTTTACTGGGATTGTTTTCAAGATTTGGGTTAACGGTTTTAATTCTCCCTTTTCCATTGGTTAACCATTTTTCGGGGCGAACATAGGGTTGTTTTGGCGGCTGAACCTTGGACATTCCTACTTAAAGAAAAGGCTACTTACTAAAACATGGAGAAGAAGATGTGTACGAGACGCAGGAATGAAAAGGGAATGGAAGAATTTGTGTATGGATTGAAGTCATGCGACGCTTGTGTTGATCAAAAACGTGACTACCGCAAACGAACAGTTGAGAAGAACAAGGAGTATAACAAGAGTTACAGGGAAGCCAACAGAGAAAAAGTGCAATGTCCACTATGTGGAGTTGAGATTACCAAATACAAGATGAAGCAACATGAGGCGACGCAAGGTCACAAGGAAAAGCTAGGTTGACGATTAGAATATTCCATTTTTCTAATGGTTAACCAACTTGAGGGCGAGAATTGATTGAAAAATGCTATTGTTTATTAGACAGTTTGAATTTATTCGTTTTGGTTAAGGGTTGCAGTTTGGATCATGAAGTGGAAAAATGAAATTTTGATGGTTGGAAGTTGAGGGTGAACATTTGTTGGTATGTGGATTGATTTTTTTGAGTGACATTTTTGAGGAGGTGTGAATTAGTATGTAGTTAGGATTGTTGTTTTGAATGTGTGTAAGGGTTGGGTTAAAGGTTGGACAAATTAGGCTAAAAATGAAGTTGATGATGAGAATACTGATTTTTCTCATGATTAACTTAGTATAGGTGTTTCAATTTGGAGGTTGAAAATGGGGTGATTTGGTATGTGTGTTTAAAAAGTGCTCAAAAGTGTAGGGGGGGGTATAGGGCCAGGATGCCCCCATCTGGACGGGAGAGGCATAGTCTAACTGTAAGTAGGCAGGGTCACTTTTCGGGGAAACACACTCCCTAATTTACAATGCTGATTTGTATATATCCAAGGCCGACAGTTTCTTGGCGGATCCTTCCTACCAGTTTGTCCGGGTTTTGCGGGCACAAGTTGAATCATGGGGGGGAACAATTCCCTTGTAGATCAAGACCCCAGAGCCGTTGTGCCGGCTGCTTGTTTTGTCTTCTGAAAAGGGATCCATCCCCAACGCCATCTCATAGAACTGGTCAAGGGAATGCTGGGGTTGGCCGGACTATGGCACTGGCTGGCTCCTTTCAGTTGCAGCCGGACTATGAAAACAACGAAGCCAGCTTCTCCTTCACGGAAAAGTCGCCCATCTCGCGGCGCCCGGCCGCAGGAACCATGAACGTGTTGTTGTTTTTTCAGCGCCGAGTTTGGCTCAGGGTTGGCGGGAAAGCATCGATTTGTTTACAAGACATGGGGGGATCTATACAGATGTACTTGTGTTTTCGCTCCTGTTCGGTAGGTGACATGTTTCGGTGGACTGGGTACTCCGACGTGTTGATTCCAATGGATGCCACAAGGGTGTGGATAGGGGCTGGATGGGTGTGGTGCCTTTTGGCCAGTTCGGTTTGTTTGTCCTTGGTTCCGAGTGATGGAGAGAACACAAGCAACATGAGATTGGGAAAAGAAACGGACTGCGGCGGGTGGGGTGAGCTTTAGCCAGAAACAATAAATTGATCACCAATCCGCGGTGTTACAGGGTACCTCTGGGAGCAAGGATGGATGTAAAAGCACAATCGCAACAAGATGAATGAAAGGATTTGACAATAGGGTTCTTATAGATCGTTTTGGATGCATAAAAGGGCCCTTTCGTAATGTTTCGTGATGTCAAAAAGATGAATTGAGTGACTGATGAAAGGGTCCCCTCTGAAGTGGTTCTCCAATCGGGATTACGGAGGATTGGCCACTGAGCAGCCCAGATTTCAATCGGAGGAACATGTGAGAGCCATCTGCTCAATTCAGTCATGATTTTGCGAGTTTATTCTTGTTCGCCCATCACCATCAGAACCTGTTTGTTTCTTTGGAAGCTCAAACCTGGCTGCGTGCCCAATAGCCAGAAACCACTTGATCGAGCAAACCGTTTCGCTTTTTGAGGGGCTCAAAGACCAAGCCAGTTTTGAACAGCCCAGGACTCAGGATGATGGCATTCATTTTGTGGGGTTTCAGGATCGGCGCCAACGTCGTGGGGCGAGTGGACCTGAGTGTTTGTGGCCTGGAATGAGAAGGCGCGACGCCAATTCACCGGGCGTTGTCCCGTCCTCTTTTTGCACGTATCCAAGATCCCAAAGACACGGTTCAGGTAACATAAGCCAAGGGAAATACATACCTGCGTGCTGTTCTCTGGAGTGGGTGCGCCCAGTATATACCTTAAGCCACCCAAGTACCCTTTATGCAGGTTCGTACCCCCAGTTCGAAGCCAGCATTTGTTTGGGGCACATTTCAGGGGCACGTAGCTATTTCCCTGCCTGAAAGATGGAAGTTTGTTTTGCGTAGAAACGAATCACAACCGGCAGGTATGCTGTGCTTGACTAGTTGCTTTTGCATGTGACCTGGGATCGTTTCACCTGTACGGCTTGCGACCAGCAATTGTACAGCTGGCAGGCAGAAGGCTTGTCCAGTGACGTCCAAGCAAGCAGGTATGGAAACATCATGCGTATGCTGTCGGCTTGCGCTTTTCTCAGCCACCCGCTTGGGGCCGGTTGGGGCCTTGCAAAAAACAAAGATGGCCCCTGGTGGGACGCGGGTGTGCAGCCTGAGTCACAAAGGCTGACCCTGCTTGACCCCTTTAATTCACTTCAGATCGCGAGCAAGACGCCACATCATGTCATTCTGCAGTTGACCAGCAACACACGGGGATTTGCTTGTACAAGTTTATGTGTTGGAAACATGAAAGTATTGTAGGATAGTGGATGGCGTTTGCCACCGGACAACCGTTGGACGCCCATCGATGCTGTTTAAACTGGTTGTGAACCTTTTGCAAGTGTCAATTTCCAAGCCGCTCAACTTGGGTAGAGTCATGCCCACTTGAATGGAACTGTCATCGAGTATATGATTGTCGCTAGATCTCCAAATTGGATGGATTGGAGTTTGGAAGCATCGGTTAGCATGGGCAAGGGATGGAAATGCAGGGATTCATAGTTGCCCTTATTTTCCAGCTACTTTTGCCAAATGGGCTACTAGTGGGTAAAGTGGCTGGAAAAAAGTGACTACTTGGGGATCCAGGTAGTGCTAAGGTGCTCAAGGTCAGAGATAAAGATCCAAACCAGATCGTACTTTACGTATGGCTCCTAGTTCGGAGATGGTCTCAGGTGTCCAAAGCCAACTTTTTAACCTTTTGGTTTCCCCTTTTTAATCCATTTTTAGTAAAGGTCCCAAAAGGTTAACCTTTGATTTCTGGGTCTTTTGGGCAACTGAGTGTTTGTTGCAACCGGAGAGGGCTAAGCCGAGAATCCCTGAAGTGGAGGTGCCTGGTGTTCGGCGATCTAGGTGCCCCGGCAGTATGGTGTCTACCAACAAAACAGGGACCCCTTTACACCCAATCCGAAAAGGGGAGCACGTCCTATCGCAAACTCAGAACCATTGTCAAAGGTCCACCTGCGCCAGGACCTGTTTGCTAAAGGAGACCCATTGGGGGGGGGCCCCTTGTATTGTAGTCAACGGCCCAATCATTTTCATTTGTCATCTCCGCGGGTCGCTTGATGTTGCTTGTTGCTTCCCTTGCAAGTCGGATGGGAGGAGAGGAGCCGAATGCTGCAATTCCTACAGTTTTGCTGAGCCACCAATCAGCCAAGACTGGATAATACTCATATAAATGGCACTGCTTCATATACTGTCATTCTGGGCTAGTGTCCGACTCACAACCCCTTAAATGTTTACCCCGTTGGGTCATATAAGTATACATCCCATTTGCGGGCGTGTTGATCATAGTGAAGCTAGACTTTGGAAATACACGAACCCCCCGCGCCAGTTGCTCACGGGCGGGATTACTCATGAAAGCGTCTTTTAAAGGTGAATCCCTAATCTCAGGTTGTTGACCGATACGCTTGTTCGTAGAATGCACATGGACCGATTCCTGACATGTTGCATGTGAACCGACATAACACAAAACCCTTGTAGATTCCAGTGAACAGGTCTTGTTCTTGTGCGATATTGGGGCTTGGCTGCTCTCTCCTTGCAACCAGCACATCGCTTGCTCGCGTGCCCAAGCATTGTCATCGTCAGCAAATTACGTGAGTCAAAGAAAGGACAAGTTGTTGGCGCACGTTTGCTCGGACAATGTTAGCAAGCAAAAACTGAACAGTGACTTTAGCCTGATGGAGTCAGGGATTTAGACTAAGTTTAGCGGTCGCCCACGGAAAGCGGTTTGTTCTTGCCGGGGTCCAACCTGTTGTAGGCCATGTTTTGTGAGAGAACAAGTATCTAATGCTCTCGCAGCTGGAGATGGACATGTCAATGTGAAGATGGATTCATTTTTCGAGCCTGCGCGGACAAACATAGACTGCCGCACATGAATGGAGTGTGTTCTGCTGACTCTGACTCAGTTTCAAAAGCAAGGGTGGACTGAGCGAGCCGGGGTGTAACACAGCCAGCGGATACGTAGGAGTCAAAATACATCCTTGTGCAGCTCATGTGACGGAGTTGGCCATTGGATCAGGCCTTCACCGGAGCGAAGCTTAGCTTGAAAAAGTTGTCCCTTGGTCCTCACTGCCTCACCTGGCCTTCCTTCCTCTTGGCCTTCCTTGGCCGTTACAAGCATGAAATATATGAAGCCCTTAGCTTTGGTGTTGGGTCGCTCAATCGATGCAGGGAGAGCGGTGGACTCTCTGTGTGCCTCTTGTTTCGTCAGTCTGACGATTTTCCCTTGGTCTCCTGTCGCCTTTCCCTGCGCTGAATGATCGGCGGCCATGGCCCCCAACTGCTTTAGCTGAACTCATGGTTTAGACAGCCATGAGCGAGGTTTAGCCGGTCACAAGGACACCAACCTCAGCTTCAAGATGTTTCCTTTCAGCCCTGGACCTTTGGTTGGTGCGTCTCTAGGAAGTCAACCCATGAACCCTTTGGTGTGAACCCCGAACGTGTTGTGGTGAGTTCAGCGTTATTTATGGCTTTCTGGGGAACCAGCCTGTACTGCAAATGGGTTCTCATATGAAGGTTTGCAATCAGCCATGAAGGTCTCAGGTTTTGAAGAACCTAGGCCCGGAAGTACGCATACATATTTCTGATGGCTTCCCAAGCATCGAGTTCCCGTTAAGCAGATAGTTGTTTCATCGAATTGTCGAATTGGCACCTGAGCACTCTTTTCCCAGGCTTCAAACGAGATCCAAAGACTTGGTTCACTTTGCAAAGATCGACTAGCGAACCGCAGGTCTTTGAGGCATCTTTTGGGCCTAATGCACTCCAAGCTGAGCGATGCGTGGAGCTCAACTTTCTTGTCGCATTGGAGCTGGCAGTTTGGACCCCCATTGCGAGGCAAGCCTTGTCTCAAAGCTTGCGGGAGTTTCACTCAGTTTCTCTGTCACTCGGCTGTTTGCAATCAAAGTCTTTCCTGGGAGCCCTTGAGTTGAATCGTGTGATTTTGCGAAGTGGCTGGCAGTGCCATGTGGCCTGCTTGCAAGCGAGCGCGTACCTCTGGTCCAGCGCTGACCGACCTGTCCTTTCGGCTTTTCCAATTTCCAGCGTCCACAAGATCAACATGTCATGGTTGTTGTTGGGAAACGTTTTACATTTTGCTTATTGTGGTTCAGTGGGAAATCCCCACTTAACTGCTAAAGTTTAAGTTTTTGCTCCCCTTCCAACGTCAACCAAGATGTAGTTGGCTTCAACAACCTTGTAGTTCCCAGGCTCCGAGGCAAATGGCGGGCTCAGGGATCCCTGAGGCTTGATGCTCAGACGCCAGTGCTTCAGTGCTTCCCTGTTAGCCACACTCACAACGTTGCAGGAGACGTCCCAGGCATAAAAATATTGCCTCCCATGCATTTGGCATTTTTGACATGTTGTGTAGATCCCTCTAGGTCTTGTTTTTGACCTAGACGCCGTCGTTCACAGTCTATGAACACGTAGCCGACGTCAGCAGCATTGCGTGCATTTCGGGCAAGCTACATATATTTTCCTCCGATCAACACGTGGAGTGCGACTTGCACGCCTAGTTGGTTTGGTGAAGCCCCACGTCACAGCCCCTCGGCTCACGTCTCTCATGAGCTCAAGCCTCAAGTCACTGAAAAGCGCCGAAGGGACGGTCCCGCACACAAATCTAATATGCTTTGAGTTGGAATCCCTTATTCCTTCATGATCTACCGGGGCCATCACATTTTCCCAACAGGACACACATGATTGGGACTGTTCTCCATAAACCCTGGTGTTTGGAACCCTTGGGCAGGCAGTGGGTGCGCCAAACAACCCATCTTGTTTTGCAGGAAACCGCCAGATTGAGGTCTGCTGGTCCATTGCTTTTTCTGCCAGACCTGAGTGCCATTGGACAGCACCTGTTGGCCACCTTCAGGGGGAATGAATCAACGCCTTCAACAGGATTCTAGGTCCCGCAGTAGTGCCCTTTTACCAACTTTTTTGGGGGAGGGTACTCCTTCTAAAATAGACTGCAGCAAAAAGATCGGGTAGCCTTATTCCAAGCTCTCAAATCTGGACAACCTGGGATTGCTTCACTTTCAGGGGGTCTCTTCATTTGCGCCACCAACCCCGCAGACCTGCCAGGGAAACCCACCCCCGATCCAACCCGACGCCGCCGAGTTTCCCCGTGGCGACCAAAGGCCAAGCCGCTCGCGGAGCTGGAAGCTGCTTGGCGCTTAGATCTGGTCACTGCAGTGAATGGCATATGGTTGCGTGCAGGGGGAGGCTCGGATGGGTCGGTGCCACAACAACCATTGAGTCCGTTTCAGTTGGAAAACAACTAGAATAATATATATATATATATATATGTAGTATGCTTGAGGTTCCATGCCAATTTCCATAAAGCAGAGTCACCCTTCTTTCGGTTGAATGTTTGTCATGTTGGACCAGTCGAAGAGGTCTCGCAAGCCATCAAAGGAGCGCCGCCAAGGCATTGATCAAAGTGGCCAAGAAACTTGCAAAACCACAATCAACACCCACTAGGTCCCCCAGTAGTGCCCTTTCACCCTTTTTGGGGGGGAGGGTTCCCCTACTAAAATACACTACACAAAGAAGGGTAGCCTTATTCTGACCTCTCTACTGGAGGACCTAGCCTAGGTAGTTCGTGCAGGATGAAGACCTCATGGACCATATGATACATATGGGTGCCGCCCCTGCTGCAGTGCCCGGAATGCAAAGCAGTCCATCCAAGGCTTTGGATTTGTTTAGCATAAATTGAACACAGCAGGATGGGCAAATTGTCAATTCGTGTGACCTGTTTTGTTTGCGGAGTGTTTTCAGATTATTCACCACCGGAGTTCATGTTTTTTGTTTGCAACTGTTTGACTGCGGCATTCCAGTCTGCTCTTGCTTTACTATGAATCCCGGGACAGGGGGGGGGAATTCCTAGTCATATTAAAACAAAGGAACCATTAACCACACCTAGTACACAAGGCCATGAGAGTACATTTGTTTTACCTTGTTTGTGTTGCTTTCCGTTGGTTTTCGGCTTGCGTTTCGGCGCCCGCAGTGCCTCACATTCGGGGAGGGGGGGCTCTAGAAAGCCATAAGTAATCCACAAATGATACCACAACAAGTCCTTTCAGAATCCATAAAGACATGCATATCCTATTTGCTGGATCTCCAGGGTTTCAGATGTCTAGACCTATAGATGTTGTGTCGACCCTCTTCCCTTGCGATATTTCACCTGTTGCGTGCCTGCAAAATCACATTTTGCGCGATAAAATGCGGGCGTTGAACTGGGCGAATTCATTGGATCTGAGGCCGTTCGGCGCACGGCCTCGAGGGAGAAAAGCCCAGGCCAGCTATATTTTAAGTCACCTTGCCGTGTGTTGTGACTTTAAATTAAGCCGACAGCATGAATTCTCTTTGGTTTCCTTTCTAGCACCCTCAAAAGGACATACCCACACGGCCGTGTAGATAATCATCTCCTTTGCCTCAAAGCCTTCCAGAGCAATGCAAAGCGGAGCCCCCCGAAGATCTCAACTCCTGTCGCACGAGCCACGCTGTTGGTGTGCAAGCGACAGCCTTTGGCAGATGGTGAGCATTGCCATTCTGAGGGTAGAACCATTTCCATTCTTTCCAGAGATCCTTCTTTCTAGAAAACCACCAAAAGCCCTGGGAAAACAGCAGGTTTTTGACAAGAACGACGGTGGAAAAGAATGGGAAATCAACCCCTAGAGCCATGCGATGTTCGTCTCCCCAAGACCAAAAAACAGGAAACGTGCGTGTCCACCCCCCAGCAAAAAGTCAGGGTTTGGTTAGGGAGCCCCATCCGGAAAGGATTGACAACACCCTGAGAAAGCCCTGGCCGGTTTAGCCGAATCGAGATTGAAGCAAGTGCCGTAGGAAGGCTAGACCGCAATCAGGGGTGAAGAGCACATACCACAGGTTCAAAAGAGAAAAGCATCTGCATTTCTAACCTGGATGGCTTTGAGACGAAACGGCAAGAGGAAAGCCACTTTTTGTTCGACACAAAGAGAGTAGAAAGGTCCTACCGAAAACAAGTGCCAGTATCCCATCGATACGAACGATCGAGCACGTGTGCAACACAAATCAGCACAATTCGGAACATTGCTACAATTGTTCTGTGTGGGACATCCCACTATTGTCGGCATCGGATGGGACGGCGCAATTGCACTAGGCCCAGAGTTGTTGCATGTCCCATGATCCATTCATGGTCAAAGGATCAGCTTACTTGATCTTAGTGAGGATCCTCATGGATGATTTATCTCATCCTCTCAACCGTTGGGTGCGCTTCCCTTGAAAATGTCCCTTCAACTGCCCTATTTCACTTCCCCCTTTCTTTGGTGGTCTTTTTGTGTCCGCCGTTTTGATTTCCTTCTTTGCTCTCCCTCGGCTTCCTTTGGTCACATCGATGCCCGTGCCCTCGGAGGCGACGCATCGCCAGGGAGCGACCACTCCTTTAGCAGAGCCAAGAGTGGCCGGGGCTCCGAGAAAATCGCGGCTGGGCGGCTGGGCGGAGGGGACGCCGGCGGCTGGCTTAGCAACAGCTAGGTCCCCCAGTAGTGCCCTTTCTCACTTTTTTTTTTCTTTGGGGAGCGGTCCCCTACTAAAATAGACTACAGAAGAAAGGGTAGCCTTATTTTAACCTCTCAAAGCTGGAGGACCTAGGAGGGATGAATGACCGGACCCGGAGAGACACACAATCGCACTGGAAAGCTTCGAAGTGTAGTGCAAAGCTCCGAGAGAGGCCTCTGGAAGCGGACAGGCCCTGGTTTTTCTTGTTGGTCGCGGCCAATTCGGGAGACGGTTGCCACTTTCCGTCAGCCCTTGCGGCAGCTCGAAAGCAGTAAGGATTTCAGCAACGGCGATTTCAGCCACAAGCACATGCCCGCAACTTGTGCTGATAGTGTCTGAACAAGTTCCCTTTGGAAGGATCACGTTTGCACTGTCAGATGGAAGCAGCTTGCGCTCGGTTTCAGCGCAAAACCCCAGGTTCAATTATTATTGGGATGTGTTGATTTTCACTGGCCATGTATGCGTATGCATGTGGGTCGAAAACCGCGCTGGCAGTCGCGCGGATTTTTACAAAGCGGAGCAGAACAGGATGTTTTGTCTACAACCCCTCAAGCGCACCCGGTCAGCACTGCATGCACGCCTGGACATGATAAGAAAACACACTTCTCTGTGCCCTCTCACTCAGCTCAACTGTGACGCACCTTTGCCGCTCCTGCTTGACTGGACACCTGCCTGCGTTTGGGGAGTTTCCCTTTGCAAGTGCTTAAGCCTGCACCCCCAATTCCTCAGGATTTTGAAGGACCGTAAAAAGCGATGGTTGCGCCTTGGCGAAATGCATGCTTACTGGCACATCGAGCAATACTACGGTAAGCACCTTGACTTCAAAATCGATGGCAGGGTTGCTCTCGTTGAAGCGCGGCTGCGTGCAAACAACCGCAACACCGCGCAACGCGGCAAGCGACCCATCAACATGTTGTCACTTGTGTGAACTTGACGTGGGCTTGGGGCCAGTGCAGCTTCCCTTGCGAATCAGGAGATTCCACGGATACCCTTTGGGAGAAAGCAGAGGGCGCCGACGAAGACGACTTGGCGCGGCCGACGCGACTTGCCTGTCAGCAACATAGCCTGCAATCCGAGATGATATGATCCCGTTTGCGTCGTTCAGTGTCGTTTTGTGCATTGAATTTATTGGGGACCCGTCTTGAAAGCTGTGCTGTTTGCCTCATAAGTCCAGTTCCCTGAAGTCCTGTCACGTGGTTCTTGCGTCTTGCTTCGGCGTGTCCGTATCGGTGTCTTTTGACACTCGGAACGGGTTGTTGGAGACACATGGGGAAACCGACGCCCAGGTTGCCGGGCGCATTCGGATGTTTGGTGCCAGGAAGAGACGACCCGCGGCACCAAGGAGGAGACAGTTTTCAGGAAGCCGAGGCCTTAGCTGGACACCAGTCAAAAGGCCGGGACAAAGACCCAAGCGGTTGACCAAGACATTATCTACAAACCACGGCTTGGTGAGCGATCTGCCCGAGAACATCGTCTTCAACGCGGTTGTGCATCACCAAGCCATGATGGGAGGGGTAAAGAAGCCTTACATGGGACATCTGAGACCACATAAGTCCTTTCGGTGTCCTGCTGGTGTATCTATGTGGTGTCCCGTTGCTATTCGGATGGTGTGCCGGCATTGTTTCAGTCGTGCTTCGGTGTGTCCCGGTAGCATTCTGGTCCCGGCAGCATTCTGGTCGTGTCCGGAGATGTTGGGAGGGTGAGCTGGACCCCTGATGCAGCTGATTGCATTGACTTTGGGAAGGATTCCCCAGCAACGTTCCATTGAACAAAAGCTTACTTGCACAACGAATCACCCGGTATAGGCAAGAAACTTGGCACGAGGCAAACAAGCCTTGCAGGTCTCCCTGTTTACTTGTTGCCGGCCCTCCGGCTTCCGTGCTGGCCACTCTTGACAGCTGTTTGTTGATTGACGCTTCTTTCATGGCTGATGGTTGCAGAAGCAAGAATAGTTGTGATGCGAGCTCGTCTTTCGGCCTTCGAAAGATCCTTTTCAAAAGGCACCCATCAAAGTCAAAGAGAGAGATTCTTGCAGCTCGGGTGCTCCCCGGCTCCAATATACGAAGTAACCCTTCGTCCCTTCTGACCAGAACTGCGACCTTCGTGCCCACAAGGCTAGGTCAACCGCACACGGTCTGAAAGTAGGAGTTTTTGTTGAGGGCACCCTTTGTTGGGTTGTTGAAAAGGGAAGTCAAAAGACATTCCCCAGGTCCCCCAGTAGCGCAGTAGTGCCCTTTTACGGAAGGGTTTCCCTACTAAAATCGACTACAGAAAAAAAGAGTGTCCTTATTCTACCCTCTCACATCTGGAGGACCTAGTTCCCTATTCTGAAGGCTTCCTGACTTTCAAGTTACTTCAAATATCTAGTCGGGGCTAGCTCCTCAAGGCCGGTTCCCCCAAGACGTCCACGATACACCGATTGCCAGGCCACAAGTGCCACGATGCAGGGTCCTATGTGTAGCTCGGGTCAAAAACACCTTTGCCAATTTTGCGTAGAGTTCCCTGAGTGATGCTCTCCAGGCAGAAACCAGAAGACTCAGCCTTGGCGGTGATTTCACCTACGCCTTTTTTCGAGCCCCTGCCCACCAATTTGAGCAATGCAGGGGGAAGGAACCACTTGCCAACCCCCTTGAACATTACCTGCCTCTGATCCTGAATTCTCGGCAAGCTGGTCGGCTGGCTTCAGTTGTGGATGTCTTTTGTTTGTGGCACTTCCCCTGGTTGGTTCGTCTCCTGGCCCGCTTGATCTTCTCATTTTCCGCTGCGCACAGCTTCTCTCAGCTCCAATCATGGTGCAAAGTTGGATCCGGCGAATGCTTCATATGATGGAGAAGAACGGGGCCAAAAGGACGGGGTCCCAGCGCGTCCAAGTGTCCCACATCCTCAGCGTTCACAATATTGCTCATGGCTCAGGCGAGTTGGGATCAAATTTGCTGGGCATTACTGTAGACCTCAATTCCCAACCCCTCGGTTTGCGCAGACCCAGGCTACACCGGTTTGTGAACAAGAGGTGGGTTGCCGATCGTGCGCTTCGGATTTCCATGGCCTGAGTTGAGGAGTTGCATCGCAGGTCCCCCGGCCCTCAACAAAAAGGAGAGCCTCAAGCCGCGTGTTTGAAAATCGAAATCTGGGCATGCAAGGCAGGCCGGGGGCTTAAAGTTGCTCGGCGCCAGAATTGGTACATACTGAAGTCAAGCCTTTCCTTCCAGCATGGGTTGGCTTGAAGGGGCATCGTCGTGTGTGTTGCGACTTTTAGTTGTTTCACCTTTTGGGAACTGACTGTTTTCCAACTCACGCGCCAGAAGGGAAACTTTGTGAACCACCAGCCCAGTATAGCAGCCGAATTTGCGGCGCACTGATGCCATCCCCTGTTCCCCCGGCAAGGGTTGACAGACTTGGCAGGATTCAGTTCATCCCACAGGACTCCGAGGCAATTTCCCAGAGAAGCATTGCCAGTTGCCAGTTCTATTGGGATGGGCAAAAAACTTCGACCCCTGGTGAGAACTGTGGCGGACTCCTGGAACCCGGCGTGCCTGCAATCAAACCTGGAAGCAGCTAGTTCGTGTCCAGCGGCCGCCCTCGTCGTTCCTGAGATGCTCGAGAGCATAGGGTTGCAAAAAGGCAACAGAGCCAAAACCAAAAGACAGACCATCCAGCCAGGAACCCCCAATGGCTGGCAAATAATTAATTCTAAAACAGCCATTGGGGGGGTGGGTCCTGGAGAAGACTTGTTGGTTCTGACTCGAGTGGTTTTCGTTTTTTCCCCACCATTTTATCTGGATCACCGGATCTCCCTGTCGGTTTTGTGCCAGGTGGGGTGCCAAAGGCACGCGTCCCACGGTGACCATGGAGGAGGTGCAGAAGCACGCCTCACCCGAGGACTGTTTGGGAACGCCGATTCCCTGCGACTTGAGCCGCCTCAAAGCCCGGGTCATGGTTGTTGGGAAACATTTTGCATTTTTGCTTATTGTGGTTTAGTGGTTGAATTCCAACACCACTTAACTGCTAAGAAACAAAATGCTCCTCTTCCAACGTCAACCAAGTGGTAGATGAAGGTTAGTAAGGGATAATCCCAACCACAAACAGCTACGGCTGCCTGCTTAATTCTTGAAGCATGGTTCTGGGTAGACCATTTTTTACCGGGTTTTGATTACGACTCACTTGTCGTGTTTGGAGAAAAGGAGGAACGTCATCACCAGGATCCCCCAATGGCTGGCAGTGGAATGACCTCCCAATGGCTGTTTTGTGGTTATTTGCCAGCCATTGGGGGGCCTGGCACTTGTTGTTTGGGTCTGAAACTGGCATTTGGTTGAAAGGGGCCGTTCGGAGTGGCAAAAACCCTCTATGCAAAGGTTTGTCAAGGCGATTTGTGAGGATCCTTGGGGAATCTGTGAATCCTGGGACCAAACGGCTTGTTGGCAACGGAGGCGGGGGAAGAACCACTATCACTGAGCAGTAGGACAAACAGGAAGTGGTTGATCAGACGATGCCGGACTGCGGTGGAACACTTGAATCTTCATGGTGATGGAATTCTCACCTCTCTTGGCACATCTTCCGGTGTGTTATTGATTGTTTCAGTTCGGGAAGACTTGAGACAACTGCTAGGGATGAAAGCGCGTGGAAGGATTTCTGGACCGTGATCAACGGCATGGTCTTCGACCTTGGGCCATTTTTGCGGGACGAGGCCGGGATAGACTGGACTCCCTCCCCCGGCCCTTTTTTATGGAAAGGTTGATACATCTATGGTTTTCTTTCAGAACTTCAGAACACATTCCGTGTTCACTGGCATCGAGTCGGGCATGCCAGGCAAAGCATCCCGGCGGCAAGAATATCCTGCTGAGACAATTGGAGCTGCCACTTGGCCGAGGTGGACATGCACACCACACACCACACCACAGCAGACACCACAGGAGACACCACACCACACCAGACACACGCACACATACATACACCATACTGTGGATGGACGAAGTCCATTTCGCACCACTTTGAACCCATGGTTGAAACCATAACGTTTGTCGGTATTTACAGGGTAATCGAATCAGAAACCAGGGTTCCTTCGGTGCGAAATGGATTTCGTCCATCCACCGTATGCATAGTTCGGGGCCCCGGTCTTTGCACGAGCCCAGGACCGGGTCCGATGCCGGAGCTCGATTCGTGCGTGCAGGCCTCGACTTGCGCTTGCCCAGCTTTTGGACACCCCAAGCTAGAGCTTTGATTTTCTGCGGGGGTGTCTTTATCCAAAAAGGGTTCTCCTATTTTGACAGCAATAATTTCACGATGTGTTTGGCGAGGGTCTTTTTGGCAGGGTGAATGGGTAGATGCAGGGAGGCCTGAGAAATAGGCACGCATGGACTCTCCGTGACCCTTCGTTTTTCGCCATTGTGCTGCAGCGTCATGGGTGCGAAGGGTATAGGTATCAGGTAGAGGTGCATTTTCTGCAAGGGGCCGGAGTGGGCACCAGCAAACACTGCAGGAGGTGCACTTCCATTTTTGAGGGGGAATCTCTTTTGGGTTGGCCCCAGAACAAATGACCAGCGTTGCGTGATTCGTGTTGGCGTTAGTTTTCTGAATGGATTCGATTGGCTACAACTGCGTTTATACCCATACCGCATACCTGCCCAACATCTTGATTGTTGGTCAATTTGTGTCAAGATTCCATAGGCTAACCCTCAATGATAGATCACGGGTTAGTATTTATAGTTGAAAGAGAGCACGTTTGGGGCAGGTACCCACGTGCAAAGATGATATTCCCGCATAGCATCGGTGCCTCCTTGTCATGACTCCAAGTGTTTGTGTTTAGCCCTGGTTGCAAGTCCTTCGTGCAGGTGTCTCCCTTCAAATGCTTCTCACCAATCTGAAGTCCAGGTGGTCCATCCAAAGGGGGGAAAGGAACAAGACCACGCAGAGCGGCTCAAGAAATGCATTTGTATCAAGCTAGGGGGGACCCCCAAAAAAATACTGGTGTCTTTGGAGAAATCCGACCTTTAAAAAGCAACACGCAGTCGGAAACACACGCACGCACGCACCTTTATAAGACGCCCGCAAGTGGGGGGGCCGCCTCCGCCCGAGGCTGGCACAATGCGGCCGGCAACGCGGTGCGCAGAGCTCCGGATCATTTCGCAGGGAGCCAAGAGATTTCTCCGAGCACCCCATGTTCTAAAAAAGAACAACCCCACCACACAGGGTGCTCATGGAAAAGACGACCCCAGGGCTGTACCACAAAATTGGAAATGCCACAAGACACGACGCTTGCCGAGCTCCGCCGGACATGTCAGCCTAATCGGCGATTGAACTGAGCCCATGATAAGGGTGACACTTCCCTATTTCAGAGTTTGGTCTTATCATGTGTCGCTTCAGCTTTTATTTGCGGATATGCATAGTTCATGTTTCTTAGCATGAAATGCAAGCTGAACCATCAGGCAGATGAGTCCAAGCACTCAACGTGTTCACCGTCCGACTGCAAGAGAACGCGCAGGAAGTCTTTGAGGCGCTGTGGAAGAAAAGAACATGAATGATTCTGAGCCCCGGAATTCGGTGCCTGGTGTTACCCACGTGCCCCGTTTGTTGTTGGTGCCAAGCCCCTGCCGTTTTTTTACAGCTCAATTCAACACACCTCGGAGTACGCCCAGATTGGGGACCCCCGAATAGCCGGAGGCTTTCTTTGTTGATTTATTGGGACCAACTATATCCCCCAAAAACACGATTTCGCAAGAATCGGGAACTCCAAAAAGGCCCAGGCTGCTCAGCTGGCTGCATCCGGGCGGGAGGGTGAGTCAGTGGTAGCCGTTGTTGGTTTCCTTTAATCTTGAGTGGGGGCGGGGCTACATCTGGGCCGTGTGTTTGGATGTCAAGCCAAACTTGACAGCAATCAATCATTGACCATGCCCAGCACTCACTTGACTTAGTATATCAGAAATAAACGGTGAACAACCACAATGCTGTGTTGAGTTTTGAAGGGACACCAAAAGGAAAACCACGATTTGGGGCGGCGGGGTAGGGGTTCCCCTGAAAAAGGACGTACTCAAGCATTGAAACTGCCATAGGACCACACGTTGAGGAAGTTTGGCCTGGTCGCATCCTGTTTTTAGGCGCCGTTTCTCGCTTCTTCTTGTGAGGTTGGAGGTTTTTTGTATTACACCCTGGGATTACACCCTGGGATTACACCCGTGTTATTTTGAACCTGTTTTCCCAGGATATTACAACAACCCTCAGATTGGGTGGGGCTGTTCTGAGGTCGGGGACTTGCTGGGATGGAAGCCGCCGAAGCGCTGGTGGAGGCAGAGTCGAGCCTCGAACCCCATTCTCTGAAACCTCACCCGAGCCACAATCAAAACCTGGGTAGATGAAGGTTAGTAAGGGATACTCCTAACCAACCACAAATAGCTGCGGCCGCCTTCTTAGATCTTTGCATGGTTCTGGGTAGGCTATTTTAGTACCGGACGCGTCTGAGAACGTGATGGGAATTGGCTAGGTTCAACAGTAGTGCCCTTTTACCAACTTTTTTTGGGGAGGGTTCCCCTACTAACATGGACTACAGATAAAAGGGTACCCTTATTCTAACCTCTCTACTGGAGGACCTAGTTAACATCTGAAACCCCACCTGGTGCTTTTCAAGATCAACCCTACCCTCGTGGTCGCGCCAGCACAGAGTACCCTTGAAGCGCAATCCAAGGTTTGACGCAGCAAATCTTTGTCACTGTACACATGGTTGTCGCACCGGGCAGAAGCCCCGAGTCTTTTGGCTCAGGTGCTGCCGCAGACGGCCGCCAGAGGAAATCTAGCTTTGATACCGAAACAACATATTATCTACAAATATATATATATGTATTATAGATATATATATATATATACAAATAGAATAAACCAGCCTCGACTATAAATTGTAAAAAAGAGAATCTTTTCTTTGCCCGAAAGGGTATATGTGGCCCGAAAGGATATATGTAATAAATACGAAAGGTGTTTTTTGTTTTTTTGGTTTGTTGGTATGGGTTGTTATGTTGGAATTATGTATTTATTTTTGAAAATAGAATATAAATAATTAATATATTATATTGGTGATGTGTTTTGATTTATGGAATTTGTAATTTGATATTTTGATTTTAAACGAGAAATTATATAATACTATATTTATATTTTAAATACTTAAATTCATTTATGTGATTTGTGCTTCGAGGAATTTTTGAAACATGATTTTGTTTTGGGTTTATTAATTATATTATATAAAATTATTTTTTGGAAAATATATTGAATTGATTTTATTTATTTTTAAAATTTTTAATTTACTGAATCCCGTTATTCGAGATCGAAATTCCGATTTCGCTTCTTTATCGAGGTCGGAATTCCGATGTTTTTCGCTTTTCGAGGTTGTTATAGGAATAAGGTAAGTCTTTTCGTGGGAGGCTTTGCTGGGGGATGTTTTGCTCGGGGGGGATGGTAGAAATATTATATATGATAAAATATGGTTTAAGTGTGGGTAGATTGCATGTGATTGTTTTGAGATAATTTGAAAGATTTATTGATTTGGAATTATTTTAGGATTTTGGGTTATTTTATTAAACATTTAGTAATTTCTATTTATTTGACCATTTTAAATTCGTATTTCCGGGTTGGGAGCTTCGTGATGCGGTTAGCTCATGGAGAGTCTAACAAAATTATGTAATCGTTTGTATAGTTTTTTTAGTGTTTTTTGGATGGTGGGATAGATTAGACATAGACAAATTGTTCAACATATGCTTTGATTGGGTTGCACTGGATGGGTTTTTTGTGATGCGAATTAAGCGGCATTTGTGATAGATTTTGCGTTAAATGACCGTGTTGAATAATTGTTTTGCGATAAATTTGCATTATATTTTTTAATGATAGCTTAACATTGGCTTTTCTATGGGTGGAGTACGAATTACACACTAGAATTCCGTTATTATGGCTGGATAGACACGATAGTTATTCGCAAATAAATTTCTTCTTGGCTCGCGAGCCGCAGAAGAAATCATCAGTGTTCAAAAAGCAAGAAAATATTAAGCGTCGCTTAGTAAAGGCTAGGCCGGCGTGGCTAAAGTCGGGCTCGTGTTCGCGAGAAATTGGATCGTTTGATGGTCGGGGCAAATATTTGTATTTTTGGCAACTCAAACGGTTATTGTAATTTCGGCAATATTATATGTAAATCGGTGTTAGAAATGGATTTCCAATTTAACATATCCTAAGCGTACCGATCGTGATTCTTGCATGTTCACTAGCTGCATAGGGGTAGATATTAATACAAGATGTTTTTTTAATTTGTTTTAATAAATTATTATTTAGACCGGATCCTATGCGAAATATTGTTATAGTGTTGGTAACACTGATTAGGATAAATTCCCGGTAAAATGGATTCGTAATTTTTCGCTAGAAATCGGGGCGTTAAGTTACAAGCTTTGCAAATTAAAGCAGATTACTAGTCCAATATATTGTTTGGTTACGATTTGGTTGGGTCTATTTCGAAAATACATATATCGTCCCTATTAAAATTCCGGCTTGCGTAAAATTATGCCATATGTGCGCTTCGAAGCCGGTTCTATTCATTTAGCCTTAGGGGTCCTAAGACAACGTGTATCTTACATTGATTTCGCCTAATCTATGAAAGTAACGATTCGGTTTAGGTTTTCTTGACTAACTAGTATCTAGGGTGGGTTTCGAGGATACAATATGTGGTTACTTGACATTGAGGTTGGTGGCATAAAAGGCAATAACGAAGCCAGGATGCTGTGTAAATTAACCGCAATTCAGCTGGCACTAGCAACTTCGACAACTAATGGTTATTTATATATAGATACCAAATTAGAAAATCCTAATTTAATAAAATATGTACTTAAAGCATTATTAAATTTTAGAGTTGCGATAAAATAATTAGGATTGCAAGTTATCGAGGTATATTCCGATTAACACCTATATGCTGTAAAAGTAGAACACTAATAAGTCGGGAATATAGATTTGCATAAAATTAGCTAACTTACAACGTTTAAGAACGTACTTGAGTTATTATTATCATCTTAAATAAATTTTGCTTAGTAAAAACGATTAAGCAACTAACCCTAGCTTCTAGTAGCATATTTGATATTTTTTCGTATAAATCATATTGGATAAGTTGAATAACCCACAGAATTAACCTCTTGTAGGGCTCCGACGTTATAGCATATAGGTGGTTGAATATACTTATTATGGATAACTATACCATTGATGAGTTTTGGCGTTGGATTACTGGGTCAATTTAATTGTTATCGATCGGCTATGAAATATTAAGTGAACCTCCTTAATTTATTAATATTGCTCCCTCAGACATTTTTCGAGGGGAAACAAAATTCTAAATATTAATATTGGGAATAAAACATTAAATTGTAAACTAAATAAATTTATATATTAGATCCAAATTTATATAAGTCTAGTCTAGCTATAGATCCCATAGCCATGAAATCCGCACATTTGGATTCCTGGACTAGCATATTCTAATATAAAATGGGTCAAAAGGGCGTAAGCAAGGCGTGGCAAAAAGGTCTTAACACGTATATAGAACCTCCGACCATGTTGGGCATACTTTTGCTGAACGACAGTGCTAGAGCACTAACACACAAAATATATTATCGTAACTCCAAAATCAAAATTTATAATATTAAAAAAAACTAATATAAATACTCTATTTTATTATTATTCACTATATTAGAATTAATTAATAAAAAATATATTAATTCACGAATTCGAGTAATAAATCAAATTCTACATAAATTTGTTGTTATTTCATAAATATCTATGGAGTGCCCCCAAAACAAAACGCCAACAAATTAATTGAATTTAATATGTTGCGGCCAAATCTGGGAAAGTCGGGCCCATACCCAACTAAACGGATTTCCAATTTGCATTAACAATTCCCTCTCCTAACAAGGCCGACTTAACCCCAACAAAGTGTATTAACACCCAATAACTCCTATTAATAAATATATTCTTTTAGGCCAAATTTGGGAATAAAACCATAAAATATAGAAATTATTAACCTTAAAAATACATCCTTATATAAAACTATTATTATATATTGCCTTACTTATTCGAATACATATAAGTAGAGATTACCCTCGTGATTCCTCAATTTCCGACCAAATTATATAATTTAATCGCAAATTAGCACATAAATATACACCAAAAATTTCCAAAACTAAAGACGCACCTTAAATTAATTATGCCTAACCTATGATTTGGCCTGGGTCTTCCTAATAGACGTATATACGAACAACCGGGCTGTCGATTTACGATTAGCTTACACAACATTCTAGCCTCGCTAGGGCACATTGCCTTTTGCGCCACCAATCTTAATATCAAACAGTGGCACGTTGTTTCCTTGAACCCATCCTAGACATTATCCCAAATCAGAATATCAATGCAATGTATAATAGAACCATATATAAAATTTCAGAGTTGTTTTAAAATAGCTAGGGTTACCAATTATCAAGATTACAACGTGTGTTCCGATTAACGCCATATACCCAAAAATAAAACACCAGTAGGCCAGGACACACAAACACGCGTAGACACTATAATTAGCCAACTAACGCTTCAAGGCGCATCTGAGGTTATCTATCGTCGGCATTTTTGAACAAGCCTTGTTCAGCAAAAAGCGGCTAAATAACCCCTTTCAAACATATATAATATTTTTTAATAGAACATACTAGACAAATTTAGCAACAAATTTGCTTCCGAACAACCCACAAAATCAATTTCTTGTAGGATTAACAGAATGAATCTCCCTAATTCACTAATACTACTCCCTCAAGCGTTTCTTAAAGAAACAAATTCTGAATATCAGCATTAAGATTAAAGCGCATAATTGCAGCCTAAATAAACTCATGCATTAGCTCCAAATCTGCATGAGACTAGTCCAGCTTCAGATCCCGCAGCCACAAAACCCGCACACCAAGAAGGGCCACAATTTGCTTAGCACCTGCCTATTTCTAAGTGCTGGTGTTTCTTCAAGTTGGGCAAGATTCTCTAATACAAAACGAAGGGTCAAAAGAGCAAGTAAAGCCTAGGCTGAACGCAATTAATTGAAGTCAAATTCTGGGGGGCATATACTGCCTATAATCTCACCTTCGAAAAGCCAGACCATTGTGAGGGTGCTGAATTGCTAATCGGTGTTATTAGTCATCCTATGCCTACCCGCTGCCCCAAAAGTGTTTTAGTATGGATGCGGTCTCAAACCTAGCCTGAGCATATACGAGAATTATTTTCTTGGAAATTATGCGAGAGGTTAAGGGAATAATAATATATAAAGAAAAGAAATATCGATTAAATTATATTTATTTATTAAAATGAAAAAAAAAAACCAAATGATAATAATAAGGTAATAAATAAGAAATTCGAGAATATTTAAATATTAATTTATATATATCTTTAAATATATATGAGATTTTATTATTTTAATATATATATATATATTAAAAAAAATATTTAATTAATGTATATATATAATATACATTATATTATATATATATATTTAAATATTGTATATATATATATATATATTGTATATATATATTATTTTATAATATTTAAATATTAATTTAAATATCGATTATTATAATATTTTATTATTTTTATATTCTTTAAAAATATAATCAATTAATATTCTAATATTTACAATTATATTAAAATTAGTAGGGGCCCGCTATTTTCTATCAACGTGCGAGATAAAACCTATGACAAGAGAATAATAGAATCAGAATATAGAGTTAAACATATTCTAATAAATAATTATAAATAGATATACGATTATCTTCATATAGAAAGAAATAGGTAACTAGACCGAGCAAATACTTAACGAAAAACGATTTCGGAATATTATAAGACAATAATACTAACCACGATTTATGGGAAATTTGGCCCTATAAAAAATACAGCCATAAATCGTTTCATAACCAAATATACTAAATAACCAAAACCATACGAATATATCTCTTTATAATACATATCCTATTTCTTAATACACCCCCAAAGTCCAGAATGCCCGGCCATATGTACAGAGCCTAAAATAAGCCCTTAAAAAGCCCTTATAAAGTAGCTAAGGCTCGTTATTAAGCAAAACGTCCACAGCTTTGCCTACAGCTCGGCCGATGCTTTTCATACCTTATACGGATTTGCGAAAAAGCTCGGTTAGCGGTCAAACAATATCTGGAAAATTTGATGGAATATCGTATGAGCCAAACTCTTAAGGGCCAAGGCCCAGGCCGTGGTGGGTATGCTAAGAATAGAATATATCTTATAAAGCCTATGCCGGCAAATTGTTTTGTAATTTAAATACCAATAGATTCTATTATATATATATATATGAAATAATTCAAAAATTCTTCGTATACGAAAAACATTCCGTTTTCCAAGAACAAATCGCGAGATGCACTGAATGCCGGGCTCATCGTTCTGAAATGCACCTAGACAAGGAGGCCTACGTCGTTGAAGACGGCCCGATAAGGGTCTCACCAAAAACCAACCACAAACATATAGACATAACAAACACTTATTGGAAACTAGATAACTTTAAATTGGAGATTAGAGAATGAGTTCAACATATTCTAGGATATACATTATATAATTCAGAAAAATCGTATACAAAAAGCATGCCATTTCTTTTCCAAACACAAATCGCAAGATGCACTGAATGCCGGGCTAGTCGCTCTCAGATGCGCCTACAAAAAGGAAGCTTATATCGCTGAGGGCGACCGACACGATAAGGGCATACCAAAAACCCAGCCACGGACACAGAAATATAACAAATACTTATCGGAAAGCGCATAGCTTTAGATTAGGATTTTGGTAAGGAATATTTTCCATTGAATCCAGGGATTAAATTCCCAAACCTCCAATCCAAACCAATAATTAGGGATAAGTTAAGGCGGGTACCAAAAAAAAGAAAACAATCATAAAACAGAATTCCAATATATTCATCAAAAACAACCCACAAGCCAAGACCAAAGCGTCCGCAAAGACGCAATCTCACGAAGCTTTATGCATTCTTCGCAAAGCATCGCGTAAGCCGAGCTCTCAAGGGCTAAGTAAAATCCAGGCCGTAAAGTCTCACCAAAGAGTCAGTTAAAGGCGGTAGGGGTAAGTTAAGGCGGGCGCCAAAAAAAAGAATTCCAATATATTTTTCATAAATCAAGACCAGAGATTCCGTAAAAACACAATCTCACGAAGCTTCATATACTCTGCCCAAAAAACCGCATAAATTGAATTCTTAAGGATCAAGGTCCAGGTCGTAATAAGTATGCCAAGAATAGACCAAATCTTGTAGAGCCCATGCCGGTTAGACATTTTTGCAACTCAGACACCAACATATTTTAACGAAATACATATATCAAAAATATACGCTCTTCGTATACGAAAAAAATGTCGTTCTACAAATACAAATCACGAGATACACTGAGGGCCGAAATAAAATCACGCTAAAAAATCAATAAAAGGCGGAGATTTATCTATAGGTGCAAGCAAAGACAAATTGTTTTCGCCCAAAATTCTAGGGAAATAATCGGCCACGACCGTATTGCCAAACTCTCCGAAAACACACAAAATTTCAACCAATGAATAAACAAATATATATCCCAATTTTATTTGGAAAACACAATAGCTTCGTGTAAATCCCGAATCATTTTGCCAAAATATTCCGGGTATTTCGATAATTGCACCCCAAATATTCTTCCAAATATTTCGAGAATATAATAAATGATTATGATGTTTCTAAAATTATCTAAATTATTTCGGAAAATTAATTTACATATAAAATAAATCATTATAAATTACAATACTATAATTTAAATAAATATATTATAATCAATTAAAATAATTCTATACATTATATTATTATTATATATTTTTCTTTATATATATATATTTATATATACAATATTCCCATTAAATTAATCAAATTAAACAAACATATAATATATCATCAATACCGAATAAACAAACAAAACCAATTTACTAAAAATAAAGAATTAGTCGAACAATTTCTATAAATTTAGTGTCTACACATCTAAAAATATATTCAATAATACAACCAAATATTACACAATATTTATCCAATTATACCACACACATTTTTTCAAAAATCAACTATAAAA
This sequence comes from Effrenium voratum, assembly GCA_963377175.1. NCBI lineage: Eukaryota > Dinophyceae > Suessiales > Symbiodiniaceae > Effrenium > Effrenium voratum. The sequence continues at coordinate 478,529 of CAUJNA010001535.1, forward strand.
AATCCATACCAACAAAAAAATCAACATACATATTGCCGCTTACCATATTTACATTATAATCTCGAAATAATACCGGTTTATTAAAAAATAATTATAAAAAAATATAATTTAATATAATATAATAATAATTCAAAAAGAATCATTATATACATAATCATTTACATCTCGATAATCCTATGCCTATAACTTCTGAACATAAACATCGATGATTGCGATATCATCTCCCTTTTCATACTAGCCTTTCTCATCCGATTGAAAAGCCCTTCTCATTCATGTGTTTGTTTGCTTAATAAATAAATGATGCTTTCTTCAAAAACCTAACTGAAAACATATTCCATTTTTGTGTTGTGTCTGATTTCGTACGAAGCTGGTATTAAGCCCAGTGAAACGGGGAGTCGAAGTGCCAGGCTCCCGATGAGGACCCTGGGTCTACTTCTCCAGCCTTGGTTGCTGGGTTGCATTTTTTTGCCACGATGGAACCAAGCTGGAAGAGAGGGATACTGTGGATGGTTGCGAAATCCACTTCGCAGCAAAGAAACCATGGTTGAAACCATAACGTTTGTTGGTACAGGGGAATCATCGTTCCGGGGCTTCTCACGTGGTGCAGGATTTCGTCCATCCACTGTATGTCTTCAGGAATTCCATCTGGAATAAGGAATCATTTCCTGTATTGCGTGGGCAAACAAGCAACCCGTGGCCAGCAAGCACCTGTCATCTCCTTGTTAGCAGGATGCTGAATGGCACAGTTCCAGCGAAATGAGAAGAAACTGTGGACCTCGCTGCTTTGTCGTTTCCCACCTGGCAGTCCAACTCAGCGCTGAGTGGAACCAGCCACGTTCTTCTAGTGCTTCGCACTCGTGAAGATACTGGGATACCCTGGTGACAAAAACAGGCCGACCTTCCCTGAAGTCCTACATTCGGCCAGAGCTCTCCATGCGCCTTTGGCGCAAAAAAAAACGAAAACAAAAAGCGGCCGGCCACAAGAACGGCCGCTGTTGCCAGTCCTCCCGACGGGTCCGCCGGTTTTTCGTTCAAATGTCTGGGAACTCGGGGAAAGGACTAGGGATGTGCGGGCAGTAGGGGAGCCCCGCCCATGGTTTTAATGGCTGGGACATAAACAACAATCTACTTCCCTTCCGAACAAAACAAATCAGGGTAGCCATGGTCCCACACAGGGGCAGTTGAAGCTTGGATATCGCGTTGTGTCCAGTCCTGCCGGGAGGTGTCTGCCCTGTGACATGAGGTTTGTGTTTGAACCCCCCATCAAAAACCACTCGCCGAGAAAAATAAAAGGGATGGTAATTGGGGTCTTATGAGATGTTTGCAAAGAAGTGGGGTTCGAGCAAACCTCACAGGTGAGTTCTCCCCAGGCTTGTCACTGGAGATACTCCAACGCACTGGAACATGCCCAATGAGCCGATTTGCTCCAGTCAAGCTGCGCGGGTTGCTTTCAGGGGGGTGTGCAAGACTCAAGAATTCTGGGGGCCGGGGAGCTTATTTCCTGGAGCCAGAGCAACCTTCAACTAGGTGTGCTGAAGGTTGAGGACACATACCTGGTTGGAACAATTCTTAAAAGTCATCAAATTCATCTCATGCTCCCAAAAAAACAAAAAGAAGTTAAACCAGAATGACAGAAATCTTCCCTGTGGGACCTTTTTGAGTCATATCCTTCCTGTTGTCTCGTTTTCTTTCGTCCTGCTGACCCTTTTGCCCTTTCAACGCCAGAGACTCGTGCGAGACTCGCGCGCCATGTGAGACGCATGCCTCAGAGCCAAGAGGAACCACCGGAAGAGGTTAGCTTCAACCAAGTGCTTCTGCTTGCGGGTGACCAGGGCCCAGAAATGTGCCCAAGGCAAATCCTATCAAATACTTCGCTACATGCTTTGGACATGGAAGCTGAGCGGAAACAAAGGGAATCCAACCCAAAACAAAACTAATCTACAACTACGGAACCAATCCACAAGAAGGTACTTGGATATTAGTTTCCTCTGAAAGGGGGCCCCTGGTGCTGTTGGGAGGGAGAGGATGAGCGGGGATGTGAGGGGATGGGCATGCGGACGGGATTGGGATGGGGATGTGGACCGGGCTCAGTGCTTTCAGTACCTCATAACAGAACCGCTGTGGGGGTCTCCTTCGCTACAGCTAAAGCCACTGCTGTTGGACAGTTAGCTCATGTCTTGCCAAGTCGCACTCTATGATGGTCGGTGTGATTTCAGCTCCTGATCGAAGCAGGGAATGACTCTCCAAAATTAAGTTGGGGCACGAGGAGATCGCAAGGCCATCAGGTTGTGATTCAAGGAAAGATTCTTGATGGACGGATTGCGTCCCAAAGAGCAGCCCAACGTGACCAAACAACAGCGACCAGCTTCCCCCAAGCCATGCAGAAAGCCAAAAAGAAACAGCTGGGACAGGCATCAATGCACGTATGACAAATCAGAAGCTGATGCTAGTTTTGCAAGTGCTCCTTGGCACATGAGCAAGATGCACTCTGTGCCATCCGAACATCCCGGCTCCTCCATGATGGCGTCCAGGGTCGTTTGCATCTCTAGCATCCTCTGGTCCATTACCTGTCCGAGAAGAGGCCAAGAACATATATTGTCAGATATGCACTTTGAAGCATTTTGAAGCTTTTCCCAAACCCACACTTAGAGCATGTTTCAAGTTGTTAGGAGTCATGGGGAATCTTGAGCTGAGACAGTGCCGGCAATCGTGCACACGTGTCACAACGTGTGGGTTTACTGAACGAGCCAACCAAATGGCACATCAAATTGGGAGATCCTCAGTGTGTCAGAGCTGCTTTTTGTGTACCGGCGCTTGCACTGCCCACTCTTTCGGTGAAAAAGGCATAGGGCATCGTTGTTGTTGGGAACCATGGCATTCCAATGGCCCCAAAAGGCCAACCCACGCAATAGATATCCGAACCTTTTCCGCGGTCAACACAGCAGGAGAAACCCTGATGGAAACATAGATCCGTCGGACAAATTTAATTTCAGAGACAGCAAACAGCGTTGGAATCAGACAACCAATCACCAAAATGATTGAACGCCAATTCAACAGCATACCTCGATGTCGTTCTACAGAAGTTACTCTTCAAGGGTGCCGCCACGCTTCGGCGGAACCCTCACCCCCGCTGTCATAAAAGCGGCCTGAGGTAAACCATTTAAAGGCGTGCTTGATGCGTCTTAGCCTGGCCCACTTCTCGCAACGAAAACCTCCTTTCAGCCAGGCGTGGAAGACATGATGATCTCCAGGTTTTCTTCGAGGGTCTCGTCGGCGCTCAAGAAATTCACAAACGTTTACTGCCAAAGAGGATCGCAAGGTAGGTTTTACGTACTTCAATAAGTTTGATTCCTCGTCTGCCAACACAATGCTTGACTTGTCCCAGCTTTGCTGTCCGAGCAGCAGCAATTTGGGGTGTTTGCTTTGAGTCGGCACCCTCGTTGAGGTTGTTTCAAGCAGGATTGCGCTTAGGCGGTCCATGTTCGTTACTTGGGCAAAGGACGCGAACCGCACAAGTTGTTGTTCATGCATGTGTATACATATATATATATATATATACATACATACACACATGATGTATACACTCACACATGTGTATATATATATATATATACATATATATATATATTGATTTATTTATTTATACTCGATCGGACCTGTTCTCTGGGCAAGCGAAGTGCAAAGGAAGCGACCTGCCAACCCCTAGAAACAAAAGCAGGCGGCCAACAGGCCGCCCCAGCGGAGGACAGGTTGGCTGAGACGATGCCACCGCAGCCGTTGAGCCTCTGCGCGGCTGGAGGCGTCGCAAAGGTATTACTAAAAAAACAAACTCCAGACAAGAGCAGAAAAAAGCCAGCAGAGCGCCGCATCAAAAAAAAGGAGTAGAACTCAACGGCCGTGATGCTTTGGTTGGCGGCACTACGAGAAGCTGGCGTGTGGAGCATGGCAGAGCTCCAGCCTTGTTCCCCGCAAGGAAAGAGCAGCGTGTAGGCCAGAGGGTCGACATGCTCGTTGCATTCGTTGACCCGTTTTGTGGATGCTCGTGAGGCCAAACAATGTCACGGTTGGCAGGAGGCACCCCGTCGCGTCCTCCAAAAATTCATGGCAGGCTCGGCAGCCCCAGGCCGGCTGTAAAGGCGGGGGTCAGCACCACCGCCCCCGGACCGGTCTTGCCTTTTCAAACACACCACGCAGTCCCGCCCCCTCAGCTGGAAAGTTGAAGGCCCCGCTTGCACTTGGCGCAACATATCCGGCGCATTGGCTTCCACAAGTCGTAGGCAGCAGCTGCGCCAGGCAGCGCGGCGGGCGGCGGCTTGCCGTGCAATCTCCGGCGAAGAGCCCAGTCGAAGGCGGGCAGGCGAGGCAGCGGCGAAGCTTGGGAAGATTCGAACCCACGGACGATGGCCCTCAGCAAGAGAAAGCGATAACGCGGGGTCGAAGCTCTACTTGACCGGGGGCGGCTTCCACTACTTTTAGCCCCCCCCAGCCAAAGCCAGGACGGAGACGACCACTCTGGTGGAGGGCGGCAGCACGACAGGACAAACAAAAGGGCCGGTACGTGGCCAAGGCGGCCTGTGCGTTACCTTTTGCGAAGGTACAGAGAAAGGTATAAATATATATATATATATACAGATAGATATATATATATATATCCACCAAAATACTGCGGAGCCAAGGCAGTGAATAAAGGATATCTTGGCCGCAAGATGTACGTGGATTTGTCTCGCTGAACACCATTGTTTACATCAGAACGTGGTGACATGAAACTTTGATGAACAACTCATCTGACTAGATCATGAGCGAGCACCAGTAAAAACAATCAGGGAATGGGGTGGGGTTGAGCTGCGCCAGTTGCGTTGCGCGCCATCCTGCCAACAAAAGGCAACATATCACCACAAGTGGCATTCCGAGAATCGATCCCGCTCCCTGATCCTGCTACAGCAAAAAGGGGAAGCATGAATCCTTGCAAAAAGGGACATATAAGGACAACCGGTTGAAACTTGGCAGACGTATGAAAGTGCGACACCCAACTTGGAGATTGGCAGCTCTTAAACTGTATACGTGTTCTGACCCATCCACTCCTTCCTTCCTTTCTTGGTGTCGGTTCAGGCTTGCGAGAACGCAAGCAGAAGGAGCGCTTTAGGTCCTGACTGATTCTGGGAATCTCTGCCATAGCATCGCTCTTACGCAAACCACATCTTTACCGCATCTAGCGGGACGGGACGCGATAGCGGCGGTTCCTGCAAACCACCGAAGAGCCATATCTGATCCAAAGTGGCAACAAAGAAGCTCCGTATTGTGAGATATGCTCGGTGACAAGTTCCTTGCCTCCACTTTGCCTCTCAGCTTCTGCAACTCCGCATTTGGCATTTCCTGGCCGAGTGGGCATACGTGTCAGCCACAGACCTTTTGCGCATATCACTTACATCGCAAGGTTGTCCACAAACCATGCTTGAGGGTAGTTCCACAAAAAGACACAAGTCATGGCAGTCTTCGCCAGGTGGAGCACGCACGAGGCCGGATTCCCGGCGCATGCACATGTTGGCCAAACGGAAGAGCGTTGCCCGAGAATCACAGCATGCTGACAATAGCAAACATGAAGATTGAGGTATTGAAGCCACCTGCAAGAGGGCAGAGAAGCAATGAGCTAGCATGAAGGCAAAAATGGAAGGGGCCCGAGAAGGAGGCCGAATGCTTCCAGCATTGGTTCACGCAACATGTTGTGGACACCTGGCGGTGGCTCAAAAAACCGGTGCTAAAATGGAACCCTGGTAAGTGGACCCATGGACCAAAACCTTCGTAACCCCTCCTGCTTAATTTTGAGCCACACCCACCTCTGAACACCGCAGACAAGGAACCCAGTCAAACCAAGGAACAAATGGAAAGGCAAGACGAGGAAGGGGCCGAAGACGAAGGTGATCGAACGCTTCCACCATCATGCTGCTCACAAGTATCGGAGTTTCGCACAGCACGGACAGAACAAAATCCAGGAAACCATGTTGCACAGCAAACAAAACCTAGGTCCTCCAGTAGTGTGGTTAGAATAAGGGTACCAACTTTTTTCTGTAGTCTATTTTAGTAGGGGAACCCTCCCAACCAAAAAAGGGGGTGAGAATGGGCACCCCAGAAACTGAGTTGCGCACGCCTCCTGTCAACACCTATTGAGGAAGTTCCGCCATCGATACCAGAAACACATGCTCTGGATGATGGTTGATGCGCGCAGGCAAGTCTTTCTATCATTTGAAACGACTGCAAAGTCCGGGATGCTCGTGCAAACATGTTGAATTGGCTTTCAGAAGGAATCAACGAGAAAACATCCTTTTTGGAGGAATCAGCATAGCTTGGCACGTTCCCGCCGCGTACTAGGACTTCAAGTCGAGCAACACACACAACTACGGATGACAAGCATCGCCATAGCATGGCTTGCCAAATACCTGCCTCGCCAAGAGCCCTCGAAAAAGCAGAAAGGCCCCCCAATCATCGCTTTTCATCTCGGGAAATTTCCTAGGATGAGCGTTGGCAAAAGAATTCTCCAGCTTAGGCTTTTTGGAAGTGGAACCCATGTAGATGCTTTTTTGCATGCTTGCCACCAAGCTTTTTCAGGCTCTCTGCAGTTACCGCACAAAGCAAGCAGGTTGCCCGGAGCTTCAGTTTGCCCGCCCCCTTGGACCTTCATCTCGTAAAGTTCACGAGGGTAGCGCTCGCCCCGCCCGCCCGAATTCCACGCCTGTGACACCGAGGGAACTCGCATCTGGCGGACGCTTGCCGCAAGTACCAATACCAACCCATGTCGGGTCTTTGGCCATCCCAACTCCAACATCGTGGGCGTGAGAAAACTGTGGTTTCCTCAGGGGTAAATCCCATACCAGCGGACGCCTCTTCGAATCTGGACCAGACTTCGATGCCCAGCAAACTGAACTTGTTGCTGAATAGGGGTTGAAAATCAAGAAGCGGCCAGCCTTTGACATCCTTTCTTGCAAACACTCGCTCCGACCAACACTCAGAAACCCAAACATTGTGAACCATCTCACATTTAATAGATACATTCGCGAACACACAGCGCCCGCTTGTAGCAATTGGGCAGCCCGTCAAAACTCCAAAGTGGGATAGTCAGGTTGTTCATCGATTCCTAAAATTGGGGACCCCTCCAGGTAGGTGGTGTCCTTTTGGTTTCCCAAAGCCACCCCAAAAGGGGTCCCCCTATTTTGAGAACCTCCCGTTTCCAAGCACAGCCGCGCTTGTTCGGAATTCAGTATGACCAGTCTCAACAGCGGCGCGTGTTTCTCGGACCGAAGCTTTACACGCCTCACAAATGCTGGGCGGGACGATGATGCAGTGGGCTGAAGTTCGGAGATCGTTCTTTTCCTTCCTCCTGCCGAAGCGTGTTCGGTAGAAGGACCTTAGTATTGCAGTCACACATCCCCAGTGAGCCCCATAAGCCTTTGCACCGAAACTCCACCTCCTGCGCGCCATGTTCGAACTTGTATGTGGGTCATGATCATGGTTCCCTGGATAGGAGTTCTTTTCATTGAGAGACACTTTCAGGCGTCGGTGACCATGCCTACCAACCTTTGGTAAAAAGATGCTTTGTACACGGCACATCTGCAAATTGCGGGACATGGAATTTGAGAGGGATGAACGACAGCCAGCCAGCCAGCCAGCCAGCCAGCCAGCCAGCCAGCCAGCCAGCCAGCCAGCCAGCCAGCCAGCCAGCCAGCCAGCCAGCCAGCCCAACAACGATATGTACGACCCAATAGTTGCCCATAGCCACCTGAAGTGAACACCCAGAAAGTGAAGACCCGAACTGGCATCAGGTTTCTAATGATACAGATTCCCTGGCCGCAAACATGTGGACGAGAGTCTGAGAGGGGCGGACTAGGGAATTGAACTCTTTCCATGTGCCATGGACACTTGGATCATATTCTGCAGGCATGACCCCCCCCAAAAAAAACAAAGACAAGAAAACTGACTATACTCCAGAAGAAGACGGTTGCAAAACAAAAGCTACACCACTGCAAGTCATGCACCACAAGCGAACAATCAAAGAACCACCGCAAAGAAACAACAACGGGCAAGCACCCAACCAGATTTGAAGAACCGGGAAGGGATGTCCTCCTATCGAGCAGCTTGCTGAATGCGCCTTTGGCCCAACAGGTTGGCGCCATTCTGACGCCTTTTGGACAAAGCCCGCTCAGCACAAACCTCGATGATCCCAAAAGTGTCATACATGATCCCAAAAACACACCCTACACAACCTAATGCAAGTGCAAAACCGGCGCATGGATCGCTATTTCAATCATTGTACCACTAGGCCCAAGAATGAGGCGCCACCTCAGATCTGTTCCGCAAGACCCCTTAGCACACTGTGGTTGTGCCGCCATTTAGCATTGCATGTGCGAGAAGTGTCACGCAACTCGAGTACCACCAACCTCCTGGATGGTGAGTCAAAGCAACTACATCAACGCCCTATATAACTATTACATTTTCCCCTCGTCTCTTACTTTGGCCGCCAGCCCTTTCACTAGCATCGAAAAAGTGGTAAATCAAGGCCGCGCGCCCAGTGCCCCAGCAACCCGCAAAATCACCTAGAGCAACCTACCTCCTTCAGCTGTCTCGGAAAATATACTAAACTACTGGAGTGTAAAGAAAACACATGACACAACGAGTCGCACAACACTTAGGTGACCATGCTACCGGGGGCAAAAAAAAACACATGCCAAACATCAAAGTGAGCCACCTGGTTGCAAGATTGCATTGGTTTCTCTGCGCATGTCCGCAGGTGAAAATAGGCTTTGTCAGCTCCAGCACATGAGCCAAGCAACATTAGGGGAACACCAAAGTGTTGATCAGAGAGTTTGGGCTCTTTGTTCCTTGGGCGTCTCTGCAAACCCTTCTTCAGTGCTCCAAAGTGTCTCCAGCGTAGTCAGGCTCCTGGAATGGACAGCTAAATTTGGCAAGGTGCTGAATCGTGTGCAGCGCCAGTTTCTTGTAGCTGCCTGAGATGCTGAGATTCAAAACGATAAAAAAACAAAACACAAAAAAAGAAAAGTGGCCAAGAGCTCTCCCAGAAACATGACTTCTGTAATTGGACCAGTTTCCGGCCGATGTAGGGAGTTGGCTGCCTTTGCAAGGGAATAGAAGCCATCCAAGCAAATCCAACACTTGGTCCCCAGCTCGGCAATGCTTGGAGTAAAGGCTCCGAAAGCATTGTTTCCCAACTGGGGGGATCGTTCAGTCCAGCCCCTCTGATACCAACATGTTTCATGCACACGCGCAAAAGCCGTACTCCCCTGCTAGCCACTTACACTCTGCTCTGATCCGTGCGAGTGCAGGCAGCTCCGTGCAAGCTGCTTAGCGCAAGTAGATTTGTGCGAGTTGCTCTGCACAGATTGCTCTGTGCAGGTTGCTCTGGGTGCAAGTTACTTTACGCAAGCTCTATCTGCCAGTTCCTGAGCGCGGCGCACGCACTGCTCTCCTTTTGTACTCTATTGTTGTGATTCTGGAAAAGCGAGCTGCCGGAGCGTACTTTTCGCACTACCCGCCTACAGTAATGTGGTGATTCTAGCTTGCAACGCCCGTGTGCGGACAAGGTGTGAACCGAACCCTTCGATCGCCAAGTTTAAATCAAAAGCAAGCTCTGTGAGCAAGTTCTGTGAGCAAAGTTCGCTGAGCAAGTTTGTCTGAGCTAGTCTCTCTGGTCAAGTTCTCTGAGCAACTTCGGCTGGGCAAGCTGCAAGAGTGAGTCCACGGGCTCCGCACAGACTTCGGATACTCCTGGAATAAACAATAATGAACCCCCAAAACCTGCCGAAATCAAGAGCTCCTCAGATCCAGCGGATCCGGCCCCTGTGATGCTGAAGGGGAAAATGAAGGAATCCAACAAGGCAAACCAATAAAGCATGGCGGTTCTCCTTTTGGTCTTCCTTCAGAACCACTCAAAGAAAGGGCACCCGCCCAATGTGCCAAACCATTCATGCAACAAGGAACATGGCATACCCTTCAGGACTCCAAACCAGGGGAAACAAAAAGGAAAACACCACAGCCCATGCGTCTTGTGAGCGAGACCATTGCCTCTGCTCGAACCCCGGCCTGTTTTGAAATGAGCACTGTGCGATAAACAACGTTTACATGCCTCACTGCCACAGTAAGTCAGGTTCAGAGTAGTTGTTGAACTGACTTCTAAGGCACACCAACATCTGCCCGAAGCACAGTAGCTCACAAACAATTACTCTCCAAGGCAACTTTTGACCTCGTTTGACCTCAGTGCTCATGATGATTGCCCAGCGACATGTGCATCTTATAGGGAATCGCGGCAACCATGTGTCAAAGAGCTTGCCTTTTTTGGGGGTTTCTTTCTTTGCGGGTACTTCCTATTGGTTGGCTTTAAACTGAAGGAACAACTAACACCGTGTATTCTGCTTGGCGGTTCCCTATAACAATACACACCTAGGTCCTCCAGTAGAGAAGTTAGAATAAGGGTACCCTTCTTCTGTAGTCTATTTTAGGAGTGGAACCCTACCAACCAAAAAGGCGGTTGAAAAGGGCACTACTGGGGGACCTAGAGGGGCCCCTTTGATCCTGCGTTTCCCCGATTTTCCCATGTGAGTGCTGCCAAGGGCACGTGGGACTGTCAGCGATTCCAACAGCTGGCCTCTGTGCCACTCCTGACACGCAGGGAGGGCCAAGCACCAAACATGTAAAAAAAAGAAAAAGACAACATTAAGAACAACGCCTCACTCCTTCTTCAGCAGGGAGAAAAACACTCATTGAAGCTTCTCCATCCCAAAAAAACAGCTGCCAAGAGCCTTTTTAGAAAGGGACCTTCAATGTTCCCAAAGCTGAGTCGGGCAACCCTCGCCACACATGGGTTTGCAATTTGGGACCCATAGTGGGTATCATCTAAGGTGGGATCAACACGTTTCTGGGCGTAGCATGGTTCTAACGCCTCCAAACTTGATGTGCCGTTCGTGGAGGTTCAAAGGTGCAAAAGCCTATGTATACGTATATAAGTGGACCTTCTTGAGTCCAAGTTAGCTTGATGTCTTCCACACAGCCTGTTCATTCCTAGTTTCAGGGCAAAATCGATGGATGTTGGGTGGCTTTGCGTGACAACAAACCAATACAACATGCATTGCGTGCAAACGTGAAATAAGAAGGTGGATATAGTTGGGAAGTGCGCCTTTGAAACCCAACAAACAGTCCTTAAAAACTGTTTGGGAGTCAGCCGGTCCATTTCATAGGTAGCAGTTGCTTTGACAAACCCAGAGGTCGACTTCTGAAAACAGAAACCACTTGAGACAGCCGCCGCTAGGCAATCAAGGGGTCAAGTCAAGGTGTTTGATACTCGCTGGGTAGCCATTGCCACATGGCGTCGCTACGATACTTGATGTATTAGTTGGGGGGGGGCAATGGAGCGACGTGCATTCACAAGGCCTCTGGCTGGGTGACCGGCTTGACGCAATCATTGCAAACGGAAACCATCGCAAGCCTACGCCAGCCAACAGCCCATGACATTGCATAAAACCCTGCCTTTACACACAAGCACGAACACTACACACACAGAGACACAACGACAAACACAAATACAAGAAACACACACACAACCACAAGCTTAACCAAAACTACAACCACAATCACATACACAAACTTCTACAAACTCAAACACAACACAAACACAAATACAAACACACAAAACGCCACTTGCGCACACACAACTACGAAGACGGAAACGCAGAAGCACGCACAAAAGACACAGACACCCACACACACACACACAGCGAACAAACAGACACGAACACGCACACAAACACATAATCACATACACAAGCACCACATACACACATAATGAACACACATACACAACAGAACAAGCGCGCACACACACACACAGACAAACACTCAAAAACACATTCAACAACGAGTGTGGACAGAGAAAGAATCAGAGAGATAGAGAGAGCGTGCGACAAAGAACAACGACCACGCACGTGCAAAAGCAAACAAATTCAATCACGCACACCCACGCAAAGCAAAATACACCCGCACACATACACACACACACAGCACGCCCATAAATTGCTGAGAGGAAAAGGCAGTTAGTAGCACCGGTGAGACCGGGCCCTGCTTCCATCTTCTCCACAACAAGTCGTCTATCAAATCCGGACAAGCACATCCGAGTCACCAAACAACTGCTCAGCCTAATTCAAGGCAACGGCTTCTAGGTTCCAGAGGTCAGAACAGGACTGTAGCAATTGTCCTGCGGGAAGGCACAATACGGTAGCGGGTCTTCTCTGAGCTTTGGACTGGATTAGAGGTACCAGGTCCTTCAGAAGAGAGGTTAGAATAAGGGTACCAACTTTTTTCTAGTCTATTTTAGTAGGGGAACCCTCACGCAAAAAAGGGGTCAAAAAGGGCACTACTGGGGACCTAGAAAAGGTATGAAGCCTCTGAAAGCCGCCAAACAGCAAGGCTGTTGTGGCAATGAATCCCGGTCCTTGCGCCGCGCCACCTTGATCCAGATGGCCGCGCAGGCGGGAAATTCGCCTCACGGACAGAATTACTTTCTTCCCAAGGAGATGGGCAAATTGGACAGAGCCCCCTGGTAGTGTTGGCAAATTTCAGTGTCCCCCATGTCCCTCCAAAATTGAGGAACTCGCCTACCCGCCCTGATTTCCAAGTCTGGAAAGAAGGTTGTAGCATTCATGAGGCGATGTGACCCCGAAAGAGTCTATATAAGTATTGCTTCTCTTCTTGTCTCTGCCCAATAGCCACTGACTCAAGGGCTTGCCCGTTGGGACCAGAATGAGCTCACTGGAAGCCCCGCACAAAACCAACAATAACAACCCATCAGGGTGACATGTCTCAGGTAGGTTCACGAATTCTTGCAATTCACCTGGTGAATCACGCCAATTACGCCTACAAGAAACACCTTCATGGACGGCGTCGAGGCAGCAACATGTCACGGTTTGCCTTGCGCAGGTCTAATGAGACAACCAGCGTTAAGGTCTGTACCGACAAAGCGTTTGCTCAGCCGCGTCGACATGTGGGGGGCCAAACCACTGTCCGGAACAAATCAGTCAACTGAGCAACGACATGAATGGACTTCCAAGGAAGAGTTTCAGAGCCAGACGGTTTCAGCAACTGGGATTTCCGAAAAGTAGGGAACGAAAGCGCCAGGTATCATGAGGCAAGTCTTCCAAAGGTCGGCTCAGCCATGTTTTGTGGGAGCTTTTTCCGGGCACTCCCTCTGGCCATGCCAAGGCACTTTTAAGCTCCAGTAGGTCTTTCTTGTGCAGCACCAGCCTAACAGATGATTGTGCAAAATGGGCCTGTCTTCTGGGAGGGCTACCCCCTGATCAGGTTGGCTTAAAGGAAAAGGACAAGGACCATCAAGAGCGTAGATGTCCCTTTTGTTTTCCCAAAATGGGTGGCCCTGGAAGTTGACTGAACCGCAAGCAACCAAATCAACGAAAAAGGACCTCTATGATCAAGAGTTTGTGGGCCCCCATTTGGACAGATCATGTGAGCTGCTCGGATTACCTGCATCCCGCCCACGAGGTCCAGAAGTTGGCCACCAAAAACGGCAGAAATCAATGGACGACTACCTTGGTGTTAGGAAATACTACTTTTAACCCGGGATTGAGAATTCCAGACATCCAGAACTCCAGAAGGACTTGAAAAGGAGCTTCGGTCCATGTCTACATTTGATTTAGTATTGCTGACGGGACCTTCCCTTTCAGATTTCGATTGAGTTGACTTTGGGATTTGTTGGATTGGATTTCCCATTTGATTCGGTATTTGCTGGATCTTTCTTTGGAGACTTACTTTAAGTTGCACTTCAACTGTTGAAGCTTGACGTTCCGTTGGAAGCAGTATTTGTTGCTGAAGCTTCCTTCTGGCTTTCTCCTTCGAGTCTCCATGATATGGTTTAGCATTGCTGGAGCTTCCGATTGACACTTTGTTTTGAGTTTCCACG
>CAUJNA010001535.1:497500-582500 GCA_963377175.1 Effrenium voratum
CAACCACAACCACAACCACAACCACAACCACAACCAGCAATCGCAACAGCAACAGCAACAGCAACAGCAATAGCAACAGCAACAGCAATAGCAACAGCAACAGCAGCAACAACAGCAACAGCAACAGCAACAGCAACAGCAACGACGACGACGACGAGTTTTCGGGTTATGTTTGAAGCACTCCGTTCCCCTTCTGGGGCTGGCAACGAGAACCAATCAGATCAGATTCCAATGGTCCTCGAACATCCATTGGGCTGGTTCACTTGGGTGAAACCATCTCGTCAAATAGGATATTGATATATAGCTTGTCATATGTTCCAAATCCGCTTGGCGACTACCCTTCACTTGCCCGTGTTTGCGTAGCTCTAAGTGAGCAAGCAACCCCTTCCCTCGGGACGGATTTCACGTTCTTGGCAAGCGGCGGAGTCTCCGACAAAATTCCCTGGCCAGGAGAGTCGGATCGCATGACATACTTCCTGCACAAATGACCTCTCTTTCGACCCTTGCATTCATCCAAACTGGCAAACCACAAGTTTAAACAATATGCTTTGGACAGTTAAGTGAGTTTTGTCTCAGTTGTCCCAAGGGGAAGGTGAAAGCCCAACTCATTTTGGATTGTCACGACATGGATCGCAACCGGCAAACCAAAGGGTCAAAAGGTCAGCTTTCGACAACGCTGAAGAGTTGACGACTGGCACTGCCGCCATGTTGCCGGGGACCGTAATTCCGGCACAACCGCACTAGTTCGCACAAACGCACACTGAAACGCATCGCTCACAAGAAGGCTCATGAGGGGGCCAGGGAGTCCATGTGGCATGTGATCAACCCAGTGCCCAGAGTTGACCGAGGAGCGCACCTCGGGCCAAAAGTCGGATGCGAAGTCAAACAGTTGGCTGCATGAATTCGGGCTGAAAGACTTTGAAAATTCTGAGGTGTTGCGAGCCCAACATACCCTTCTTGGTCTTCCAAGGACCCCCAAAACCAGGGCCTTCTTGATTTTGAACTTGACTCCAAATGGAAATTCGGCCCAAGGCCTGCTTTTCCAGGGTCCTGGAAGATCAAGGCCCTGTTTATTATATTTAATTCAATGTTACTTTTATTTTTGGGGATAGGGTGGGTGGGTGGGTGGGTGGGTGGGGTGGGGGGAACAAAATTGTTTGATTGGGTGAACATCTTGTGTAGCCCTCAAAACGAATGAGACACACTTGCACCTAAAACACGAAGACCTTCGTATTGTCTCTAAGACTCAGATTCCAGTCCATGTCAAGGCTCCGAACTGTCTTGTGTCTGGAGCTCTTTATTCCTTGCCAAAAGTCCAAAAACTCATAGCAGTCCTTACTGCAATGCTGACAGCCCCAACTGCGGAAAGTAAAGGCACATCTGTGTGGGCAGAACGCACCAGTCCCCGAAACCCTGTGGGTTGTCCGATGCAAATCCTCGCCTCGCTGTCTCCCAACTGGCTGGAAGAGGGCGGGCGGCTGTCCGCCAAAGGCAGATGGCGCTTGCCAATGTGCAGCGCGGAATGGACCTGCAGAAGGGCCAGCTGAAATGAGCGCCCCCCTTCCACCTTTGGTTCTATCAAGATGGGGATTATTACCCCCGTGACAGCCCTCACTCAGATTTCTAGATTGCTTTTTGAACCACGGCTTTTTGAAAAGTATGGTTTGATGGGTTGAATCACGGCAAGGACGCACAAACTGGTTCTGCCACCTTCCAACCAGCAACCTGAAGCTTCCCAACTCGGTGGGAACTTCAGACCATCCCTTGTGTTGTTTGATCAATGCTATAAGTGATACAAGTCGTAACAAACCTCGTGTGGGTCAGCGTGTTCCTGTTGTGCCCGCTAGCAACGTCACCCGACACGGAAATTCAATCCACTCAAAACACTTGCCATTAACTTGCTGGTGCGATAAGTAGGGAATGTGGTCGAATGAACCCAGGCTTTGGTCCCCTTAAAGGAAACCACCAGTTGGGTGGTTCAAAGGGGTCATTCCATCGTTCATTCTC
Organism: Effrenium voratum; assembly: GCA_963377175.1. Lineage (NCBI taxonomy): Eukaryota > Dinophyceae > Suessiales > Symbiodiniaceae > Effrenium > Effrenium voratum. The sequence goes on from CAUJNA010001535.1 coordinate 499,508, forward strand.
TACTGAGCAGCAAGACATTCGCACGAAAGGCGACACCACATCCCACTTCCGGAGCTGATTGGCCGCCAGCAACTACTAGGTCCTCCAGTAGAGAGGTTCGAATAAGGGTACCAACTTTTTTCTGTAGTCTATTTTAGTAGGGGAACCCTCCCAACCAAAAAAGGGGTCAAACAGGGCACTACTGGGGAACCTAGCTTGACTAGGAGCAGTAGCAAGTTCATTTGGGTGTGGATCAAAATTAAAGAGCCAGGGTTACGCAGGTTTTAGTCTTTGGTTCCATTTACCAAGGTGACCTTTTGGTACATCTATTCCTCCATTATATGCTCAAGTCCCCTGGAAGAAAAACTAAAAAACAATTCCAGTAGTAATAGATTCCCTTTAAAACCAACACTGGGAAAAAAAAAACAAAAAAAAACATCTTCTGGACCAAATGGAAGTATTTGAGCCGCAGCCACTGGCTTTGATTCCCCCCGTCCTCTCTCCCCCCGAACCTCGGAGACGGTGAAGGGCGCCAGGCCCCCGTTGGGCGCCGGAGATCCCACAAAGGCCAGGGTGCCTCGCGGGTCTGGTCTCATGGGCCCGGCACCCAGTGGACTGGGATCAAGCCCCCGAAAAAGTGGCGCGGAGTTTTTTTTTCCTCTCCATCCACGAGATTCCAACTACAACTTTGGTGGATGAACCATGGAAAATCTCGCCATTTCGAAAGAGGGGCGGACGTTGAATCCTGCACAAAGACCTCAGGAAAGACGGATATCTCGCTCATGCCCCTTCATGCTTGACTGTTATTTTTTCACCCGCAAATTTGCCAACCGTCCCAAGGGTCGAACAAGGTTAGCAAAGCGTAAGCAAGAGGTCCCACGCAGCGAAAACAGCTTCTCGCACGCATAGACCAAGTTGCAAACATGAAATGTCACGGCCATGTGGCTGTGGCTCAAAAATAGGCACCCAAAATGGAAGCCGCTAAATAGAAACAAGAACTAAAACCTGCGGTCCCCGGTTGGTTTAATTTTGACCCACCCCCATGTGTTGCTTTGCTCGTCCAATTTGGGTCAAGGAGCCGCGCAGAACCAGATAGATGTGCACCGGCTGATCTGCGTTCCTCAGATCAGCGGGAACATTGAGGAAAACACCCCCTATGAATCCGCCTAATGTTGACCCCGGATTAATATTTAACACACCCTTTTAATATGGGGCAATATGGGGGTAATATACCCTTTCAATCCGCATATTTGTTCATTAATATGGGGGTGCCCTCTGTTTTAGTGGGGATACATCACTTTTGGAGAGAACACCCCCATATTAACAAACAGGGGTTTCTTAATCCGGGGTCAGCAGTATCCGTGATGAACACGAATTGACTTGGAATTCCCATATGCTGCATGTGAAATCCTGCTTCAGGCGGGGCCGGGGTCGCCGGTAAAGTCAAATTCGGATGAGCTGCGCATCACATATTGGATTGCCTCCAAAACGCATCATTTGTACTTCCAAGACAGGTCAGCTGTTTCGCCGAAGCAAGCTGACTTTGTAGCTCTGTCGAACTTGCAGCAAGGTATAGGGAGATTTCCCAGCAGAAGTGTGTGTGTGTGTGTTGCGATGCAGAAGGACCATTCCAGAAGGCCCACTGTTGCCCAGTCACCCTCATAGACAAAGGAGCCCCTTTCTGGTGGCAAGCCCATTTGCTTTGGTGACATCAAGCAAGCAAGGAAAACAGATGGCCAGATTTCGTACCTGATTCATAAGACTTCCTTGAAGGTCAAACCTCCGGAATTCTCATCTCACGAAGCCCGGGATCTGTCCCACAATTCCGGTTTCCGGTCTCCCCACAAAACCTGGCTTGGATTTGGAGAGCCGTGGACATGAACAGCATGGCCTCACTCAAAACAAGAACGGCCAAATGTTGGCCCACTCAACGCGTCTTCAGCCTGTCAAACTTGCCAGTCGCAGTGTTGCTCAAATGTCATGGTGCTTCAAAGACTTCATGGGGTTCGTTGCGACATGCTACTGGCTTGCAGACCAGGTATCCGTGGGTTTCAGCACGGCCATGTGAGCAAGCAAGGGCAATCGGGCCTTTGGTCGGATGAAGATGTCGATCCTGAAACTATCCGGACTGTTCTGCATCATTTGAACCAGCTACTACGTTTACTGGGTGGCACTATCTGATGGCATGGCCTAACCGCCTTCTTTAAAGAAACGCCTGGTGTTGAGGGAATCCAGAATCGCCAGGCGCGGCCGCACCGATTTCTGGTTGAGACTGGTGCCAAGTATCCTTCATCTACCCAGTTCTTGATTCTGGCTCAGTTGGCTTCCAAAGGGCTTGCGAGCTCTAGCATACAAGTTGCACCCTGTGTCTAACGTCAGGACACTCCGCAGTGGAATGCCTACCTCAGGGGTTCCCTTTCGATTCTGCCGATCCCTCCGCCTGAAGAAAACACAACAAGCCAAAAAGACCTGAGGCCAACGGCTCGGACTTTTTCTTCCTCGCTCTTTTTTCCGCCGGACCAGTTCGCTCCGATAATTTTTTCCACGGGGCTCGCCTCGTCCTACCCCCCCAAACAAAATGCATTCCCAGGCGCTGATACACCACCTCCTGGAACTGGAAGATCTTCCTTGGATTCGGATCGGAGCGGAGACGTCGCCGGTGAATCGGGGGAAGACAAAACAAAGACATCTGGAAGCCATAGTTGGAGTCAACATGGGTGTGGGAGTTTCAGACTGAAATCTGAAAGTCGAGTTCGGCAGATTCAAGGCAATACCACGCAGATCACAGACCCCACCTTCCGGTAAGTGGGGCCCCTTTCACAAGCTCGGAGCACACACGCACACACTCGGTGTCCTGGGCAGCTTGCGAGCTTGCAGCGGTACACAAGCCATTCCGGGCGATTGCTTGCGTTGGGGTCTTGGGATGACCTTGACACCGCAATGGGTCAAGCATGCAGAAGATTCCGTGCAGTGATACAACAAAGAAAGCTCCCCTCGCCAAACCGCGTGACAGATGTGGGCAAAAGTCAGGGGACATCCCAGCCAAAGTGTCCCTTGCCCCCAGACATACAGCTGAGCATAAGAGGAACCTAGTCTGCCAGGAGCACCAGGCATCCCGTCAGGTTCCAGGTTGGTGGCAGGTACTGTAAGGACTCAAATAGTCAGAATGGGGGTAGGGGGGGGGGAGGGTTGGGCTACATCGATACGACAATAAGTCATTATCATTAGACAGCAACCAATTGTCATTAACCGAGCCTTCATATCACTGAAGGCTGGGGAACCCACCAACCAAAAAAATAAAAGCTGGAATCCAGCAAACACCTTCTCATGAGGTGCTAAATGGCTATGAAGTTCAATGGTTGGACCACACTCCAAATGGATGGGCAGAAGTCCCGTTCAAATTACGTCCAAGCAGCCACAATGTTGAATAGTCCCCAAAAGCTAATGGGTATTTGTTTGATTCTTCAAAGCGGAGCTTTCCGCCCTTTGAAGCCAGGGTGCGGATGCATCACGGCGGCCAAGATTAGCGGGAGCCGTGTCGGGAGCGGAACGCCTGTCATGGACGTTCATTGCAAAGTCCCCAGGTCAACGCGGGCATAAAAAACAAGGAGAAAAAAACAACAACAGAAACAACATCTCACAAAAGAAGAGCAACGAACATCATCACTTTTTCTGAAGCCTGCACATTTTACCATGTGTTCTCAGGAATCTCCTAGGACTGGTTCTAAAGCTTGATCCTACAGAGCTGCCGAAGCAGCTGGGAGCCCATTGGAACCCAACACGTGAGTCACCAGAGCTCAAAGCCGATTCGGTACAAAAATGGTCGTAATCCCAGAACCATGCTTCAAGAATTCGGAAGGCGGATATCCGCCACTATTTATGGCCTTGAAGAGATGTGAGTCACAATCAAAACCTTGTACAAAACAGGCCGCAGCTATTTATGGCTGGGATCGTCCCTTGCTAACCTTCACTTACCCGAATGGGTTTTGAGCAAGTGGCTCATGTGCAATGGCTTTATCAAGGTCCTCCAGTAGAGTGCTGTCTAGGTCCGGTCCTCCGGATTTGAGAGCTGGTACCAACTTGTTTTTTCCCGGTTTTGTCCAAATACCGAGTCTTCCCTCGAACGTTTTGCAACTGAAACTTGGGTAAAACATGGTCAACATAAAGTATCCCCCGGACAAAACAGTAGCTTAAGGGCTTCGCTGAAAAGACCTGCTTGGTTTCAGGGCTCACCCAAAAGAGGCCGTCAGCTGGGTGGAAGTTCACGAAATAACTTAGTTGTAGGACACTTTTGAACCCTTTGATAAAAATGGCCACAATTCGGAGGAATTCCGGTTCAGGTCCAACAGCGTCTCGTGCCCCCCATACAGTGTAAATGAAGCGCCCAAGTGAATTGCATATATATATATATATGTATAATATATAATTGTATACGTTGTGATTCAAATGGAACGAGCTAGTGCGTGGCTGATTTGCGGCATGTGGCATATGGTTGAACTCGCAGGGCACGCAGCAACTCGGCCAAATTGAGTCCAAGGATGTTCAAATGAGCTGAACCCATAATGTGGGAGAGAACATGTTTGCCAAATTAAACACTCAACTTGGCCGAATCACATGTCCTTTTGTTCAACGAAAAAAGGATGATGCGTGCCAAGAAATATGCACGGTCAAGGCCACGATTGCCATCTACGTAGATAATATTTCCTGGATGCAAATATGGCCGGAGTCTAAACACGACATACGAGTTTGCAAAATCTGTCCAGGCCGTTTTAGCAACAGAAGGTAATTGCCAAGACCCGACCCCTTCCAGAGCAAAGCTGGTCAAGTCAAGTACTGATTGCATTTGCCCAAGAAGCGATCCTGGCCTTGAATTGTGATAAATTAAAACAAAAAAGCAATGAAATCATGCCCTGATCACACCGATGCCTTTTCTGGAAGAACGCTTTCGACAAATTTCAAAGAAGACAACAGCATCTTGGGGTCCCAGATTTGAGACACCCCCGTGCAAGGACCAACAAGCTGCACCCGTGTCTACCAAACTTGCACATGGGTCTGTGTATTTTTGAGGGTACCCTTTTTGGGTGGTTTAAAGGGAAAATAGGAAAACCGCCAATCTAGAGGGTCCTGTAAAGAAAGACACCCCTACATCAAAACTCACTGGGACACTCCGAGCTGTCCTTTCGATGCCTAATCCCAAGCCGAATGAGGCCTTCCTGCCAAATGCCCAGCCCAACATTGAAGCAATCAGCGATGGCTGCATCCCGATCAAGGCTGTCCTGAACCTGGACTCCTAAATCAAACGACTTCCCCATTGGTGTGGCCACCAAACGGCGTTGCTCTCTCCCGGTGGCCCTAAACGCTGCTGAGCAAGACCCCGCCTTTGACATGTTCAAACATCCGCCAAATGTTTTTTCTTTTTTTTTCTTTTTTTCGTGAGTACCCCGTCCCTTTGCTGGCAGTTCTCAAATTGAGTGCATACTATGTGCCCCCCATGCAGAATGTTGAAATGTGACTCATGGACCTCCAGCGTCACCTATCGAATGAACACGTCAGTGGAGGTCTTGGCTTGGTGGACAATTCGTGGCCCTGTCCGTGCGGCCAAAGCTGGCCGGTGAGTTTCCTATTCAGGTCAGTGGGTGATCCAAATGACTGGATTCCACCACTTCTTCTTGCTCCGAGATCTGTATCGTTCCGCCGGGCAATCCACAACTAAGCTCCATGATCCATTCGAAACTGGTCTGTTCCAATGCGATTCCACTTCTGTTCCTTCTGGTCCTGGGGGCCCACAGAAACTGGGGACCTACCACCACTTGCCCACAACATGCGCATGTTGAATCAACTACAGAAGACAGCTATATCATTCTCATATCCCTTGGCGGGAAGAATCAGCAAGAATGGGTTGCACAAAACTGGTATGAAAGCATGACAACACGGCGACAACCAGGCCCGTCCAACGTGGCAATATGGGCAATCGGACTGAAACGGGAAATACGGTTTCTGGTGTTCATTACCCTCCAAAGTGACTGAACCTTAAAAAACAGAAATGCCACTAACATGGCCCCAAGTGTCAAGTCCGACTCAGGTCCAAAAACCTCAGTTTCCCTGTCAATCCATCCCAAGAGTAATGTTAACCCCATATTCATCAACCCCAGTTTATTCATATGGGGGTGTTCCCCTCCAAAAGTGATGGATGATTCGTCACTAAACCCAAAACAGCCCCCTCATAAACTCAGGTTGATGAATTTGGGGTGACCCTATTACCCCCACCCCTTCTGGGCAAACTTCCTACCATCCCTACCAGACAATCTTACCCATCCCAAGAGTATTGTTATGAGCCACTGGACCCACAAATCACGCCCGCCGGGTTCGCACTGGTTTGAAGAAACTATGCCGGCGGCACCATGGCACTCGACGCCCACCAACATCCTTGTGGGCGAGTGCGGTTTTTGCGGGCAGACAAAACCGAAGAAGGCTGAGTTCGCTTGGAACCGACAGGAAACCAAGAGGAAACCAATTAGTTGTCATTAGTGTTATGCAGCTCTCATACAAGAGCCATGTGTCAGAACCAAATGGCGCCGGGTTTCAACACAAAACCCAGCTGCCCAATGACCTTGGTTGAGTATTTTCGGTGTACCAAATGTCGAGGGGTGACACTTTTCTTACGCCACAGGGCAACAAGGAAAGAGTGGCACCAGCCTTGGTTTACCATCCGGATACGTCGTTTGTTGAAGCAACACGAAAACTTCAGCGGAAAGTACTCTCCTTACCAGCAGATGGGGACAGCAAAGAAACCGTTTAGCCGACTTGCATGGTCTGCAAAAAGCACAGGCGGGAGCAGCACACATCTGACCTTTTGCAGGTTGAATATGGACAATCCGTTCATCACCATGTCTTAGCTTCTACAGTCATGCAATTGCTCACGTACCAATAAAACCGCATAGCAACATCCGATTCGTCTCCAAACGCTTCGATTTCCACCGTCCCACTCTGCACTCAAGTGCGTTTCAGGATGCTTTAGCCGCGGAGCATGTGCTCCTGTGGCACCTGTTTCGAGGGCCGCCCCGCTCGCTTCTGCTTTTGCTCTGCTGGATCACAATTTGCTTCAAGTCAAGAACCATTGCCATTGTTTTTCAAGTGGCCATACGCATCTAAAGACGTGCAGAAAACATACACTCTCAGGACCTTGCTTCATCTTATTCAAAACCGCCAGATTGAGAAATGTGGTCATGAACCTTCTCTTTGGCAAGCGGGAAGTGTCGATTGTCCAGAGGGAACGTTCCTCGACTACTTCGAAGCTATCAAAAGTCTGAATGCCCAGAACCGAGCACTCAAGAGCGACAGCGAGCCGGAAGCCGCCCAACTAGGCCAGGAGGCTCGTTGCGAAGCAGCATTCCTGGCGCACACCGCAGGCACACAAACATTTTACACAGAAACCTTGTTATACGCACGAACAGGCAGGCACCAGACGGGCTCACAAAATCATGACATTCTGGCCCTTAGAAGAAAAAAACAAGAAAACAAACCAGGACCGATTCTCCTTCGCGTCACATTCCTTCTGTGAAAGCAGCTGAACCCCTCCACCAAACCAAACCACCAAACCAAACCACCAAACCAAAAAACAAAAACACGACAACACACACCAGATGGAAACGACTGGCTGCCAAGACTGTGTGCCTTTCGTGGTGACGCTTGAAAACCATTGAGGTGCTGTCCCCTCCCAACAAATCCACATTGAAGTTCACGACATCCAGCTGGAACTCGAACACTCAACTTCTGGTCCTTAGGGCCGTTTCTTGGGGCACATCTGAAGGCAGTTTTCGAAGATGCGCCTGCAACCATAGCTGGGATCACTGCAGTTCGTTTCATATCTCATGTCCAAACAAGCTGCTTTGTACCCTTCCTTCAACATAGCTCCGGTGGGAGGGCACCTGGAAGATAAGCTTCTTAAGGGAAGCCCCTGTGAGTTGCCATGTTAGTGGGAGGGAGGGTAATTTCCGCGCATCCAATTGTCTGCTTTCGAAGAGGTTGCTGTTGCACAGCCGAGCTCCGACCCTCGATCTTCCCACCGGCGCTTTTTTTTTGTTCTTCCCAGATGACCCCAGAAAAGTCGCCAAGTCTCGCTTGGGTCCGCGCTTCCCTCACGCAATCCTAAATTGACACTTCTTCAAGGTTAGTAAAAAAGGGAGCGCGTACCACTATGTGGCCATGGGTCAAAAGCCCGTACCCCCAGTGAACATCCCAATCCCCACTAAAATAGACTAAAATGGGTGGTGCACCTACCCCAAAATGGTACCATTGGTGTTGACCCACAACCATATGAATGTATATGAAGATGCATATTTGGCAATGCTCTTAGACTTACAGACCTTCCTTTCGCTAGATTCTCTCAGCTCGATTCTCACGCCTCCGAAGGCATCTTTCGTCAACTCTATCATCAGGTCCCGTGGCAAAGTGTCCGTGACAAAGAAGGACTTCCTCAGATCTCCGCAGCTAACATCTAGGTCCTCCAGTAGAGAGGTTAGAATAAGGGTGCCAACTTTCTTCTGTAGTCGATTTTAATAGGGGAACCCTCCCCCAAAAAAGGGTGAGGTGAGGAGGACAACTCATCACACAGCGGGTTCTTCACGTCGCACGGCTAGCGCGGCTCAGAAACAGAAAGCGAGTGAGGGGTACAAACATGTTTTAAAAGATACGATACGCGAGTAACCGTTTTGGGCTTGCCATGAGTCTTCCGGACTTCCCCTCTGACTTGAGGGATGGTGATTGAGACCGATCGGATCTAGATCTGATCACTCACAGCAAGGTTTAGGTGCAACAAACTGCGCGCTATCCCATGGCGACAGGTACATGACACTCTGCTGCGCCTTGACACAAATCGCGCTCGCATTTGCTTGTTTATGCTGTGTTCCGCCCCAAGAATCTGCTTCCCAAAACCAATCGTCTAAAAACATGTCAAATACTTGAAAGATGCGGGTTTGCACTGACCGAGACCGTAGCGCTGCTTCCCGGACTCTTGCAGGAAGCTAAGTCGGCGAAGACCAGATGCAGACGTGATGATCCGGCCAAGCAAACACCTTTTCATGCTAAGCCAACACCTATACTTCCCCCCTATTCATGCTATGATTTGAAGGTCCGCGGAAGGCAGAGGCAAAGCAAAGAGGTACCACCCGCCAGATCAAGTGCGCAAATGCTTCCAGACGCGTGTGTTGAACCCTCGCTTCTCAGCCGCGCGTAAGTTCGAGAATAGACTCCTGCAGGAAAAAAAGGGCGCGGTGAGAGAGGGGGAGTGAGACAGGAGAAAAAAAATTGGTTGGGATTGTTCGACCACCATATTGTTCAAGAGGAAGTCTTGGGAATCATTTACCAGGTTTCTTCAACTCAGGAAACCTCTCCAAAAGAGGACCCCTAGGACGCACTGTGTTGGATTCGGCGCCTGCGAACTCAAACGGTTCCACATGCAGCCAGTCCAAGATGCATCAAAGAGGGATCCACACGCATCTCTCCGGCATGTGAGGCACGCTGCACCTGAGGAAAATGCCCCCAGGACCCCATGAGCTTGCTACAGATGGCCCGGACGAACGGCATGCCATACTAGGTCCTCCAGTAGAGAGGTTAGAATAAGGGTGCCAACTTTGTTCTCTCTATTTTAGTAGGGGAACCCTGCCCCAAAAAACGGTAAAAGGGCACTACTGGGGGACCTAGCATATAGTACTTGCTAGCTGGGCAGCTTTCAGGTTCTGGGTGAATGTGCTATGTCAGTGATGTCGTGATGTAACGCTGGGAACGCCACTGAAGCGCAGTTGAAACAATATTTTCAGGAAGCTGACAGGGACTCCGCGAGTCATGTTCTCCGCTGGGTCAAATCTGAGTGCCGCTGTCTATCAGCAAGTAAAATGCTTGCAAGCAAGGAGCAGGACCGAATTGTTCCCCTAAGTCATCCTTGTAGCTAACTTCTAAAATCAGGACTCCCATTTCAAAAAGACTTCCCCAATTCACTCAGCATTTAAGTGATCCAAGGCTCCCTTATGCATGAAATCAGTTGGAAAGGATCAGACATCAGCTCTGTGGACACCAACCTGAAAGAGTGTTGTGCTGTAGGGGATGAACCATGTTTCCTTAGGCACCGTTGGGATGAACCATGTATCCCCCTTTTCATCATAGACATGTAATTTGGTTGACGATTCAAAACTCATCCCAAAAGCAAACCAACCACGTGTTCCCCCCATCATTGGACATAGGGACTATACAAACCATTTGAAGGGTTCTGCCCCGCCTAAGGCATGTGTGTGTGTGCGTGTTTTTTTGAGTGGGCACCCTCTGGACATCATGATGTCATGGGGATTCATGTCCAACAACCATTTGGGTTCGTCTTGAATTAACCACACTGACGGTTCCTCTTTTGGTTGCCCTTTAAGCCATCCCAAAAAGGGCACCTGTCCAAACGTCCAAACATGGAGCATGACTGAGGGTCCTGGAAGACGAGTTTCATTAACGAGACCCTCTGGCGGGTTCCATGGCAACCCCAACACATCGCACTCCCCCCGCGCACCCCCACCACCCCCACCATTTTCCGGGGAAAAAAGACACACACACACACACACCCAACAAACAAAGAAGAACAAAACACCAAAAAAAAAACAACAACAACGTCACTCCCGGGCCGGGCCATCTGTCTCCGAGCGGCCGCTTTCTCGAAGGCCGTGGTGACCTTCACGCTGAGCCGCGCGTGCTCGCTGAACTCCTGCCGTGCCGTGCCACTGCGCGCTCGTACGGCACAGACCTAGGTCCTCCAGTTTTTTTTTTTTACCGCTCCGAAGCCTTTTTTTCAAAACCCAACGCCAGTTTAAGACCCAAGTGATGACTTTCCTCTTCTAGGTTTGGCAGTGAGGTTGGAATAAGGGTACTTGATATTTTGTCTGTAGTCTATTGTAGTAGGGTAAACCCTCCCCCAAAAAAGGGTGAGAATGGGCACTACTGGGGGACCTAGCAGAAGTGACCCATGAAAATCGACGAGAAGTTCGGGCTGCCAGGAATTGCGTGGCCACAAGGGGCACTGTATGGCTCTGTATAGTGGTCACAAGGTTGGATTAAAAAAAATGCGAGCCCCCCATGTCCCGCCCGAATGGAGCATACCCTTCTAGAAGTCTTGACAGAACCCATCGGACGAACCCGATCCAAGGGTTGCGGGGTCCCTTACACCCAATTGAGTCATGACCACAAGATACCACAAGATCATGTGTGCATATCTAGGCCTTTGTACTGCATACAGCGCCTTGGAATGAGTTCAGCAGATGCAAAGATCGAGGAGAGAGAGCTGCTGTGCTGCCCGGTGCAGCCCCCCCAGTCGGATCCCCCCTATCATTTCTAACGTCCACATGAGTCGTCCCTCTTGGACATATATGGGGTTTCTGCCTCAAAACAAAGAGGTTCCTATTCTCCGCGTTCACAATTTTTGGAGTTCTCCCCAACTGGACGTAGGCGGTTCAACTGGTAACCCAAGGCCAATGTCACCTGGAATCTTCCCCAGCAGTTTTGCAAGGGCGAAATTACTCCCCGGCTTTTGGGCTCCATGGTACCCTCTGCATGTCAAAGCTCTTGGCTTCCGAGTTGCCGAAGGGCCACCTTGATGAAGCCGGCAAAGGAAGCTTCGCAGCTCTGGATCACATGAAACCATCCCTTTGCCCAAATTTTGACAAAACCGCCGGAGGATTTTCGGAACTTTGCGCCGTAGGAAACCGCGCGGGTGGCCTTGATCAGGCCATACCTCTTGTTCAGCTCGGCTTGGGCCCTGTCCACACCGGTCAGGGTGGTAATAACCTGGCGCAATTGGGTGACTTTTCTAGCCGAAAACCTCCCGTGTGAAACACCTAAGCAAAAGAGCAAAAGGTGGTGAAGTGCACATATCCTGCTGCAAAGTCTGGATTGGAATGCATGACATCCATCATTAAAACTCAGGATGCGCTATGCCAGCAGTCTTGAAGAAACCCTGCCAAGCCCATTGGAAATGTCACTGTTGGATGAGTCCCAGGGAAACAGTGCCCAGGTTTGGTTGCATTTTCTGGAATGTTGCCTTCAGCACCAGCACCACGGATCAAGCTTTATTCAGATCGAGTGCTATAAACCGCAAGGCAATTCGGGCAAACAGAGAAAACTGAACGCGCATTTTCTTGTTATAGCATTGCGCTTTGCTTGCCAAGTGAAATGGCTAAAAGGAACGCGTCAACAAATCAGACCTGAATCCCTGGATGTCGCAACATGCCCATTCTTGCGCTGGATCACTCAAGTCTGCCGATCCATTCCTGCTTTCGAGGGTCGTTAGCATGCAAACTCAACATGTACCTTGGCGCCTTGCTACTGCTGGTACCGCTGCCCTCCGCGCCTCGGACATGATGATGGAATTCACCACCTCAGCGCAACGCCTCTTGACATTTCGAGATTCAAAGCCCTGAAGCGAAAGGTGCCAGACCCTGCGCGCGATGGCTTCAAGCTTTTTCCGGCCCATAGCGCCATAGGGCTTGTTTAGGATTGAGTATGTCCCGCACTGCCCCTCTCATTCCGTGCTGGTTGCCAGGACAATCTGCATTCAAATCATACCCATGCGGGTCTTACCATATGAAGCCCATACAACTGGCATGCGTTCCTTTTCGTTTGGTGTCCTTTTAAGCAAACCCGCTGAACGCGAACCTGAAAATGAGACATCTCCACGTCACCCACTGCATCCGACAAAGCGCCAAGTGCTTTCCAACGCCTTGAACAAGGATCTGTTGCCGGGGATATTGCAAAGGCATGGCAGAAATTGACTGGCATGGGGCTTGCTCTGAGATATCGTTGAGCCCTGAATCTATCTCCTCAGCACTGGTGTATTGTCAATCTTGCTGGTGCGATAGGCAGGGAATGAGGGAATAACCCCTATATATAAATCGTCCAACTTTGGGTTTTCTTTGAGGGACCCCTGATTTCATTCCCTCTTTCCCTACTGAGCACCAGCCAGCAATTGCAAAGCGATTCGGAACGCCAGCAACTGCAAAGTGATTCGGAGTTGCAAGTTATTCGCCTTCAAGAGGATCTGGGCTCCAGAGCAAATTCGAAATTTCATGAAAGCACCCTGGAACTCTTGGCGCACGGCAGTTCCCACAATCCTCAGGCGGCAGAGAAGAAGCGGGTTTAGCCTTTTCGGTGAGTTGTTTGGAGTTTTCTTGGTGGTTTAGGAGGTGGTATGGCTCTACACTTCAAAAAAACTGAAGCCAACCGCGCACGTCCACACCACGGGGCGACTCACTTGCCCAAAGCGTCAAGTAAGACAATGAGTCACTTGGGACCTCGACATAACATATTTTATCAGATTTTCTTTGAGAGCGGCTTCACGGTTGCGAGCACAACCGGCTCCAACGCCATGGGCAAAGTAAGCTGAATGACCGGCAACATGCAACTCAGGCACTCTTCTCTGGGTCCTCCAGTAGAGAGGTTAGAATAAGGGTACACGGTTTTTTTGTAGTCTATTTTGGTGGGGAACCCTCCCCCAAACAAGGGTAAAAGGGCACTACGGGGGACCTAGTTCTTGATTGGTGCTTTGCTCGTCTCTTGTTGAGGGTATCCCCTTAAGCTGTTAACTTCGCGAATGTTTATTTAAACGGACATCAACTTGACTTGAAACAAGGTACTAAGTGGAGATTGCACGCAAGGGCTGCCCTCTGACTGCACCGAAGTTGCTTGTCACCCAAGACATGTTGAATGGCTTCGAGACCTCAAAATTCAATCCTATAGGGTCCCTTCAAATCTATCAAGGGGCGGACCCAGGCTTTCGCGCCCGGTCAGCCCCACAGCACAGGAGATCAGTGGCAACGGTATAGCATTGGAGCCCCTTTTCGGGCAACACGAAATAACACCAGGGTTCCGAAAAGGACACCTACTTTGGACAACCTGAGAAAAACTCACTGCCTGTCGAGGCTCTCGTCCTGGAATTTCACTTTCGTTGACTCACTGCCTTCGCTTTTGTTTCCAATGGTCGCCGCTTTTCAAAAGGACCAACATATTTCTGGGCTGTCCTCAGACCCCCTGCTAAAAGTTTAACTTTTAGTGGGTTAAATGGAACCCCCCACGAAACCCTAACTGTCTAAAAAGCTAAGTGGATGGCTGGGAACCACCAAGATTTTGCAAGACTACCAGAAGCTGACAATCGCCTTGCATTCGCTTTCAGTCGAATCCTCGCGGTCATACCAAATTGTGAGGCTCCCGGTTTGAGAAATATCGAAGGCCATCCTCCGGCATCGCCAGCGCCAGCGCCAAGTCTCCGTTTGCAAGGCCACAATTTGACAATGAGCTTATCCTGACACCTGCCCAAAAACAGCAAACCCGTGTCTGAAAAAAAAAACATGTTTCAACAACTCTGTTAGGAGTAAATGGAACAGGAACCGGCGCCGAGTGTTTTGTTTGCCTCAAATATGACCTAGGTCCTCAAGTAGAGAGGTTAGAATAAGGGTACCAACTTTTTTCAGTAGTCTATTTTAGCAGGGGAACCCTCCTCCCAGAAAGGGTAACACGGCACTACTGGGGGACCTAGCAACGCCAATTCTACGCCAGAGTGGCATGGCGAAGTCGACATAGAGAGTCTCCCCGGTGGTGAGGGCGGACATGTCGCCAAAACCCACGGTGGTGAAAATGGTGAGAACCTCACAAGCCCGTCGGTCCCTAGAAGATAGCCAGCCGAGAAAAGATTGGGTCGGGCCACATTGGAAGGACACCCTGTCTGGTTCCAACATACTTTCAAACCCACTCAGCAAAGAAAAATGGAGCGGAACCTGCTGGTGGGCGAACTGGAGTGGGATTTCAAGTCTTCAAGACATACCTCCCCGCACCTGTGTGACGGAAGCTTTACGCGCATAGGAAGTGCGGCAAAGCAAATGCCGGTGTGAATGCACATGATGCATTCGCCAGAATCGCCTGAAATCGGGGATTTCCTTGCAGTGTGTGGGGCAGTTGGGTGGGTATCGCTCGCCCAAAATAAGACTTCCAAAGCTCAGCGTCACTGGCGACCAGTCACCTCATCTTCTAAAGGGCTCATGGATATTGGAAAATTGAGATGGCCCCCTCTCTCCAAGGCTGGCCGCGGACTTTCAGGCCTTTCAAGAGGACGGGACTGTTGTGCAAACCCTTCTGTCAGTCGGCAGACAGGGCGCCACTGGAGACCTGAGGCCGCGGCAAAGTACAGCGCATGCACCTCAGGAGACTGCAGGTCACATCCATCGAACCAGCGGAGCCGCCGTGGCCCCGGGGCCATTCCTGTTGGGACCAGGCTAAAGTGTTGATTTTTTGTTGTTCAAAGCTGTTGCCAAAGGTCCTATCCTGCCAGGAGCAGGGCTGTGGGAAATGGAATCCACTTCTGTGATACAACAGAAAGGGCCTCCCAAAGACAACCCCCCATTTGAAGAGGGAATTCCCTTGTATCACAGAAGTGGGGATAAACCCCTTGATCCCACCAAAGGCCTGCAGGGTGCTGGACTCCAAATAAGCTCCTGTTGGAACACGCTCCGGAGGTGAACCAACAGAAACCCGGAAACCCTGCGAACCAAACACACGTCTGCGCGGATTGGGCCAAGGCTCTGTAGATTGACGGAACTCAATGCAAAAGCCCAAGGAAAAATGCTTGAAGGGAACCATCCTCGTATCCAACTCGCTGGCTGACGCTCGGAGTGGGAGCAACTTGCAAGAACATGGCCCCTTTCAATATGGTCGTGGATGAAGCCGCTGCTCGCAATATAGCAAATGCCGCTGTCCCGTTTTTGACATGAAGGCGGCTGGCCATTTACATAGGTGTTTTTGAGATAGGTGTTCTTGACTCAGAACTTATCCGAGCTGAGATGACTGAGGTTGGCCCTTAAAAGCACAGTTGTTCAGAACTCCATACTTGTTCCTGGTCAACTGTCACCGCCAAGTGCAAGTGGGACATGTAGGAAGCCTTGCGTCTTACCAACGCTGACGTGGTTAATGAACCTCCGTGAAGAGAATGCCCTGATCAGATCCCTCCATTCCGCGAACGCCGATCCGCGGCCCTCGCGGTGGTGTTACCCACAGCCGTGTTTGCTGCGGCGATCGTTCGTCTGCCCGAGCACATGCCCATTCAGCACTCTTCAACTGGCAAATTGACCCATCAGCTTCTCAATGCAGGTCTGCAAGATCAAAGAACTGGTTTCATCCAACCTTTGCGCCAATCACATGAAGTGGAACTCCCCCATTGCAACGAGCCCCAACTTTTTGCTGAGAAAACCACCCCACACCGCCCAGAGCCCCAGTGGAAAGCAGCTCGGATTTCTTTGAGCTCAGCACCCATTGAACTTCCGGCTCCTGAGCAAAAGGAACCACGGGGTTGTCGCGCACTGGTTCCCTTCGACCCTCCCCCCAAACAAAAAAACGACACCTGAAACACAGAGAAAACCCGACACACACCACACAAACGGGCATGCGGCCAACTGAGGACCGCCAACTCGGAATTTCTTTGCGACAAAAAATGGAACTTCCACGAACGCCAAACCATTGTCGCAGGCTCAACTTTTGGGGGAAGGACCTTATTTTCGGGTTCCACGCTAATTTGCAGGGGAGTAAAAAGAGTAATATGAACATCCATTGAAGGGTCTCCTGATCTTATTCCCATACTCAAACGTAAAGTGACTGTGAACAGTCGCTGTTCTGCCGGCAACTGGCCAGCTGACATTTGACATGCTTGTAAATCCTAGGCAGACATGCATTTGACATCGGCAAACAGACATACATGCTAGCTCTGAAAGAAGGAGTCACGCAAGTGCGATCCGTTCGGCCAAAAAGAACAACAATCGTCACAAAGCCCGGCCACAAAAAGAAGCTAAGAACAATGAGAGCCTGCTCGCAGCGATGTCGCGCAAGCGATGTGTGGGCCCGGGCGGCCGACATGCATGGCCCTCATGTTCTACACATTGCATGAAAGTCACCAGAAGAATGTACCCTCCCACCAATTCACATCCTGGAAGACAATGGTCCTTTTAAAGGGACCCCTGTAAGGTTCCATGTTAATTGGAGGGTAACACATCCTGTCCTCTGGGCTAGAGGGTTTCAGACAACCAGCGGCTGCGAACGGTGACAATGACCCGCGTCTGGCGCCTTCCCGAGCAAAAGGTCATTCCCGTCGTTGGACACTTGGCGTCGACCGACCCAAGTGTCCTGGCAATGGTGAGCGCGAGCATGGGCCGTGTGACTACATTTGAATACCTGCTCCGAGCATTTTGGGGAATCATTGGAAAAGCTGAAGTGTCAAAGGTGGCACAGTTGGACCAATGATTCAATGATTGACTGTCTCAAGATTACCCTTACAATCCTATCCTGGCGGTCTTCCAAAATTAAGTCTACTGTGAAAGGTCCCAGAATGGGGGAGGTGGCTACTACTGCGATCGAGAGCTACGCTACTCGACGCATCCCCTGCCCATGTCAACCTTTGCCCGAAAATAAACACAACAATCTCACATCACTTCCATACTTAGTGCCTCAAGACGCAAACATATAACATGAACATTTGATCCCAGCTACCCTCCACAAGTGGAGTGTGCCAAACTCAGAGCTGTCAGGGTCCCTTGACCATGGGGAACCCAAGTCCGCCATGAGGAATCTGGGTGTATACCTGGACAACTCGTTTTGGAAGGCCTCTTGAACACTAGGTCCTCCAGTAGAGAGGTTTAGAATAAGTGTTCCCGATTTTTTTCCAGGACGTCTATTTTAGTAAGGGGCCCTTCCCAAAAAGTCGGTAAAAGGGCACCTAGCTGACGGACCTAGAACATCTGAAGTACTGGCCACAGGCTCACTATCGCGTTCCCTCGTTCAGGAAAGGTGTGCTGGCGGGTAGCTCATGCGATAGGGGTGTTGCCAGGAGGCCAGCAGTACCCTACACGAAGCTCGTAACTTGTCGTTGAAATTGGTTAAAGACTAAAGCGACAGCCTTTGCACGAAACCCGACCCCAAAGAGTGCATATACGAAGTCATGGAACTACAATTGCTGTTTGGACACGACAGAAATAGCAACCATAAAAAGGACAGCTGCATGGGTTTGAAAAGCTGCAGTGGCAATGCCCAATGCCTAAATGGAAACTGGGACAAGCACGGCTCAGCAGACTCCCTTTGCATCGCAACATGGGGCCGGAGGCCAACGATGGCCATCGCCAAAAGCCAGGAGCTGCCTCCGGGTTTTCATGCAGTGCAGCACATAGATACCTGGCGTTCACGCAAGTTACGGGCAGGAAGTTGGATCTGCGTTCAAACTACCGGCTTGAAGGTTGCTTTGGCAGATTTGCCTGGGCGATCGCTGTGGCGGATTCGGATTCCAATGCACCTCCAATCCAAAATTGAAGAGATGACCCCGGATGGACAAAACCGGCGGATTGAATCGGAATCCCTCTAAAATTGGTTGCGCTCTCAATCAAAATCAGCTAGCTTCTTGCCGGGCCAACATTGCCTGTCTCTATTGATCTGCCCGCAAGGCAGAGAGGGTGTGACAAGTATCACTCCCCAAGAGGTGCGGCTCGCTCTTGCAGGAAATACAGGGCCTACACTCTTGCCAAGACGTCTTACAAAACCTCCCAATTGTGCTTAAACATAGCTATGTGAGAAACACATTGGTGTCATGAGGGGCTAATTAGGGGTGAGTGTGTTGCAACAACTCCCGCATAGTTCAAAGTTGCTTGTTTGAAGACATCACCGTGAGAAGTCGTCTGACACGATGGTTTGAGCATGCGGAGGAGAATCCAAGAATGGCACGGGCTCAGCTGCAAGTTGTAGACCTATGTCACAAACACACAAACACAAGAACAGCAAGTTCAACGCCACATGTTTGCACGAGAAAACATGGAAGTTACGCGAAAACAGGCATGAATGCCAACTCAAAAACAGTGTGTGCGGAAGACTCCACTTCCTAGCATTGCTGTTCCCTGACAATGATACGATGAGAAACCTTGCAACAAGACGACTCCAAACACCTGTGCTTACTTTGATTCCGCGTACGGTGCCCGCAAACAATAGCAATCCCTGTCAATCGCAGCACAATCCTTGTTTCTAATTGCGGTCAGGCTATGAACCCATTGTCGATCCTACAAAATCCATTCATGAACTGTTATTGTTCATCGACTTGGATAGATTGAGACAATCCTAAAACTCCAGGACCCTCATCAATCAGAAACGTGGAGGCTGAAATGTGTCCATGATAGTGGTTCAAAGAGCTCCGCGGGTGCCGACTTTCCAACCCGACAAAAAAACCTCTGCAAAAGGGAACCGGAAGGCTTGCTTCATTGACTAGGTCCTCCAGTAGAGAGGTTAGAATACCGGTACCAACTTTTGTGTGTAGTCTATTGCGGGGACCTAGTACCTAGTTGAGCAACAACTATCTGCTACCCACGACAACCATTGGAATCTTCTTTTCGACCCAAGGTTCCTTCTGGTTCGCCCGGAAGAATAGCTGTGGCGCACCATCCACAGGCCATGAGGTGCACCACCCACATGAGGCCCACGCAAAGGTTCATCCTGACCGCACGAAAGGTTTACCACGGCACCTGCCGGGTCCTCAATGCCACCTTGGTCTTCCAAGGACCCGCAAAACCCGGGCCCTTCTTGATTTTGATCTTGGCTCCAAATGGAAATTCGGCTAAAGGCCTGCTATTCCAGGGTCCCGAAAGATCAAGGCGGTTTCAACCATGCCGCAAAGAGTTGAGAGGACCGCTTTCAGTCAAGTACTCCGTAGCCCAACTCAAAACGGACTGTAGCCATGTTGTAGGCTAGGCTCTTTCCTGCTGGCTTACCTGACGAATTTTCCACCTATGGTTTGTGTGTTTGTCAGTAGGTAGTCGGAAGCCGTTCCTACCTTAGCTCTTGACTCCCAACCAAAACACGTGTTGCTTCTGTTCCATATCCAGTGAAACTTCAAAAGGAACGTAGTTCAAATAATTTGTGCTAGCGCTTGGCTGATCAGTACGGGGCGGTTTTGTGTTGAGAATGCACCTCAGCACGGGGTAGCTGAGCTTTCTATCCGCGATTCGGCATTTCGTATCGGTGCTTTCCATTCACTGCAGCACCTTGGCACACGAAGCGCTACGTGCAGTGAGCATGATCTTTCTGTGATGATTTTCAAAGGACACATCATGAAATCAACCATTTGCAGAGTCCAAAATTGTTTGGGGCCGCCAATTGACCTTGGACAAGCTCAGGCGACGGCATCTCTTCTCTTCGAGACCATCGTGTGCTTTTTGCTCGCGTGCCAACACGCCCAAGAACTGCAACTCGTGCTTTCATCTACCCTGAAACCTGACGAAAGAAGGCAGCTGGAAGAACGCTTTCTGCTTCAACAACCTTCGGCTGAATTCCACAGTTACTTGTAACCTATTTGTCCTTACAGTGGGGCGTGCGTCATTTCAGAGAACAGTGACCGTGACTCGGCCCTATCATGGCCAAGATCAAATCAGTACTAAAGGGTCCACACATGCCCGGAGAACCGAACACGAATCCAAGACAGAGTTGCGTCGCGTGGGGAGCCGTACAGACTTGCTGGTTATAAATCTGGGTGAAGTATAATATTTCACCAACCTGAAATAAGGTGGTTGGGGGGCACAACCTCCACCATTTGGGGTGAATTTGGTCGTGTGAGGTCGTTATAATTCACCCAGATAAATCGGACGTTGTGGCACCTTCTGAATTGGCGTGCGCTGAGTCCGCTTGAGACCTGCCAATCTCGCTGGGCCGCCGGGCATGCGCACCCCTCTGAAGCCCTGTGCGCGAGGCGAGAGACAAAGCGTCACATGGCCTAGGCCTAGGCGGTGCGCCGTAGGTGTCCTTTTACTCGGGGGCTATAGATCCCCTAGCAAAAAGTTAAACCTTTTTGCTGGTTGAAAGGGAATATGATGGGAATCCAAGAAGTTAAAGTCTAAAGATCCAACTCAATAGCAGTAGAGTTTAGGGGAAATAGATGGCCCTGGTAGATGAAGAAAAACCACCAGGTAAGCCAGGAATCGCCATCTATTCTTCGACCAAAGCAACCAAAAAGGATACCTGTAGCTGTGAGATTTTTATTTGCCACACAGAGCGCCTACATCGTGGGCCAACTGCCAACACAGTGGTTTGATCTCCGTCCGGCCGGTGCAAGAAGGAACGCGCCTATGCCAACCAATAACCCTTCACAATTCCTTGCGATGAACCCCTTTTCGATCTGTCACCTAAATGCAACAAACTGAAGGACGGTCAACCCAACCGCCACCCCCCAACTGCCGCATGGGAAAGACGCTGCAGAGACCCCAAAATCCGGCGAACACGAAAGAGCGGCGGCCTGGATATATTTCCAGGTGGCGCTCTCATGGAGGAAGGGTGCCAGCTTGGCAAGTCGCCCAAGTCGGGCTAACCTCGCCAGATCGCAAGTGTCGCGACATTTGCTTGTGTAACGGCGAAGGAGTCACAATCAAAGCCCGGTAGTAAAATGGTCCGCCCAGAACCATGTAAAGCATTAAGAAGGCGGCCGCAACTATTTCTGGCTGGGACTGCCCCTTACTAACCCTTCTCTACCCGGGTTTTGATTGTGGCTGAAGGGGAACCCTGCCTTGGGGGTTGGCAACTAGCCCTGGAGCAAGAGGGAGTGGGCCACAGCAGAAGGAACAGGTGCCAAGATCATGCACAACGTCAGGATCAATTTGTTTGGGAAAATCCAATAACTGTAGCCACTTACTAGGCCTGATCTTTCAAACCCTTGAGGTGATAACAAACATTTTGTTCAATCCCTTACTAAAATGAACAGACCCCCAAAACCTAAAGACCAAACGCCTGCCACCAGTGAAGTTATGTTCTTGCTCGTGGAACAGCCAGTGACCAAGTGAACCAAAAGTGGCACCTAAGCATCGCCCCGCCCTGTGCTTCCTTTTGCAGATTTGTCCGCCTGGCGTTTGTCCGGTTGCATGTCACAAGATGGATGTTGAATGCCTTGTCCAAGCAGAATCCATGATGCTTGTCCTAGCCGACCGGTATTTCCTTTGTCGCTCAAAGGCCAGCATACGGCCTGCAACACACCAATTCATTAAACAAAACTTTTGAATAGGCAGAATACATGCACCCCATCGCACATATGTACGTTCTAAAAAAACTCGCAACCAAGACATTAGCCAATGCTGAACCAATACTAAACCAACAGCCTTTCAGTCAACCCACCTGCAGTTGTACAACACGGGATGTGTTGGTGCCTTCAATCATTCCCATTCAATGTTACTGTGTGGCTCATGACTCGTTTTGAAGCTTCTGCCCTCGGCAAAGGGAGACGCCCATGTGGACAAGAACCGAAGGAATATCTTGCTAGACCATATTTCCAAACATATTCTTGTTCCCACCCATCCCTATCGTGAGGAAAGCTGTGAAACAAGCTTTGCGGCTGATCAAACTCCTCTGTCTGGGATCTGTCAGGCTGCTTTGGGTTGAGCATGTTTGAGCTAATCAGGCCCGATGAGTATTGGCGTCTTAAAGCTCAGTGTGTCCGACACGTTTCTTGAAACCCCTACTCACTGATACCCTCCCATCCCACTCATAAGGCTTCATCCATCAGCAAAAGAAGATGCGCACCGTGCATGATGGGCCCTCGGGTTTGGGTAACCGGGGGAAGCCCTCTTGTAAAACCTACAGGCAAGCTGGTTACCTAGTGGCGAAATGACTATAGAAGCACTGGGGGGAATAGAATCTGTGACCGGAGGTCATCTATGAGAATGGATCCATTTCTGAGCCACTTCTACCGCGCTCAGTGATGCAGACGCTGTTGTTCCAAGCGATTTTGTAGTACCAGGATGATACTGGGACATTACCCTGCTTGACTATTCATTGTCAAGCGTGAAGTTCTAGCAAATGCAATGCAATGCAACAACCCTTGCACAGTTGGCTCGGGTGCTGCCTTGTGCTTCCATTTGGAGAAACACATATTGATAGCAACTTGTTGCTTGCAACAACGTTCAAGACACCTCAGACCAAACAGCTTCGGCGCAACCAGAAAGGACACCAGAAAGGGAGCATCATAACAGGAGGCAAAACAGCAACACCCCCAAAAAGACTGATTCAAAACTTTGGGTCAGATTCTTGAAAACGCACGAGAATGCCAAGCAGCTAGGGTTTTCCAACCGTTGCAATAAGCCGATCCGCTCGTCTGCCCGCCCCCGATCTGCCAGTCTGTCGGCCTTGCCAGACGAGACGTGCGGTGCAACCTTGACAGACGAAGGCCTCGCGGGCGGTCGAGGGAACTCGACTCGGGAGGACTCCCGAGTGATACCGCGACGCCTGTCGCCTTGCAAGGAAGTCAGCTGGACACGTAGAGAGAAATCCATGATTGTGGGCTTCACGTGCACCCCTCGAACATTGCAGTGATGTTGGCAGCTCGCGTGTTCCAGGGTGAATGAATCATGCTACGATCTCGCGGCAAACAGGGAATCACAAGGAACAAGGAGGAGTCTAAACGCCATGCCGGAAATGTGAACACATAATCAGCTTGTGTCCATCAAATCTGCCATTCAACAAGCACAACAGCAATGGAGTGACTCCCCTCAAAAAGGACGACCCCCCAAGTACTTATGGGTCCATTTTATCTGCAGGTTGGCACTGTCCCCAAGGCCCTCCACCCACTTGAAGAAACCTTTTGATTGAATCGGGTTCTGATCGAAGAGTTTGTTTTCGAACGTTTCC
The DNA here is from genome assembly GCA_963377175.1 of Effrenium voratum. Lineage (NCBI taxonomy): Eukaryota > Dinophyceae > Suessiales > Symbiodiniaceae > Effrenium > Effrenium voratum. The sequence continues at coordinate 523,190 of CAUJNA010001535.1, forward strand.
GGGGGTACGAGCCTTACTCTGAACATACTCTTGCCCTAGTTGCTCTACAGGTTTTTGTTAGGCTTTACATGATGGTTGCCCTGGTTACTGCGCTGCAAATCAACATGGAATCCGAAGAGTGAACACCAAACACACAATACATACCTCTAAACATGATTTCTGTTCCATGTCAATCTAGGGGGAAGTACCTGCTATTGGGGGAATTGGAAGCACTGAGATAGGCAAAGCAAAGCTCGGGGCATCTGCAAATGTTCTTCAGCTTCAAAATGCTGAGGGTTTCTCCATTGCGAAAGGCCACGCCGCTTGCCCAAAAGCCAAAGCAACTTCATCAAATGTGATGGTCCAACAACGGCCCTCATGAGCAACTCAAAGGTGGCTGAATTCTGAATCATTTTTCGGCAAGCCTACGTGGGATTTAGTATTGGATACAGGATACAGTGAAACATGTAAATGACAAGCTGGTGACCGCGGAACGAGAAGCTTTACTTCTTGAAGTAGGTAGCCAAGGAGGGAGGGGACTCCTTCATGCCACGTGGCAACTCCGTGTGGCCACGATTGCGTGGCAACTCCGTGTGGCCACGATTGAAACATCACGCTGACGACTCCGCGGTTGAGATCTTCGCGGCTGGTCAGACTCAGCGATGTGTTCTAGGTTGTTACGATTTCTTTTTTGCAGAGATCCTCGGGCTTGCTCACCGAGCCAAGCTACACGGCTCTCTCCACGTGAGGTGTGCAGCCCCTGTTGGTAGCTATTGGCAGTTCAGCAGCTCGATGGGCCTCGAACAGGACTGTCGGACCGTGCCGCCCTTGTTGCATCAGCTGCTAGGTCCTCCAGTAGAGGTTAGAGTAAGGGTACCAACTTTTTTTCTGTCTATTTTAGTAGGGGAACCCTCCCCCAACAAAGGGTACAAGGGCACTACTGCGGGACCTAGGCTGCCATGGAAATCATTGTCACCTGTGATACGACACATGACCTAGAAGCACACGGTGCTCATGTGCCAGAGCAACTTGCGCGGCACATGGCAATAGAATTAGCATGAATGAGCAAGAGGAACCTTGCCTTGCAGGGATTCGGATTGCAGGGGATACATGTGTACAAGAACTACCCTCCAACAGGTCCAACAGTCATGAAATCCTGCAAGAAGGCATTGGAAACAATTCTCTTGACAAGGCCTCATGCCAGGATTGTTGGACAGAGGATGCCCCGAAAACCCGTAGGGCAACCCCTCGATCCGAATCAAATTCCAAGCGCTGCCGCTCCCACGCCGCTGGCCGCGCCTTTGTTCAACGAGGACTCCCCGCCATCGGAACTGCCAAAGAGGACCTCAGAAGGCGGGCGCGGGACGAAGTGCGAACCACAAGAACCAAAGGGTACGGTGTAGAGTTGGTTTGGGTGGGTTGAGGGCTTATTTAAGGTTGGTTGATTGGTTTAGGGTTGGTTGAAGAAATCAAAGGGTCCTAATTTCAAACTGCTTTGAACGCTCTGGACCAAACCGTTGATGCAGTGGGGAGGAACTTCACCCGTGCGACACGCCAGTCGAAGACATCTCCAAGTTATTGACCCCACACTGAAAACCCACGCGACCAAACCCTCAAAATGAGGGGCCATGGCCATAAGGAAACCCCTACCAACCCAAACGCAAAAAGAGAGCGTTGGCCATGGCACATGCGCTGTTGCAACCCTGGCAGCTCCGCCCACCTCGAGTTCTTTTCTCGCTTTGCGGCCCATGATCTTCTTAAAGGCAATATCCCGTGTCCTGGAGACCAATTTCCGCGCAATTTTGGTGCAACGCTGTCTGTTCTGCCCACCTAGTCCGAAAACCCTGGTTTTGAGGCCAATGCTATTTTTAAAGGCAATATCCCATATCCTGGAAACCGATTTCCTTGCAGAAGCTCCAATGTCGGGTTGTCGAGAGCTTATCTTAGGAACAAGCCAAGGGTTCAGGATGGCGCCGGTTTCAGGGCAAGTGATACATGTCCTCTGAGATGGTCACAGTATCCGTTTGATTGGCTTCCATTTGCTTAGGCCCCCTGGAAACAAGTATATTTCCAGAGTGATAGATTCCCTTCAAAACCAACAAGGGAAAGTAAATAGTATTAGCAAGCAAATGGAAGTTGGAGTATTTCAAACCAGCCATCAAGACATGTTTGACACTTGATTGTCCAATCTGAGAACATTTGGGCACATGTCTATTCCCATGTCCTCGCTCGGAGAGCCCCATCTCACACAATCTCAGGCTGGTCGACAGGAAAAGGGCAAAGCATGTAGAACCCGAACCTCAAGCTTAGACAGAATAGTTGTCATGAAACGAAACCTCAAGAACTCGCAATTCATGATGGCTCTCTTGTCAGGCACCTCTACCTTCTGACAAAAGGAAAACAAGCAGTGGGGCAGACAAGGTGTCTGGTGCCACCCATGCCACCCTGCGTTGTATGTGTGGTTTCCTGAAGCCTCCGTCAAGCCGGCACAAGAAACTGCTTTCCAGCTGAGGTTGACGGCCAGCACCTTAAATAACATGAAAACACCTAGCACTTACCCCTTAAAACTCCAAGCCCTGGGGAAGTTAATCTTTTACAGACATATAGCCCATGTTACCCAAAAAGTTGAAAAGGTGTGTTATTAAGAGGTAAGAGCAGCTCAACACTGGGCAACACTGGGCACACTGGAACAGTCGACACTGGACTCAACAAGCAATATTCCTGGCACAGGAATGCCTCGAAGAGACAAAAGCCGCGCAAGTCCGGCAACTGAACAGGTCGGCGTGAACGGCTTGGTGACTCGCTGGCCATACGGGAAAGCAAGGAGGCCTCCATCTCATAGTTGCTTTGTTTGACATTTGCGTGATAATATAATGTGTCCAGATATATAAATATATATTTAAACATGTCCTGTAGAACAATAATCAACCTGGGAAGCTATGCTAGAAAACAAGCCAATGTCAAGACACCACAATCAGTCAGCCACGCGTCCGGCCAGCTGCTGCCAAGCCACACTAAACCTCGGGCGGAAGAATGCATGGATGCCCGACAACAGTGGCATGTCAGCACATCGACAGTGTCTAGGTCCTCCAGTAGAGAGGTTAGAATAAGGATACCCTTTCTGTAGTCTATATATTTTAGCAGGCGAACCCTCCCACCAAAAAAAAGGTATAAGGGCACCGCTGGGGGACCTAGGTGTATAACGGAAGCAACGATCCGAGCATTCAACAAAGGAGCATGTCAGGGCAAAGCATCTGAAGGAGTCGCGCAGTCAAGCTTGAAGCACAGGTCCCAAGAGCTTTCATGCGTGACTTGAAATGTCACCCTGTTCCGAGCAATGCACGAGCCAGCAATTCCGACGATTTGGGACCATTTGAGAGTAAAGAGTAACTCGTACTCGGTTGCTTTCTGCTCCCCCGCTAAAAGTTTAACTTCTAGTGGTTTAATGGAAAACCCATTAGTTGGCAAAAAGTTAAAGTCCTAACATCCAAGCAAAATACACCAAAGAGTTCCCGGTCCGTGTGTTTTGGGGCGAGAATCAAAGGCAGACCCGTGCCGCTTCCCGCCGCTTCCGAAAGCAAATCGACGCTTCGGACCATGGATCACATCTGTTGCCCTCGCCGGCAGGTGTCGGCTTCGTGCGCCGATACTGTCGGGCAGTGCACTGAGCGCTTTTCGGGGACGTGTCATCTTGGCCAATCCTGTTGGCCGACCGCGCTTTTGTTAAATCCCACAGATCTGAGTCCACAGAAAAGCTGCAACCTCCTCTGCCACGCTCATTTCCAAGATGGGAAGTCTTCGTTGACTAGCGTTCCGCCCCGAAAGCGAGCAACCTTTACGAAGGTTCAAAATGCATCTGCCGCTACGCGACTCAGCCATATTCGAATCCAACTAGGAGAAGGACAGGCTCGCAGCGGTCAAGCAACTCTCCTCCGAAGCTACCCAAGATGGAGCTCCAGACTTGGAACTAGTTAGAAACAAATGCCTTTGTGATATCAACATGGAACTCCCATCTCTACCACTTGTCAGTGACGGGCTTCGCTTGGCCACGACAAAACGGCAACCTCAAGATCACACAAGACATGTCCCGCAACCATCTGGGTAAATTATATCAGCTGTTCACCAACCTAAACAAGAATTTCTCAGCAGCCTGAATAATATTAATAATCATGTATCACGGAAGCTTCCTACTAGGTGAGTTTTCAGGTCGCACGCCAGAACCTGTGGCAAAGTCACTCGCTTCGCCAACACATTCTGGTATTTAAGTATTGTCCCAGGTCCTAGGCTTCACAGGGATCAAAAGGGAATAAAAGCCACCGCTCTGAAACCAAGACGCAAACTGCCCAAATCGACAACGCTGAAACCCCATCGGGCTGGCCCCCCCCCCACACGGCACGTGCGCGAAACAAAATGAGGCGCCCACCAGGAGGGTGGTACGCAGGCCAAAAAGTTCACGAAAAAGAATCCTGAACCGCGAAAGGAGGACATGCATGTCACTTGAGCTCGTGGGTTTTGAGGATACTTCTCGGGCAGGATGGAAATTGCGGAAAGGGAAAGCCCGATTTTTTGGGGGATTATTTTTGCTGACAGATGTGTAGAAAAGTCCAGGGATCACGCGACATACAACAACGAGGGACCCCACCAAGACAAAACCTCAGCCACTCACTGAGCTCAATGAGAAACCCGCCGGCGTCTTTTCCAGCAGGAAAAGAAGTCAACTGGAGGCCCCAGCCTGGAATTGATAAGCAAACAGGGCCAAGCACTGCATATCCATTTCGAACCTGGCAATCTAGATTCGGGCCAGATCCCGGGCATGGCATGGAGAATACAAGCCACAAGCTGACCCTAGAACACCGGCCACTTGGTTTGGGATGTGCCACAAACCAAGCCATAGGACGCCAAAGGGCATGAGTTCTTGGCGCTCTTGACCCAGCTTGCCACGCCGGCAATCAGAGCAAACTTTGGTCGGGCCTTCATCTAGTCGACTAGGTCCTCCAGTGGAGAGGTTAGAATAAGGGTACCTTTTTTCTGTAGTCTATTTTAGCAGGGGTTCCCTCCCCCAAAAAAGGGGTAAAAGGGCACTGGGCGACCTAGTCGAGGTTGCAAACATGGCCAGCGAGCCCCAGAAAAGAACGTCATGAAGTCAGGTCGCTCGGTACGGAGCTCATGGAACCCGTTTCGCGCGCAAGGGGGCCAAAGGGCAAGGGCCAGGGCAAAAGGGGGCCCACCCCAGGGTTCCCTGGCGGTCCAAAGAAGCCGAGAAATGGCAGAAAACTGCGCTGAGAATGTGCCTGGGGGGGGGTCTTGAAACTGGAAGGTGTCCAACTTGTTGTTCTCCTTTAAAAGGGGCACCAACTCAAAAACAAACACTCCCAATGAGTCCAGCTCTATCGGAGACCCCAGTTCCGGTCCTTTGATATAGCGGCATCCGATCACCTTGAGGTCGCAGACCTCAACCTGTGTCTTCTCGTCCTCGTTTCACGAAAGCCAAGCACGGCTGGTCCCCTTGAAACCCACGGTTTTCACATGTTTTGTGTCAAATCGCAACGTGTCACAGAACAAAGGGTGCGACGAATCTGGAAACAGGAACTTCACCCTCGATGGGTCCCTTGTGGGTTTCATGTTAGTGGGCGAGAAAGACACACCCTCGGTTGCGAAATCTGCTCCCCTGCTAAAAGCTTAACTTTTAGTGGAAAACCCCATTAGTTCGCAAAAAGTTAAAGTCCTAACATCCAAGCAAAATACACCAAAGCACCCACTTCAGTCACTTCAACCCTCCGGATCCAATAGAGAAAGTCAGAGGGCACCAACCCCCGAATTTCCTGATGGCTTGGGGACATTTGTTGCCCATGTTCAGAACATCCAACTGAAGCTTGCTGCGCGTGTACATGCGTGAGAATGCGTGTTTCACAGTTGAAGCATCAAGCACAATATCTGCACTTCCCACAGTACTTAGATGAACAGCCTCCGTTTGCCTTCTACAAACTGGGAAGTTAAGATTCGGCCATCCCTTCCAGTTGCTCGTTCTCGAAAAAAGGCGGCTTGCAGCTACTTGCGATTGGTATGCCATTGGTTCATTGCGTTGGAGCTACCAACGAGGGATGCCGAACGTTGCCGCACAACTGGATGACACATTCTGCTGCCCACCGCTGATCCAGTAGACCCCCGCACACCCCCGAAACACACCGCAAGACAGATGCGGCAACAACACATGTTGATATGCCAAAGTGGGAAGCCTATCCCCACGACCGAAAATCGCTCTGGAGTATTTTTTGTCGCAGAAAGTGGTAACTGCGAAACCCTTCAGCGCAAAAGCTTCTGAATGCTGCAACCCTCCTTGTAACTGAACACGAAGATGAGGAACCTCGGCGCACGTTGGCAAGCGGCCATGGGAGGACAGCACCTTGAGGAGAAGTGGCAACATGTGGAAATCAAAAGGGGATCGCTGAAACACTAGGCTTAGGTGCCACGAAAACATTGGGCTGCTCTGTTCCCGGGCCCCTATTTCTTAGATGCGACGCTTGAAGTGCCAGCTTTGCACGCGCTGTGGTATCTGTGGTTGGCAAGAGAGCCATGGCCAAAGGGACATCCACAACAACCAAGAGAAAGTTCGGACAGCACATACGCCCCCTCCAAACATCACCCCATGAAAACAGAAAAACAGACGTATCTTTAAATACCCCAAGGCGATGAACGAATCGCACGAAGGGAGAGACTATAGGAAACATGGGTTCACCTTATTGCTGTACAAGCACCAAGGTGGCGCCCCCGTGCAAAAGCGGCCGTTCGAGCAGTTGATTCAGCTATCCCCGCTGCCTTCCTGAAAATGTCAAGCTCTGACTGACGACCTTTCGTTAACAATCTTCTATTTTTGTTTCGAAAGATTGATGGCTTTCCCTGACAAAGGAAAACACACATCCCCGCACTGCTTTATGAATAGCACCCTCTATTATAGCAAATGTGTTTCGCAGTTCAGGATCTTGTGACTGTTTTGGGGTCCTCAATTGCAGCATTGTTTCACCCGGAAAAAAAGGGTTTAGTTTTTTACTCTCCTGATCTTGTCTGGCTCAGGCTGGACTAAGCCTCCGAAAAAATATGGGCCAAACAAACTTGGCAAAGAAGTCGAGCAAGAAAAACGATCAAACAACTCCTGAATTGACTGTTTTGGTCCTCTTTAGTGTCAACGCCTTTTTGGGTTGCTGAAATCATTAGACTCAAGCCGTAGCTTTTGATATTTAGGGTTGTTCACCTAACCAAGCTTTTCCCAGCTCAAAGGGAGCTGGCTTGGGATCTAGGAATTTCATTTTGCCAGCCCCCAAACCATCAACTTCTTTACAAACTACGGTCAAACAGTCACAGGGGATTGCTCACAAGGGGCCCTGATCCTCTTTAATGTGACTGTTTTGGGGTCCTCTTTAGTGTCTAACCTTTTTGGGGGTGCTGAAAAAACGGTCCTTGGCAATACACAAGTAGAATTGGCAATACTAAAGTGAGCACTGGGAATCTGAGAGGGGGCCTTGGCAATACTAAAGTCGAATTGGCAATACTAAAGTAAGTACTGTCCCTCCCAGATCGCCAGGATTTTGCCTAAAGAGGGTCCAGCTGACCGGTTCCATTCCTAGCGAGGGGGGGGAATCAAAGCAACCTAAAACTTGCCGAGCAATACAACCCAATTCTAAACCAACTGATTTCGGGGGATTTCATCTATTGGAGAGAGGCTGATAATTCGGCGTGGGGGCCCCGATCATTCATCAAACGTCACCATAGATTTTCTTCAACCCAACCTAGGTTCTAAACAGCTGCACCGGCGTTTTCATCCGGGGGCCACTTGTAGAATTGGAGGGTTGGTTAATCCTAATCCTATAAATCCCTTCTTCCGCACGCCTCCGCATGAAATCCCTCTTTGCCACCGGACATGTAGCGCATGCGGCGTCACGGAAGAGACAACAAGGCTCCAGCGGGTTGAGGCGAGGTGAAGCACTCTTCAAACATTCGGTCGCCAACCACAGCGCCAGCTTTTTCTTCACCCCCAATGCCCGATTTGTGGACCTTGGTCAAATATTTCCTACTCACTCAACAGGGCTGGGAAGGTGTGGGTTGCTGGAAGACTCGCTTCGACAACAATCCCCTGAGCGCCTCCTGCGCCTCGTTTCTAGGGCTCGGGCAAACTGGCCCCAGAACCCAGGCCAATGTGGAAATTACTAGCTTTCGAGCTCACTCCCTGGACTGGACAAAAAAAGTAAAAACTTTATGTTTACCACTGAAATGGTAAACCCAAAAAACAAAAAATCCAGGAACTCAGGAAGTGCACAAGCGGGAACCGTGACGCCGATTTCCCACCGAGAATTCTCCCAATTCCCAGTCTCTGCCGGGCAGCAGGTCGATCCAAAAGAGCAGGTCAATCGTTTGCTCCAGCGGTGCCCAGGCCTCAGAGAAACGCCGCCGAAAATCGGTTTCGCGTGGTGAACTTTTCGGGCCGAAGATCTGCACCAAAACACACATCCTGAGAACCCCCTCGTCTATCTCATATACCGCGTAAGAAATGCCCCACAGCCCTTTGTTCACCCCTTGAAAATGCCTAAAATAGAAGTGAACTACCTCATAAATTGGTTGGCATCCCAGCTTACAAAGGAGCATCTTAGCGAGGCTTGCCCTCAGCGTTTGTGAACTTTTGTCATCTAAACGTGATGCAACTGTCTGCTTTTTTGGCTTTTTTGTTTCTTCTTGTTTCTTTCTCCGGAGAGCCGACATGGACATTTCCCTGAGGGGAAAGAAGATTACGAATCGGAATCGCTCGCCTCCCCCCTCAAACCCCACTCAGATGCCCAGTGGCCATGGGAAACAAGGGCACCCTTTTTGTGTTGGTTGAGTTTGAAAGGGAACCCTTCCCCAAAAAAAGTTGAAAAAAGGAAGCAACCCACTGGGCAGCTGGGCCCATCTCCTGAAAAACGAAACGACTCGGGGCCCCCGCAGCCGCGGAGGCCGCCTCTTGCTCCTCAGTGTGACCTTGGCGTGTCCGGGCGGCGTGCGAAGCGCGAAGCGGCAGAACATTTTGGGTGCGACTGCCGGGTGAAGTATCAAATTTCACCTGAAATATTTTTTGGTTGGGGGGCTACTCCCCACATAAACCACCATTTGGGGTGAATTCGGTCGTGTGAGGTCCTTATAATTCACCCAAATGCCTTACCCACCTGACCCAGGGCCAGCGTGTGTTTCGGCGTCCGCATTCAAACACTTGAAGCATAACATAGAAGGGTGCTGGGACACTTGGGTGTGGTTGTCAAAAATTGGGTAACCCAAAAAAGGCTTGCCCTGGTAAATGGAAAACCAAGGTCGATTTAACCTGCGGTCCAACTCCCGGCTTACCATTTTGACCCATCAACTGGAACCCACCAGAAAACCCTGCTTGGAAGTAAATCGTGCGAAGCAGGACACCCACTGGGCTCCAAACAAGACTTTGACATGGTATATACATATATATATATATATACATATATATATATATATTCATGCAACATGTCGATCACGGGCGGCTGTTGCCTTCTATGCATTATATATATATATACCTTGACGTTCAAATGACATAGAATAATTAGGCGGTTTTTGTTTCTTCGGCAGTTCGTAGAGATACTTGGCAAGTCAGTTGTTTCTGATTGACCCGCCAATGGCTGGCAAATGGTCTGTGGAGTGACCTCCCAATGGCTGTTTTGGGGTTATTTGCCAGCCATTGGGCGGTCCTTGAACAAGTTTTCGGGTTTTGCGGGCGTTTGCGATCTTTTTGCAGGCGTGTTGCTGGCGTTTTGCCGGCGTTGTGCGGGTGAGGACACCTGCAGCATGCACTGACGGGCCCCTCACAAAGCCTTGGACGCACTAGCGCAGGTGGCTTTGTATGGCAGGCTACATGCAGCTGCCTAGCGCACAAAATCCATCTGTTGCCAGCAAACCGCGCAATCCCAAGCGTTTTTGTCGTTCATTTAGAAACACGCGAAATGCAGTCGAAAGACCAAACTACAAATCATTCTTTGCCGTTTGAGGGTGCAGGTATGTATATTAATCCACTCCTCTGTCTAGGAATGTGGGCGTGGTCCATTTGCAGTAGATGTGAAAACAACCCGCACATGCATGCGCCACAGCGAGCCGCACAACCCCCAACATGCGACCGGCAACCCTGCATCCAGGCTGCCAATGTAAAATTCGATGAAGGCCAGCTTGTAGGGGAAAACTGTGCCTGCAGGTCGGAAGGCGTCGACCCCCAAACGCAGCCCAAAATCAAGCCTGGGTGGATCATAGTTTGTCAGGTGCCCAGCAGGGGCGCCCCGAGCCCCAATCACCAACAGGCCAATTTGGCGCCAATTAGCTCGTGTCTGTCTAATCACCTGTGTGAGTAGACATAAATCAGGCAGCCGATCAAATGAGATCTTGCAGTCTGGAAGGTCGCTGCACTTCCCCCCAATACTAGGTTAAAGTGAACTGTCCGGGGGCTCAAATTCCTTTTGTGTGTGGCTGCCCGTTCAAAGGCTTCTATATTCGTTGCAAGAAGGCCTCGTTCCGACTGGATCTACTTTGGCGAACGTTTAAGCTGGTCGACGTGCTGTTGGTGTCTGAAAACACGGCAAATAAATGCCCGTGAATATTTGAGTCAAGTCATCACCCTACCTGAGCGCGTTGCCAGTCATGCGCTTCAGGGCTTCATCCCTCAATGCTGAACAGTTGTAAATGTCATGGTCGTAGGCGTGTGGTCATTTTGTTTCTGAATATGATGGTTCCCTCACTTGGGTGTGGCTCAAAAAAACGGTACCTAAAATGGATTCCTGATAAGTGGAAACATACACCAAAACCTGCGTAACCCCACCTGTTCAATTTTGAGCCACACCCTCTTGAACATCCCTGATTGTTGTCCCAGGCTGTTGGTAAAAGTCAGGACTGCCCCTGGCAATGGGGTGCTCTTTACCCTTGGCAACAAATGGTTGCGCCATGGCTGCATGATGTGGCCAAGGGCAAAGTCATGCACCGGCAAAAGTTGCACGATGTTGCACGCTTGCTACTTACCAATGCTCCATACTATATTCTTGCTGTTCGAATTCAAGGGTTGGCCAACCCATACGTCAAAGAATGGCCTTACCAGATGTCCGAACAGCAACGATGAATTTATGAATCTACAGGCCTTTGGGCGCTCGTGAAAACTGAACGGATGCTGCGAGCCGAGCGAAAAACCAGATGCAACAAGAGATCATAATGTTCACAGTTGGTTGATGTGAAACAGTGATCAGAGCAGTAACAAGTAGTCGTTAATAACCGGTTGCAACCAGTGATCAGCTTGGTTGGATGCCATTTCGCGGCTAGCAATGAAGCTCTTGAAAGTTGGCAAAATAACTCTGGAGGTCTTCGGACCCCTAGAAATGCGGGAAATCCTTGATTCCCCATTCATGATATCTGATATTCAGGTGCGAGCAGATGTCGGAAAGCGCAACCTGAAGGCCTGACACATCTTGCCCCGGATGAAGAACACCATTCCTATTAAAAGGGGCGAGGAATTCTCACTACAAGGGGACACCCCCTATCAATCAACCACTGGTCCCACTATTCTGCCAGTATCAAAGTCACCCCCAAGTGGCAGGTTAAATGGACACCACCCCAATTTCTGGCTTACACCCCCAGAAATGGTCCAAAACTGACCCCAGAACCAGGGGTTCAACACTACAAATGCCAAAAATGTACACCTCCCGCTGAAAAAAACCCTCGCCTGTGTAGAGCAGCAAAATGCCCACCACAAAGCTCCAGAACTTGCGCAAAGGGTTAGTCTCCTGCGCGTGCCAACGTTTCGGCGCCCACTGGTTTGCCCAAGACATGGAAAACATGTACCTGGAGTCTCCATGACCCTTAAAAAATGGGTCCATGACCCCAGAATTTTGGGTAATTGACCCCTGAATTTTGGGTAATGACACCATTTTTCCGGGGTTATGGAGACTCCAGGTACATACACGTTCAAACCATAGTAGTATATATATATATACACATATATATATATATATATTAATTGCTTAAACATACATGTACATGCTTACAAACAAACATATATACTTATATTGTGCATGTACACACATATGTGTTGTTACTTCTTGTTTTTTTACTTCCCCTAATCTCAGTAATCACCACAGGCAAAGCAACCCCACTACGACTGGCAACTGAATGGGTAGCATGTACTTTTCCACCCATTGCATGTCGGCCAAGCAGCTCCTGTTCTTTGCCCCGCAGCTGAAAATGAAGAGAACCAAACAGCTAACGGCTGAACACACATACCAAACACAAACAAGCAACAAGCTCGTAAGCTTACCTGGACAAAACATGCCACCAGCCCCTGCCTTCCATAAACATTTCTCTGGATCTGCGTGTGCATGTCCTTTTGCGGGCACACCTTTTGGGGTATGAAGGGGAAACTAAGTTTCCATGGAGACAAACCATTGAACAAGACCTGCTAGGAACGCAAAAGCTGAACGATTCCCATTCGACGTACCAAAATTGGCAGAATAAATGACTCTCGTCCTGGATGAACCATATTCTTCCTTCAACCCATGCGGAAACCTTCATGGGCGAAAACGGGGATACAACACCCAGCTTAATGCTTGTAGTTCAAAGGCCGTGTGTACGAACCAACTGGGAACCCTTGGTAGGACTGGCATAAGTTACCGGTGTGCGTCCATTCTGGGAAACCAGCCGAAGGGCGCGGTTTGAGCTAGCTTCTTACCATGTTTGGCTTTGGTGCCCATGAACAAATAACATGTTCACCATCATGATCTGTTATCTTCAAAAACCGCCAGCAAAAAGAAAATAACAAAAACAAAAAGTGTCGCCTTTAAGCAAATTAAAGACTTAGGATGTCTTTAGAAAAGTACGCAAAGCCGTGATTGGTCACAATGCCAGGTGTACTATATAGAACAACATCTCTCCACTTGTTCGTTCGAGTCTCCGCTTCAAATCAAGCCGAGCAAGGGCAGACAATCTTGACCGACCACAATTTTAGGGGTTGAGTCCCCATTCTTTTCAACCATCGTTATTTTAAAAACCCAGCCGAATCGCTTGGATTCTGGTTTTCTGAAAAGAAGGATCCCTGAAAAGAACGGGCCCGCATGCGACTAAGTGCGAGCAAGTCGCCTTCATGACAATGCCTCGGCCACCGCAGAGCTCAGAAGTCAGAAAACCCGTTTCCTCCCCTGCCCGCCCGCGCAAAGTTCTGGGGCAGGCGCCTTTTTTGAGATAGATCCGTTGCATGATTCGTTGGCTCACGGAGAAACATATTCGCAAACACGATGTACTGCTCTGACTTCGCACCTTATAGCCAATTATGAAATGGTCCTTCCGGCAACCATGACACACGAATTAAATGATAGTGCAAACGATGATAACGAGGAGGAGGAGGAGGAGGAGGAGGAGGAGGACGAGGAGGAGGAGGAGGAAGACGCTGATGATGTTGCTGATGCCGATGGTGCTGAGGCTGCTGCTTCATGACTGCCTACTTGGGTGGCAGCTGTGCGCAAGATCCCCGACAGCCAAGCAACTGTACAAAAGAGAAACATCAACTACACAACACCGTGAAAACAACACAAACAACACAATGACGCTAGCACTGTTTTTTTCTTTGTTATGGAGATCAAATGTACTCAAGCCCATGGTTCTGTAGACACCCATGTCCAAATAGCATGGGACACACCAAAACCACGGCGCGTTGACTGCTTGACCCTCTGGGGCCGGCACAGGAGCCGCAGCCATTCTGCATGCTGCTCAGGTGTGAGGCAATCCTTGGGAAGTGAACGCATCTGGGCACAAGTCTTGGGTTGGGGACCCTTGGATAACCATCTTTTAGATGAGATTCACAACCAATAAACACTTTTGAGGTGTTTCAATGTCCTTAACATTCACACTCATCTGATAACTTGGAGATTTGTTGATCTCAGAATTGACATTTTCGGTAGGACATATGACTGGTTGGGAACCGCCGAGATAGGGGGGAGTGTGCCGTTCTCGAATCGGTCTTCATAGGAAGGGAACTCATCAACTTGAGCATGGAAAAGCACCTGCCCAGAGGGAACAGGGGGTTTCACGGCTCATGTTCGTGAGCGGTTGAAGGAGGCTACATCATCAATTCGGTGTATCTCTAAGCTTCACTTGGCCTCGCAGGCACAGCGGATCATGGAGCACTGGTGACAGTCGATCCCAGGTGACGCCCCACGGACAGCCCCTCACAGTGGAGCATGGGGACCAGTCAAACAAGGGTGAAGCCGGGCAGTTGGACTGATCTTTTGGGCGAATCTGGCTTTGGGGCCCTCAAAGATGGCTGCTTGTTAAAGGGCCCCTGCGGGGTCAGGGTTCTCCACTGAAGGGCCCCGGGGGTCCGCATTGGAGGAGTAACGACTTTTAGGGTGGATAGAAGGAATTCCTTCAGAGTCCATTGACACAACTGCACTGAGTTCGAACTCTGTCGCGGCCTTGACGTGGTTGATGTTTCGCCCAAAGCGGCGATAGCTCAGTGGCGACTTGGACCAGCTTGAAGCAAACAACTATCATTCAGCATGCGGAATCCACCCAATAAGCTCGGTGTCACTCATGCGCAACATGGCCCAAGGAACTTACTGCCAAACGAACGCGGCACAGGATTTGGCAAGCAAGAAACACATGTTAACTGCTTGAACAAAGGGCCCGAAATATTGCATGTGTCTTTACATACTGTTGGCAGGGTCTTTAAGTCTCCTTTGGCCAGAATCACAAGGCAAGCACTGCCATGATCGAGGTTTGCGCCGAAGTCTTTTCAAGAAAAACTCTCAGTCTGATGTTGAGAACACCGAATACGCCTTCGTCAAGAAGCGCCCCATTCAGCAGACTCTCTTTTAGTCTGATCAGAAATTGAGATGCAGCAACTTGCGACATAAAATGGGAAAGCAAACAGGATTCTAATAACTTGTTCCAAGGCAAAACGGAACGGATAAACCTGTAGATCCTTGTCGGTGACGTAGCAAGCCCCGCACCTGATGGTGTCTGAGTTCCACCACCCCAAACCACGGCCAAGGAAAACTGTGTAAGCAAAACTATCCGGCCACCAAACAAATCAACTATGCCACCAGTTTCTTTGTGGAAACTCTCTTGGGGTGCACATGTATCAACATAATCATGCGTATGCAGTGGGGAGTGGGGGATCAATGAGCTTACCCCGACAAATCTGCATGTCTCACCTCTCCTGAGAAGAAAGGCATGAACATCCCGATTCTGATGCAATTTCTAGTCGAACCGCTGTCCCTGGGGTCCTTTCCTCAGTTGTTCAGTGACACTGGAAAAAAAAGAACCGTTTTTGGGGAAGACCATTTTTAGTTAACAAAAAGGAAAAGGGTGCCACTGAACAACTGAGTTTCCTCCCAATCCCAAGAGATATGGTCCATTGGGTGCCAGCGGGCAATTCGAGGGGAATTCAACTGGCGTGCAGGCAAGCCGCACGTTTTGTGGCTCCGCCCAAGCCTAGCCCCGGGTGACGCGCTTGCGCGCGTCCGGTTCCGACTGTCCAGTTGCACCCAGCCGTAAGAAGGGAACCTTCTTTGGGTGGAACGGGTTCAGCAGTTTGAGAAAAGACCCACCGAACACAAAAAGAAGACATGGTGCCACTGAACCATTGGGACTGTGCTCGCTGGGTTGATCGTCCTCGTAACCCTTCCAAGTTCTAACCTACATTTAAAATACATAGAACTTCGCAGCAGGTCCGGGTCTCAGTTCACCCGTGCCCCCATTACTTATCATGGATCCGGAAGCAAGGATCTCCCGCAAACACCAACACACCAACGCCCTCTGATTCACCAAGCTGAGCGGTGCTCAGGCCCAAAGCGGACCACACGAAGCCTCTGGGGATGCGATCTCCATCGGAAAGCCCCTTGCCATATGGCTGTGGGTCAAAAATAGGTACCCAAATGGAACCCGGGTAAATAGAAACATGGACTAAAACCTGCGGTCCCCTGGTGGTTGGATTTTGAGCCATACCCATATCAAATGGCGCTGGAGGCAGCCTATGGGCCAGACGATGCATGCTCATCCCAGTCGCTCTCGCTGTGGCGCGGCGCGAATTGGTTGCATCGAAATATACCCTCTGCAGACCTTAGGCGCGTTGAATCGCTGTCGCCGTGGTGACGTGCGCATTTTGAACATCGACGATGAACCCTCTGCGGACTTTGGGTGCGTCGGATCGCGCTGTGGCTGCCACGACTGAAGATGGGTCGAGTAGCCAAAGTTCTTCTAAACTCAAGATGGATACCTGCCAGTGCAGCTGGATGCCTTTCAGTGCTGCTTGGAAGCTTCAAAGACAATTCGATAGCAAATAACGACTCGCTTGGTACAATGCCCATTCAATTCCTGCTCAGTCGCAATCCATCGCGAAGGAAATCTATATAGGATTGCAACCCCAGTCGTGCCACTTTGCGTGATTGGGGCTTCACATAGTTTCAGATTCACTGCTTTGTTTATGCGTAGCCGCGTCTTTTCCGGCCAAGGTCCCTTGGAATTCATAGGGAACTTGGACGCTCCGCGGGTTCATTCAGTTCCGGTTTGAGAAATGAACAGGTTCTGCTTGGACTGTACCGTGCTTGGCTTCTCTGCCAATTTGCTTCGAGGACAATTGGCCCCAAAGTTCTATGTCGTGTTGATTCCCCATGTCACCTCAACCATCCTTCTCTTCAAACACCTAACAGCTTGTCTCGTTTTGTGCAACCACATGCCGCGGCCCCGTGAAAACAATACATCCGCTGCCCTGGGTCATACATGATGCATTGGCAAATAGGTACTGTCTATGTATATACATGTATATAGATGTATATAGATGTATATAGATGTATGTATGTAATGTATGTAATGTATGTAATGTAGTGTAGTGTGTGCATTTGCTGCAAATATGTATATGTATATTTGTGCTCACACCCACTACCATGTGGGATCATCATGCCTGGGAAGATGCTTTCTCTCTGTGGCACTCGGGCTGTCTGATTCGACCTTTGGCGTTTTTGCCTGGCCATGAAGATGTGTATCTTGCATGTTTGTCATTGCAAGTTTATAATGGTAAAAACACCTGATGTTTCCTCTCTGCTGTCAAAGCGACCCCCAAGAACGCGCGAGCAGGAATTGTTGACGTTGTCCTGGCAAATTATTGTTCTAGTCTTTGGCTGCGCGGCAATTCTCTGCAAGGCTTGATAAATTCTGAATCAAGGCTAAAAAATGGGCCAGAAGCTGAGTGCTCCTGGATGGCAGTGCTTCAGTGAAAGACCGACAGAAATGTAGTTCATGGGGTGTGCGACAATATATGTATATAGATAATATGAAGGGTAGCTCCAAGAATCTCGGAACATCCCATCTCAGGGTTTAAGTTTTGGCATGGCCGGCAGCTGCTTCTGATCTTTTCACAGTTACGAGCGCGGACATGATATAGCAAGGATTCACCCACCAGAAATGAGGCATAACACAATGATCCGGCAGTTTGATCCCTGTCACATGGCATGAGCCTACTGTCGATGGACGGAATTCTGCACCACCTAAGAACCATGGGAATCCATTGTTTGTTGGTATGTACAGAGAAATCATCATTCCATGGGTTTCTTAGGTGGTGCCTAAGAGGATTTCGTCCATCCACAGTATGAAAGAACTAGCGCAGGAACGTTCGGCTCGCCTCTGAAAAGCGCTTCTTTCTCTTCTTCTCCTCCATTTGGGGGTCAGCGACGGCCAAGCCTGACCCGCTGGAGTGAGCAAGGCACTTCAACCGGTCGGATCAAGTGAGGCAAGGGGCTGCGTGCTATGCGATTGGACCGTTTGCCAGTTTGGTGCAGATTCCTCGACCCTCAGAAAAACTCCAACTTCATATCATGTTGTTCTGCTCTTCCTGCAGATTTGACGACTCACAAGGCGATGGCTGCCGATTCTCTGTCTTTCAAAATGGTCTTCGACACAGGCACAACACACGCTGGAACACACACTGGCAAACAGAAGGGAATGCAACCTACGACATGTTCGCTAAACTGACTCACAAGCACACAGATTAAGAACACTAAGCTAGAGTGGCTCACCAATAATGCAGGTTTGCCCAAGACTACATATTCACCTCGTGCAATTCAGCAGGCCAAGGAACTGGCATTCATCAACATGTAAGATAAGATCGGCACGGCCATACGCTCTTGGTCAGTTGTCAACTCATTTCGATACGAACTTCGGTTGGCGGGGTGAAACAGGGGAGCGTACCCTAGATGTCTTCAATCGCTTAAGTATAGGAGGCAGTGCGGACGTGTTCATTACACCCTGGCGCAAGCAAGATGATTTGGAATTGTTGTTCAAAGGCTTCTAAACTTATGCTACGCCACCTGTTTGCTTCGCTGAACGACAAGGGTTTGACAACAACACATGCATCCAAGGTTGTCTGACGTCGATTCACACACCCTTTGAACAAACACAGACACACAACCACATCACTGCATCCGAGCAAGCTCTTTCTGGCTGTGGTGCATTGTTTTACATGTATAATACAGGCTCCCATGCTTATCGCTTGGAGAAACGCAAAAGGCTCAAAGTAGGTTCGATCGATCTCCAACGCGCTGAGTGTCAAAGAGGAGTCTCCAAATTTCAATGCTTTCCGTCAGAAGGTCCAACTTGTTTTGACAAGACTTGGATCTTCTGCGGTCATGGGAAAACGGCAGTGAGCTCCGTTTTGGGTTCGTGTTGGGGAACTAAAGCGCCCTTTCCTCTTGGGCGCTTCACCGGTCCGTTAAAATAAGACTGGCTGGATTATATCGTTCACATGTATTCATGAACCGCCAGTCATGAAGCCCAACAAAATTCCTTTTAGGTCGCCAAGCCCCTCTCCTGGAGAAACACTTACACGCCCTTCCAAAGGCAAAGCTCATACCATCGTGGAATTCTTGGGACCAGCAAGGAACGAAGGGTATGAAGCCCGGAGTGCGGCGCGCCAATCATGTCCGGAAATGTCAAACATGTGTCAAACATGTTCTAAAAAAACATAGTACAACGGAGGCTTTGGTGCTTGCCAGCGCCTTATATTCATTTACATATGTTCTATCTATATATGTATATAATACTATACATCCTGTTCAAAAGGCCATAAACTTAAAGTCTCTCTTCCGCAATGTTGGGCTGAGTTTCTCCTCTCCCTGCCTGAGATCGCCTGCGCCCCGGACTTGGCCTGGACAGCGGTTCCGGGTGTGCCTTAAGCAGACTCAGCTGATTGAATCAAGCAACCAGCGCGTCATTTTCCCCGAGGACTCTTTCCGCATCAATCAGCATAATTTTCCCTGACGACCCGAGGGCCGTGGTTCAAGCCTCTAAAACGGATTCAGATTCCTGGAGCCGTGGACTCGGTCCGCATCTTACCGTGGACTTGGTCGCAATGCAATCTCCCCACTTTGGCCTGTGTGTGCCAGTAAAACGTACATGATTTCCCTCTTTGCCAAGGCGCCCAACCATGAAACTGAAAACATGGGCGTAGGGTTCGCCTAAGATAGTCCCTTCAAACCCAAAGGGAGTCCACCATTTTGGGAGACTCCCGCATCGCTTCTTGCCTTGGACACGAGGATGTCCACGCTGTTGCGCCGGCCCCTCTTTGGCAGGACGTCTGGGACCGCATGGGGCGGAGTGACCTGGCGAGAAAAATCGCCAGTTCGCTTTCTGGATCAAAACAAGGCCCGCAATGCCCACGTAAACCAACCACGTTGCGCAAAGGATGCGTAGTTTGAATCTGGATGAAGTTCAAATGTTAAAGGAAACTCAATGGTAAGTAACTAGCCACGCAAGGCAAACATGCAACGTGCGCTGGCTGCAGTCAGGCCGGTTACCAGAGCGAAAGGCGCAAAGCCTGCGTGGGACAGGGGGGAGCCGCCTCAAACGCAGCGCGAGGAAAGGTGAGGTGAGTGAGTGAGGGAGTAAGTCGGTGGGTGGGGGAGTCAGTGGGTGAGCGAGTGACTGAGTGAGTGAGTGCATGCGCGGGTGCATGCGTGCGTGGGCCTGGGTGGTTGGGATGCTGGGTGAATGGGGCGGGTTGGGGTGTGGGGTGGGTGGGGTGGGTGGGTTGGGTGGGTTGGGTGGGGTGGGTGAGTTGGGTGGGTTGGGTGGGTTGGGTGGGTTGGGTGGGTTGGGTGGGCGAGTGTGTGAGTGGGTATGTGTGTGTGAGTGGGTGGGGTGGGTGGAGGTGGGAGTGGGAGTGGGAGTTGGAGTGGGAGTGGGGAGTGGGAGTGGGTGGGGGGTGGTAATTAGTGGCTTGGAGAGAGGTGAGTGAGTGAGTGAGCGAGCGAGCGAGCGAGTGAGGAAGCAAGGGAGAAAACGAGCGAGCGGGGCGTGGCGGGGCGGGGCGAGGCCAGGGAAGTGAGTGAGTGGGTGTTTTCCGAGTTCCTTTTTACGACTCATGACCATCCCTTCTAATTGCCGCCCCCGCCCAGCTTCCCCAAAAGGCCACCGAGAAGAAGATTCGACGAGCCACCCTTAGACGGTGCTTGCCGAGCCTTGACACCAAGAGTCTTGGGGCTCTCCCCTGGGTCCTCCAACCCTTTTCTCTGTAGTCTAGTAGGGGAAGCCTCCCAACCAAAAAAGGGGTGAGAAAGGGCACCTAGCTGGGGGACCGAGCTTCCCCAAACGTGAACCCTCAAACCAAACCCCTCGGCCAAGCGGCTCAGCCGCACTCCCCGCCTCCGCCTCCCACTGTGGCCGGGGCTTTGCAACCTCAGGGCTGACAGCAGCGCCGGGCTCCTGGCGCGATCAAGCAGAGAATCCACGCCAGGCACCAGTTGGTACGTGGTTTCCGGGCGGCCCGTTTTCTGATCCCCCGCTAAAAGTGACTAACTTTTGGTGGGTTAGATGGAAACTACCACTTAACACCAAAAGGCTAAAAAGCTAAGGAGATGGCTGGGAGCCACCAAGGTTTGAGTGGTTTGTCGCAGAATCTCATAAGGCTTCATCCACTGGTGCAGGATTGTGCCAGTGCACGAAAAGCCATCTGTGGCCATTTGACCACTTACTGCAATCCTGGCTTCCTTCTTTGAGAAATCCAAGGTAGACGCAAGCTCATCGGTGTCACTTTTGGGAAATTGACCTGGTCTTAAGTCTACCAAATGGTTTGCACCCATCTGCGAATTGCACCGAGGAATCTAGGTGTGACGCTTTGCTTCTATGCCGGGAGCTTGGACAAGAGCAACCACAGATCAAAGTCTACATGTCTTTGAGCCTTTCACATGGATGTTTGCAAACTTGTCAACCGCGCTTGGCTTAAAGAACGTGAGGCTCCTAAAACTGGGGTGCGCCCGGCTTCACGTTTGTCTCCCAAAAAGGACCCTCCAACGGGCCCCGTCCGCCGACGTTTGGTTCGCTGTCCCTGCCTCACTAGACAAGCCAGAGCTGCTATCATCGTCTGGCCTGGGTTGTCCATCAGATGTTGCAGGATTGGCCGAAACAACCAGTTGGTAAATTCAGCTCCGCTCTGACTCGTTGTTTGCCTTGGTGGTTTTCGAGGTTTGGAGGGGGGGGTCCATTTTCCCTATACAAAAGCCATGGTTCAAATCCCCCAGCCACCAATCCAAACCGCCAATTCGGGGTTGCCTGATCAATGTTGCCCTACGAGTAGCAAATTGTTCTAGTGCTACCACACGTTAAAACATCGGCACTAGGCACCCCTCTGGTGGAACTCACCAAAAAGGGTCGCATGGTCACCAAAAAGGCTTGCACGGTGGACTGTCCAGAAAATTTACTAAGCCCCGTCAACCGCAAAAATCGCCTCTCTTGCGGGCCTTTGGGAGTTGACGACCAAAGAACTGCACACGTAGAACTACATATATTGACATGTGTCTACTATTCTGATGCGGCTTGTGTTGCCGAAGAAAATTGAATGGATGCCAGCCATTGGCATCTTGCAAGACCTCCAATGCTGGTTCAAGGATCCTGTCCGTCTCTGTTCCTTTGGCACAGTGACATACACATGCATATGTGCATACGACAAAATGTTGCATCACTGCGCCTGTGACATGTCTTAGCTTTGAACAATGGATCTGGCCACGTCCGCAGCAACGCGCTAAGCTGAACCCGATGATTCTCCTACGATGCCTCAACTTGGCTTTGAAGCACGCTACGACCCCAGTCTAATCATTCGGGCCTTGGAATTAGGAACCGCTTCGCATCCCTTTCCGGCGTCTCTCAATCTCGGGTGCCGGCATGCGTGTCAGGCACGGAGTTCTGGGGAATGCGGAATGCGACACAAACCGCAACGCGTCTTGTCTGCTCCGTTGCTGTCGGCTGAATCAATTCGTGGCACGCCCCTCAGCCGAGCTGTAAGCAGGACGCGTGCGAGCAGCTCCCCGAATACCGGACCTGACAGCTTCCCCTTCCGAACTATGCGAAATTCAGGAACAGCAAAGCTCATACATCATGACAGCTGACTAACAGAAAGACAAGTGTCTATGAAATCCTGCTAACTGTTACTTTACCTTTGTTGCCTCAAACCCTGCACCTTCAGGCGGGAAATGTCAGAGACCAAAGCACAAAAGCTTGCAGCTGAGATCGTTCTGTTGTTGAAGAATGGCACTGAAGGCTCTCTTGGGCCTACGGAACACTACCTTTCTGGAGGTCCCCTATCTCAAGACACGCCGCAGTACACAGCAAGCGAAGGCCTTGCCACAAAATGGCGCATCCTCAGACATCCTCACTGCTAGAATCTCTCATTTCATGTGCATGACAATCCAGAACATAGTAAAACTGACGTGAGATGATTAACGTGATAACAGGAACATATTCAATGCTGGAGGGCAATAATGCAATTTAGCTTTCCTTTCCAAGAAGGTTCCAAAAAGCCGGGGGCCCTCTTTTTAAAGCAACAACAAACATGACATCTGTCGCTGATGACGAGACCTCCGAAGCCTTATGTGCGAAAATGCCCCGTATGACATTTGAGGGATTCGTGAACCCATTCGTCGGCGTTGCAACTTGCCCTCCACCATCTTTCCGATTACCAATTTGATGATTTGGATTGGTTTGGGGAATTGAACCCCTGGTTCGGAAAACCACCCCCAACCACCAACCTAACCACCAAAGGTCTTTTCCTGGTGGCTACCCTTTAAAACCCAAAAGGATGTACCCTACGGAAACAAAAGCAAATCCATTTGCCCTCCCACACGTCGCCCATTTTTTCTGCGTGCATTAAAGAACCACGAATTCGTTGCGCGCATTCGATCCAATCTGCCGGGGCGAGTCCACTATTCAATACATGTCTGGGGCCTGTCAAATGCCAATCGGTTTCATTCCGAACAAAAGCAAAACAGATCTATCTTTGAGCTCGTAGCTGCGTTCTCCGGAAGCTACAGTAGCGAGAGGAAAAGCAAGGGAGCCCCTTTTCAGATCAAATTTGCGTTGTCCAATGACAAAGAGGACTTCCTACGAACGGCCAGCTTCCTGATTTTCCCTTCTTTACTTACCCAAAGAACCTGGAAGCAAAAGGGTCTTCCTTGCGTGACATTGACTAATAGGCCTACGAGATCAAACGGTCCATTCGCGTTGAGGAATTGAGTAGGACTCTAGGACTCCCCACACAGGAAGAGAACCATACATCCATTTCTTGTTTGCTTTGGAGCAAATTCAAACATGCCACTTGAACTCCAGGGTACACCAAATATATTGTTCGATTCCATTTCTACAAAATGCCAAAGTTACCTTCTACACCCTTGCACCAGGGTCCTTCCACCCTCCTGGTGGCTTTTGGGATTTTTCCCCAAGCCTCACCCCATGTGATCCCCATGGCTTCGCCCCGGCAGCAGAAAAAGCCCTCCGGCCATCGTTCCTTGTCGGTCGCAGCTTGGCGGTAGCTCGTTGCCATGAAAGTTGCTATCAACCCCAAGCTGCAAAGGCCGCTAAAAGTTGCTTTCTGGTGCTGTCTGCCCTTGTGGGTTAATTCGGAAAACCCGTACAAGTTGGCAAAAGTTTTGAAGCCCTAACATCCCTTTGGCAAAATGCTGGCCAAAGGTGATGTGTTCTCTTCATTTTTGCCCACGGGAAACGAGGGGACATGGAAACGTAACAGGAGCCCCCTGAATCAGCGTGGCCCCTCCAAATGTGCATCAAGGGGATGGGTTGCTACTGGGACATGGGGGGGTCTGCTAGAGGAAATGTTGAAGGCAAGGATAAAGTCGGCAACCACTTGCCCCCCCCCCCCCCCAACACCCATTGGCCCCCCTACAGCACACGCACGAGGTGACATAGCTGGAAAACCTATCTTTGGTACATGAGGACAAACACGTTCCAAGCTTTGTTTGCTGTCGACGCGGAGCTTTCAACCGGTCTGTGTTTCGGGTGTTTTTCTTCGAAGATCATGTGCAGTGTTTTTCTTTGTGCAAATCATACAATATGTATACATAGAATATAATACAGTTCTAGCATACATCATTCATCAAAGGCTACCCTTGATGCTCAGACCATGGTGGTGAAAAGTTGTATTCTGTCTGAAGGTATCGTGGGATTCCATCCCCAGTGAGATTCTCACTTTGAAGAGGACTTTTCCGGATTTACAGAAAGTGGATAAAGCCACCTGATTCGCAGCGGAAAAACCCACGCGCTCCAGGTTCTGACAGGCTTGGTCAATGGCTCATGGGCTTCCGGGTGGCTCCCCTCTCTGATATTGATTTCCAGGTCCTCCAGATTTAAGGGTACCAACTTTTTTTCTGTAGTCTATTTTAGTAGGAGCACCCTTCGCCAAAGGAACCCTCCCAACCAAGAAAGGGGTGAGCAAGGGCACTACTGGACCTAGTGGATTATAGTCCAGATGCTTTGGCTGGTCATTGGCATCGTTGTCTCGAGTTGCTCACTCCCAGAGACCTGAACAACACCAAAACCTCCAGCCAGACGCCACTCAAAACCAATGGGCCGAATGGTCAAAGTTGCCATTGTGCTTTGAACCTGCAAACATGAATCACCAGTCTACAGGAGATTGATGTAATGTCTAAATAAGTTAAACACACAAAGAAGCGAGCTTGTTCTACACCCCCGCAAGTGAGCTTGTTATACATTGTGCCGAATGATGATCCATGATAGTTGAGAGGGAAGGCCTAAACTCATAGCTCTGAGCATGACCTGGTTCCAAGCTACATTAGGTACAGGCAACATTCAAAATGGCAACAAAGAGACAAGCAGCAATGAACATGATTCTTCTAATCGCGTGGATTGAGCCGCCTGACCATTCTGCATCCATTCCTGGTGATCTGCTAGCAAAACACTCACGGCGTGCTGACGACGCATGCCTCAAAGTCGAGATCTCTGCGTAGCTCCGCAGCCCAGTGACCCTCGTGGCCAAACGGAACTGTTGGGGTTTAGTACTTTTGGTGCGAAACCTTCCGTTCGGGTAAAACCACAGCAAGTACGGTAAGGGACAAAGACGCATTCACCAATGTAAACCGCCAAGTAAGGTTGATCTGACGATGTGCCAAACAAACAAAACACTTTGGTAGACGAACTCTGCAAATCCCAAGACGCTTGTTGGTTGCTCTCCATCTCCAGATTCTAAGGCATGCCAGCACAGCCGATTGAATTGGGAGAAAGCTACAAACGGAGCGGTCCCCTCAAACTGCACAGAAGCAATTGTAACAAAGACAATCACACTCCTACTTCTAGGCATACGCAGTTGATTCATGCCAAAAATTAAGCCTCTTGCTCTCAGGTTCGCTCCTTGCCTCTGCTCAAAATGGAACCATTCCGTGCTTCACATGTGGGGTGAAAACTGCAGACCAGCCGTGAAACACAACTGGCCGGGCCACTTTACACCTGGGCGGAAGGATGCGACAGTGCATCCAGGGCCACATAAACTGGAGCTGAAATGGGCCATGGAGCATGTCCCAAAGTCATTGACTTTGGGCGGGTGTTTGAAGATATCAGTAGGCAGGTGTAGCGGGTACACATACACAAACAACTTAGCATGATTTCAGAATGATCGGGCATCTTGACAGAAACAAACATACACTTGCGCGTGTCTACATCCCTCATGGCATTCTGCAGGCACCTGGGCACCCTTGAGCAGCTCTTATGCGGAGTCAGGAAAGTCTCTTGAAATGTGTTTAAATGTGCCCAACATTTGGGCAGCTATACGCATTGCCGACGTAGGACAGCGACTTCCCGCCCTGCAACGACTGCCCCTCGACAAGAAACATTGGAAAAAAAGAAAAGGACAACCCAGCTTCCCTCCTGGTGGTGCTCAGCTTGCTCTTCAAATTGCAGCCTTTCCGTGAGACTAAGTGATGCACCAGCTGACAGCGCTCAAAACCGAATTGCAGGTAGTCCTGCCGTTCTACCGGCCCTACCAAAATCGTTGCAAAGGTTTCAAAAGCCCACGTGATTCACCCAAATCATGATAATAGTCAAAGGGCTTTCCCTGAAAACGAATCACTCCTCCACTAAAGGAAAGATCGCCGCTGCTTTGTCTGGAGGCCCGTCAATCAGAAATGAACATTCAACCCTGAATGCTACCTGGCAAAGCAGACCCTCCTGCACGGGAGAACGCTTCATTCTGGTACATGTCCTGCCTGCAGAGATCTAACACGAAACAACTCGAGCTTAACAATCTCTGGCCGCTCCGTGTCGTCTCAACATCTGCTTCTCGAAGGACAAGCCACTGGCATGTCTTCAGTCTGCATTCAAAACCCGGCCCAATTGCACCAGAGCAGATCGAACCACGGGGAGCCCTGTATGGCCATGGGTCAAAATCCAAATCGAACCCCCAGTGAACATCCCAATCCCCACTAAAATAGGTTCTAAGATGGGTGGTGAATTCACCTACCAACCAAAATGGGATCCCAAACGGTTTTGACAACCACAGCCATGTTCAAATCACCCCAGGCGAACCACTTGCCATTGGTCCAAGCGATCTGCGCCCTCAATCATCACGATGACTCCACTGGGCTGCCCGTTTTCTGACCCCCCGCTAAAAGTTGGACTCACTTTTAGTGGGTCAAATGGAAACTACCACTAAACACTAAAAGGCTAAGAGGCTAAGGAACCGGATGGCTGGGAGCCACCAAGTCCATGCATGTTGATGGATCTGGGGCCGATACCCGTGTTTCACTTCGGCAGAAAGAACGCGTGGGTCAATTTTACACGGGGACTGAATCCCAAATGGTCTGCTGCTATGCTATGGGCCGATGGAATTTCCTGCAAGACTCAAGCTGAAAGACCCGTCACTCTTGTTTCTGCTTAACCTTGCGTCTCAAACCATGCTAAGTCTAACACGCCCAAGTGATGGCAAACTTCCGTCGTGCAACTGCTATGGCTTTGGGTTAAGTCTCCAGAAATGGGTTTAAACCATTTCTCATTGACCGAAAAACTTGATCTTTCAGGACCTGGAAAAGTAGGCCTTTGGCCGAATTTCCATTTGGAGCCAAGATCAAAATCAAGGAGGACCCTGGTTTTGCGGGTCCTTGGAAGACCAGGGAATATATTGGTTGGTTGCGTTAACAAAGTCTCAAGCCTTCATCTTTCGACCATGCCAACACACGCATGACTGTCTTGCAGCTTGGCAGCCCGTCCGGCGCCGAATTTTCATCCATCTAAATTTAAACTTTAGCAGATAAGTGGGGAATCCCACTAAACCACAATAAGCAAAAATGTGAAATGGTTCCCAACAACAAACATGCTATGTGGAGTTTCCGATGCTAGGCTAAGTGACTTTCCGGCTACGGAAGGGCCCGCGAACTGAATGGCACCACGAACGTCCGAAGTACTTCACGCTGACTTGGACTCTCCAGATGTTTCAAAAATGGACAAAGGCCGCGAAAAAGGTATCAGCCTTAAATTCGGATCCCCAATAAACTGTAGCGGGGATTCTTATAACTTCCATTTGCTTAAACCCTCTGAAAAAATACATATTTTTCAGAAATACATATTTCCACTAGTGATTGATTCCCTTTAAAACTACACGAGGGGAAAAAAAACCTTAAGCAAATGGAAGACAACTATATCACCGACCTCAAGGGAAACGGCGCACGAGGTATGAGCGCCCGGCCAAGCTTGTTCACTCTGGCGCCTCGCATTGGAATCAAAGCCGAGAACTGGAAACGAACAGGTTGCAGGTCCCTGTCTCCTCATGCGGATTCAAACTAGAAGTCTAAGCTGCCCTAAGATCCCTCGCTAAAAGCTTAATTGTTTAGTGGGCTAAGTGGAAACTACCACTAAACACTAAAAGGCTAAAAAGCTAAGGAACCGGATGGCTGGGAGCCACCAAGAAACGAAAGATTGGGGTATCTTGGTGGGATGTGGAATCCTTCATACTGTCCGACGGAATCTGGTAAAGACAAAACTCAGCTGCATCCGGCTCGTTATTCCCCGACCTGCGAGGAATGCCCAAAATCAACCCCCGCAACAAACAAGCATAGGCTTGGAAAAAGGGTTCGGGTCGAGATTTAATTTGGGATTTTTTTTTGTTTTATTTTGGGATTTTTTTTGTTTTCCGTCCTGGCTACTAAAATGCTGTAAATTACAGCATTTTCTCGCGAAATGTACGTATTTTACGCTAGTCCGTCAACATCATCAGCATCGTTTTCAACATCCCCCGCATGTCCAGCCAACATCCCCAGCATCACCAGCAAATTGGCTTCCCGCATCTCATGGTAAAAGTGAGGATTCAAATACGGGCAAACTAATCCCTGTAAAACACCTAAAACGTGGCGGCAGCCCACCCCATGATGATTGAAAAAGTGACGACGGCAGCCCCCCCCCCCATGATGATTGAAGAAGTGATGATTCCAAAAGGACCAAAACAAAAACAAACAACAAAAACAAAAACAAAAAAAAGCAGTGGGGGGGGGGGGGGGTTCAGTTCCTCTGCGGCAAGGCCTCATGGTACAAGTGAGGATTCAAATACGGGCAAACTAATCCCTGTAAAACACCTAAAACGTAGTTAGGGCCAAAAAAATATTTAAAAAAGCAGCGGGGGGGTCATCAGTTCCACTGCGGCAAGGCCTATGGTACAAGTGAGGATTCAAATACGG
The DNA here is from genome assembly GCA_963377175.1 of Effrenium voratum. Lineage (NCBI taxonomy): Eukaryota > Dinophyceae > Suessiales > Symbiodiniaceae > Effrenium > Effrenium voratum. Next base: position 552,196 of record CAUJNA010001535.1, read on the forward strand.
GCAAACTAATCCCTGTAGATCGAAAAAGTGATGATTCAATCAGGGGCAAAAAGTCTAAAAAATAGCGGGGGGGTTGGGGGGGGCGGCAGCCCCCCCCATGATGATCGAAAAAATAAGGGCAAAGAATCTAAAAAGGAGCGGTCGCATGATGATCGAAAAAGTGATGATTCAATTAGGGGCAAAAAGTCCAACAAATAGCGGGGGGGTTGGGGGGGCGGCAGCCCCCCCCATGATGATTGAAGAAGTGATGATTCAAAAAGGGCCAACCAAAAAAAAAAAAAAAAACAGCCGGGGGTCATCAGTTCCTCTGCGGCAAGGCCTCATGGTACAAGTGAGGATTCAAACACGGGCAAACTAATCCCTGTAAAACACCTAAAACGTAGCGGGGGGGGGGGGGGGGCGGCAATTCCCTCCATGATGATTGAAAAAGTGATGATTGCTGTGGGGGGGGTTGGGGGGGGGCGCATGATGATCGAAAAAGTGATGATTCAATTAGGGGCAAAAAGTCCAACAAATAGCAGGGGGGTTGGGGGGGGCGGCAGCCCCCCCCCATGATGATTGAAAAAGTGATAATTCAATCAGGGGCCAAAAGTCTAAACAATTGCGGGGGGGTTGGGGGGGGCGGCAGCCCCCCCCCATGATGATTGAAAAAGTGATGATTCAATTAGGGCCAAAAAAAACAACAGCAGGGGGGTCATCAGTTCCTCTGCGGCAAGGCCTCATGGTACAAGTGAGGATTCAAATACCGGCAAACTAATCCCTGTAAAACGGCACCCCCCCCCCCATGATGATCGAAAAAATAGGGGCAAAGAATGTAAAAAGTAGCTGTCGCATGATGATCGAAAAAGTGATGATTCAAATAGGCGTGCATTTTAATCGAAAGGGGGGTGGCGGGGGCCCAAGAGGAACTTGCGATGCTGAGGATGCAGGAAGCCAACTGGGAAAGCATCAGGATGCGAAAAGCCAAAGCCAGAAAGCCGCCAAAACCCAAAAAGCCAAAAAGCCAAAAAGCCAAAAAGCCACCTGCCGCAGCGGAACTGGCAATGCAGAGGATGCGAAAAGAGAGGAACTGTGAATGCAGATGATGCGAAATGAAAAGCCACGAAAGCCACATAAAAGCCACAAAAGCCAAAAAGCCGAAAAGCCACCGACCCTGAAAAACAAAAATAATTCCCAAAAAAAAAAGAAAAAAAAATCCTAAAAAAAATGGCCCTCCAAAGGGTTCTGACAAAAGAGAGTTTCATCAATTCCCTTCTTATTTGGCCAAATCAAGACATTGTCAAATAAGAAGACCAACATGTCATGTAAGACGACCAATAAGCAGGAATTTGTCTCAAGCAATTCCTCCTAGTCTGCCGATCAAAAGGTCAGAACATGTTGGTCTAAGTCGCAGGGCCGGAAAAGGGTGACGTCCAACTCACAGGCCGAGCCCAGCTGAAAAGTGAAGCCTCGGCATACCAGCCTTGGGTTCTCTCAATGGTGGGCCCTCAAAATGGAGCTTGAAAGGCTTGAGCTCGAGAGTGGGCATTTGGATTTCCCTTGAACCCCCACAAAGGATAGCCTCCAAAAGACGCAACAGCATATTGGCCGTCTGCACAGGTTTGTCGTTCATGCTGTTCACTCGCCAGCCTTGGGTACAAACTCAGAGGCGTCTGCGCGCAAGGACCTCGTCAGGTCGTCAGCCGTGGGCGCAAGTAGTCGTGCAGGGAACTCCTCTTGCTGGTGCGATAAGTAGGGAATGTGGGAATGAACCCAGGGGTGCCCTCAAAGGAAGATGGCTCATAAGGGTCATTCCTTCATTCCCTGCTGAGCACCAGCAAGTGATGAGCTTGGCTTACTAGCTAAGGTCCTTGTGCTTTGCCAAGGGTGTCACACACAAAAAAAACAGAGTGATCCTCCCACGTCTTTCACCCACAGTATAGAAAGGACCGATTCCATGCGCTCAAGAGGGGCTGCCAATAAGCAGATTGGATGATGGCTTCAGAAGCCCCATGTTGCCCGCTCGTTGTGAACCCTACATGCACTAATCATGAAATGTCACCAACGTGAATTACTGAATCGATAACAAGTACAAAATCCAACGCCAGTGCCAAAAAACATCCACCCCAGCTTGAACGGAGCATGTTAGTTTGTCCAACTTGGATGTGCATAAGTGTCAAAACGGTGCAAATCCCAGAGGCAGAATATGAAATTGACAACTTCCTTGCTCATGAGTCATTCTGACCCCGCCCCAAAGCGGGCCTCACCAAGTTTGCCAAGTTTAAGTGGGAATGGACACAATTAGGCTTGTGTTTTTATCGAGGGCACCCCTTTGCGGCTGGTTTTAAAGGGAAACCAAAAAGAAACTAGCTATTTTGAGGGGGGCTTAATAAGGGCTATTAGTCCTTGATAAGGCTTATTTAAGGCTTGCTAAGTCTTGTCAGTGACTGCCATGTCCCCACTCGTGCAACAAAAGTGGCTGCCGCAACAAGACACACACAAATGTAACCTGCGCTGTTTGCACCCTGCTATCTAAGTCTAAAATCTAAACGTTTCATCTTCGGAATGTTAATCCATGAGATGGCACGGACCTGGCTTTGTCGAATATTCAGATTGGACTTCAGATTGGTACTACCAGTTGTAAAGCTTTGAGCCTGATTCTGAAACATGTTTGCTGCGAGATGTTACGACACTTTTTGGGATGAGGCAGTTTCAACCCAGGTAGGCGATCCCCATATTGCTAAACTTCTCACAGGACCTCTAGAACTTAGGAAACCAAGAACTGAAAGTTAGGGAGGCTGTGCAGGGCCGGAATGCCACATGACACTTAGACCAACCGTAAAGTATGGCAAAAAAGGCGTGTCAAATAGGGTGCTTGGTTTCCTTTTGTAGGACACCACATATGGGTTGGCAAGGGGGATGCCGTCCCCCTGCCTTTTCGGGTAGAACGATCGCCCCGACCCGGCGACACGACGCGACGCGACTCAACGACTCGGCGCTGGGAGCCGGGCTTTGAGGGTATCTGGCGACACGCTCCGAAATCGACATGTCTGGGTGAATATCATGCTAGGTCTTCCAGTAGAGAGGTTAGAATAAGGGTACCCTTCTGTCTGTAGTCTATTTTAGTAGGGGAACGCTCCCCCAAAAAAGGTAAAAGGGCACTACTGGGGGACCTAGCATGCATGAATACGACCACAACCATATGGTAGTGGTTTCTAACTCAGTTCTAGGAACAAACACCTGAACACCTACCTACCCTGTGAACTTCCTGAACGCAGCTGCAAGGTCCAGCCGTCAATTGCCTTCAGGAGCCCAGATATCATCCAAGAACCAACCAGCTTCCCAAGCATAAGCATGGGTTACAAAACACGCTGTGCTTAACGAAAACAATGTGAACAGCTTACTTTGCGGACTCACAAAAGGAGATGTCGCAACTATAACTAGATGCAGTCACACGCATCCTTGTGTCGATGTAGCAGCGGCAACGCGACTGGACGTGCTGTATCGTTGGCCGGGCCTGAGCATACCTGTTCAAGTCAACATGGCCGCAGCCTGTTCATAGCATCCCTCTGGAGATATCTTTAACACGTGGCCCGCCCACAGGCGCGACATTGAAGCGACCGACCGCCTCGACCGGTTGGATTATCATCCCTATATACTGAATGTCAAGTTTGAGCGAATTCCCATGACCACTCACAGAAGTGGCATCCGCAATCAATCATCTCTCATCTCTCTAATCATGGTGCCTCATTTCATCGTTTCAGCCCGGAACACTTTCGTCACACAAAAAAAGAAAGGGGGTGTCTCCTAAAATCTTGGGAGCTTCCCTTCTAGGTCCTCCAGTAGAGAGGTTAGAATAAGTTGGTACCCACTTTCTTCTGTTTCGTCTATTTTAGTAGGGGAACCCTCCCAACCAAAAAAGGGTGAACGACTGGGGGACCTAGCCTTGGCCCTCCAACCACCCAATGCAAGAACAGCTCTGCCCACCCCGGGAAGCCCTTGGCCTCCGGCACCGGGCCATCACCACGGACCAGCGTGAGCTTCAGAAGCTGCCTGAGGCTGACGGCTTTCGTCCGTCAACCCGGTGCTTTCGGGGGTATTCAATATGGGCGGCGCCTATTGATTGCACTGTGGCAGTGGCTCTAACATGTTTTTTATTTGTTTTTTAATGTTGGAATGACTTTTTGAGGGCGTGCAAGCATGAGTATGACTCCTTTGAGGGTGCGCAATGTGACAATGTGTAACACGCGGCGTGGCACGATTCCTGTTGCGGAGGTATGTGTGTGTGGGGGATCCTTGTTACATAAGTAAACGGGAAAACAGGGCTTGACAGTGCCACAGTTCCAGCTCGAAAGTCGCAACTGCTCATCGAATCCGGTCGCTGCACCCGGGCCGTGCCGAGGAAACGGGTCTTGCCTCTGGGCTGTCTGTCGGACGTAAAAGGATCCGCTAGAAGTGTAGAATCCAACTCTGAAATGGGTCCAAATCCACTCTAAATCCAAATCCAGTCTGAATCCACTCTAAGAGTCCAAATCCACTCTAAGAGTCCAAAGGCCAAGAGCCTGCCGGGCGAAAAAGCACGGCAAGTTGACATAAGTTGACTCTGCGCAGTGGCCAGCAAGGTCTGCTCTGGAAGCAGTCGCATCGAGTCGCATCGATGGAAATCATCCAGAGCCAGGCGGCTTTGACGAAAGTTGAGTACTGTATCTGGGTCCTCCAGCTTTGAGAGGTTAGAACAGGGATCCGGATGCATTACACACCTGAACATTGCCTTGTAAATGGTGGTTTCCCTTTATTTTGGTGGAAAAAGCCATGTTTCAAATGGGCAAAATGTATCTTTTAAGGAGCCCTGTTAGAATAAGTTGGTACCAACTTTTTTCTGTTTCGTCTATTTCAGTGGGGGAACCCCTCCCAACCACAAAAGAGGTGACAAAGGGCACTACTGGGGGACCTAGGTATGTAACAAAGGTACGTAGCGATCGTATGTAACGAGCGAGCACGATGGACACTAATCCGTGGGCAGCTCGAGGTTTCCGCGCAGTGTGACACGAAACCGGCTTGCCTCATGACATTTAACTGGACCTTCTCTGGCGCAAGTTGGGTGTGGCTGAAAATTGGAGTATGTTGCACTTGTCCTAGGTGTGTCATATGTTTGAGCAGCCAGTTTGCCCTCAGCTTCGTGAACGCCCCAGCAGGTATGGCAGAGGTGAAGAAGGCACTGATGAACCATTCCAACCAACCGAATCAAGCACCAATTGTGCGACTAACCTTCTTTGGGTTCCCCTAAGCCAAAGACTTCCCCCACCAGACCAACCGGCAGTGAAACCTATCCTTTGAAGGTCATTGGTTTTCACGCTCGCTATCAACACTTTCAATCGTTTCTGTGAGCAGGGGTAACTGAGGACTAGCTGAGGATAGACACTGACTAAGGCTACAAACTGGGAGATCGGTATACCATCGCTGGAATTAAACCAGCTCGCTAAAATCAACCTGCAAGAAAATTGAGTTGCAAAATCATCGGCCTGATTCAAAAAGGCCCTTGTTGGCAAATTCTTGGCTCATCAACCAAGAGCTGCCTTAACATAGTTCAGTGTGTTTTGTCATACATCCAAATCGACTCATATCTTTGAAAGGTTCAGACATTTGCTTATGTATTGGGGGCTTTGCTTTGGTCCTGAATGAATCACGCAAGTTTGAAGTAGCAATTTCAGCAGCTCACAAAGCAACCGATTGGGGGCCGTAGAGTGCCAAAGAGGTGGGATGCGAGCACACTCTGCCACGTGCCAAGCAACGCGCTGCATGGGTGCACACCAAAGCGTTCCACACGCGCCTCATAGGACACCGGACGCACCCAAAAACGAGTTCCATCTTGGCTCATGTAGCCCACTCTCTGGTTGCCAGTCCTAGGCCACCGCGCTTTTCTCTGCACTCCTCCAGCATCTTCTCCGGGTCAGTTTGGTTGTTGACGCCTTGGTGTCTTAAGGCCTTCAGCTGCAAACGCATCGGCTATGTTTGCTCTGCTTCTTCAAATCAAGTTCAAAACGTGCTGTTCAAATCTAGGCTGCAGGGAGCTGTTCAGCGAGGTGCTTGCACTAACTTACGCTGGCTTACGCGAGCACAAGGGTGGCTCACGTGAACACCCACGCCACTGCACTTGCGCAGCCTTACGGGCCTTACGCCACCCGCATGCTTGGCCTCACGCAACTCCAAGTAATGCTGAACCCTGCTTGAATGAGCAGCGCTCTTGGTACTTCAGGGGCTATACACTACTTGCGCGAGGGTGTAGGTTGCCTGCGCCGGCATTAGTCGGTCTTGCAGCTGCCTCTGCGGACGACACACGGGCACATCAGTGGTTGGTTGATGGTGTATTGTTTGTTGTGTGCTGCTTCTTACGCGTTGCTTGTTCTGTGGTGCTTGTTGCTTGTCGTGCTGATCGTTGTTTGTTAAGTAGTAGTAGTAGTAGTAGTAGTAGTAGTAGTAGTAGTAGTAGTAGTAGTAGTAGTAGTAGTAGTAGTAGTAGTAGAAGCAGTAGCAGTAGTAGTCGTAATTGTAGTCGAAATCGAAGTCGTAGTTGTTGCCGTTGGCGTTGGCGTTGGCGTTGGCGTTGGCGTTGGCGTTGCCGTTGCTGTTGCTATAGCTGTTGCTGTTGTTTTTGTTGCTGTTGCCGTTGCTCCTGCTGCTGCTGCTGCTGCTGCTGCTGCTGCTGCTGCTGCTGCTGGTGCTGTTGGTGTTGCTGTTGCTGTTGCTGTTGTTGTTGCTGCTGTTGCTGCTGTTGCTGCTGTTGCTGCTGTTGTTGCTGTTGTTGCTGTTGTTGCTGTTGTTGCTGTTGTCGCTGCTGTTGTTGTTGTTGTTGTTGTTGTTGTTGTTGTTGTTGTTGTTGTTGTTGTTGTTGTTGTTGTTGTCGTTGTGGTTGTTGTTGTTGCTGTTGCTGTTGCTGCTGTTGCTGTTGTTGCTGTTGTTGCTGTTGTCGCTATTGTCGCTATTGTCGCTATTGTCGCTGTTGTTGTTGCCGTTGTCGCTGTTGTCGCTGTTGTTGCTGTTGTTGCTGTTGTCGCCGTTGTCGCTGTTGTTGCTGTTGTTGCTGTTGCTGTTGTTGCTGTCGTTGCTGTTGTTGCTGTTGTTGCTGTTGTTGCTGTTGTTGCTGTTGTTGCTGTTCTTGCTGTTGTTGCTGTTGCTGTTGCTGTTGCTGTGGCTGTGGCTGTGGCTGTGGCTGTTGCTGTTGCTGTTGCTGTTGCTGTTGCTGTTGCTGTTGTTGCTGTTGTTGTTGTTGTTGTTGTTGTTGTTGTTGTTGTTGTTGTTGTTGTTGTTGTTGTTGTTGTTGTTGTTGTTGCCGCTGCTGTTGTTGCTGTGGCTGTTGCTGTTGCTGCTGTTGCTGTTGCTGTTGCTGTTGCTGTTGCTGTTGCTGTTGCTATTTTGTGTTGTTGGTGGTGCTGTCGGTGGCGCAGCTGGTGCTGGTGCTGGTGCAGCCAGCCAGCCAGCCGGCCAGCCTGGCTGGCTGGCTGGCTGGCTGGCTGGCTGTCTGGTTGTTTGTTGTTGTGGTTGTGGGCTGGTTGGTTGGCTGGCTGGCTGGTTGTTTTTGGGTTGTTCGAGGAACATGTCGGGAACCTGGGTGGTTGCGTCTGGTTGCTCGCACTACAAGCGGATAAGCCCAGGACTGCGAATCCTGTCTCCCGCCAGCACCACGCGCTCAGGATGGGCACTGCTGGCCTGAGACTAGCCAAGAGAACTGCGTCCGCAATAGGGAGAAAGCAACGGGGAAGCTAAAACAAACGTGGGAAATTGTGCCACCTATCTTTGCCCAACTTTACCTAGATAATTATAATTTTCACTTTCAAACATGTGTATGTGTAATACATATACATATATATATATATTATTACACATCTCATGAATATATTATGCGGGCATAGCCCCTTCTTTATGTATCATGGATTCCCACACTCAATTAATGGCAGGCCTTGTTCCTAGGGGGGTCAACTGTTTGCGCCGGAAGGGACATCGCGTTCATTCTCCAGGTCACCACTACTGGGGACCATGGTGAATCCCTTCAGGTTCACCCGACTCAGCACACAGATGTCAGACCTGAAGCGCAAACTGAGAACCCCATAACTCGCCAAATCTTCATAGCTGAGACAAAAGGATCAATGCACTTGCAACAAACTAAGGGTGATTTGTGCAGAGCACCGTCAGTGATAGACTCAATTAGTTGAATGGATGAGTACACGCGAGCAATGAGCCATAATGTTGGACCCTCCTGAATATGCCTTTCGGGGAACGGTGCCAATAGTCATTTGAAGCCTCTTGGGTGGAAAGGGGGGGTGGCGGGGGGGGGGGGGTCTGGGTTGGGTTGGGGGAGTATGGGTTGGGGTCTGGATTGGGTCAGTATTTCCACTTCGATTTTAGTATTGCTTGCGCTTTGTTTCTCCTCGTTTTCATTGGGGGGGTGGGACGGTGAGCAGAACTTTCCATAATAGCGAACCGCGAAACAGTCCTAGGATTCTGATTTAGGAACAAACAATCTACAATAGCGACCCAGACTAGTAAACGGAGTCCAACATTCCTTCTGCCCCAAGCGGGCATGGGAATCCAGAATGGGCTGGTAACATAATGGGATCTTTGTCCCTTGACAACAGTAGACTGCATGACCTTGACAGTTGCTCATGAAGAGACTTGCTAATTGGGAGCTCAATCTCGGTTCAAAACAAGCCGAAAAAGGAACTCCGATGAGCCATCCACTAGCCCTGCGCCAAGTACAAACAGCTGGCAAATACGTTTTGGGTTGAACCATCTCCTTTGCTCAGGTCTCCAGCCCCACAAAGCATAAACCACCGATCCAGCGCCCTCGGAACAACCTAAGGGCTTTCCACTCAATCAAAAGGACCTGCACAGAGGCCAGCTGCCTTGGAACATGAGCACTGTCAAGTTCCACCTGTCGATTTGTCAGTTTATAGAAACTGATGTCTTCTCAAGGCAATCCAATCCGACACTCCACTTCCATCTTGGAAAGGTATCTTTGGGTTTCATGGACCTTTTGCTGCATAAACCAAAAGCCACCTTGGCTCCGGAAGTAGCTAAAGGGAACCCCTCCAAAGGCGGGTCCTAGGCAAAACGGGGCCACGACTTCAGGACTACTTTGGGGTTGAGTCCTCGCAGGCTATGGGCGCCCGGCGCATTGCCTAGGCGAACGGGTAGCTACCGGAGGCGTTGGGAACTCACGGAATATTCTGACATGAGTCATCATCAAAACCCGGTATGAATAAATGGTTTACAAAGAGCCATGTAAAGAATTAAGAAGGCGGCAGCAGCTATTTGTGGTTGGGATAGTCCCTCACTAACCTTCATCTGCCCGGGTTTTGATTGTGGCTGACGTAGGGTTGGATCACAAGGTCCGGTAAACATGGGACCATTGGTTGGAAAACAACCCATGAAAAAGATGAGATGTCCAACCACCACATGGAGAAAGTGTCCCATGGTCATTTGGGGACCACAAGGGATCAACACCCATGTGTGATCCAATAAATAAATAGAACACTTAGCTATGATTATGCGTAGCAACCGGACCAAATATGATGTGAAATCCTATCAACGTGGGCACCCACTACCTCCTGATCAGCGAGGGTATTCAACGAGCTTTTGTGCGTTGTCCTAACAATCCGCATGAAGAAGATGAACAATGGATTTCACGCAAACTAGGTCCTCCAGTAGAGAGGTTGGAATAAGGGTACCCAACTTTTTCTGTAGTCTATTTTAGTAGGGGAACCCTCCCCCCGAAAAGGATAAAAGGGCACTACTGCGGGACCTAGCAAAGCAAAAGGACCAAAGTGTCGGCAAATAACTATGGAATTGACAACATCACCGCACACTACAGCACAAGCTCCGGCGACCGCCGAATTGCAATTATATGCAATTATAAATCCCAGGACCCCCCAATGGCTGGCAAATGGTCCGTGGAATGACCTCCCAATGGTTGTTTTGGGCTTATTTGCCAGCCATTGGGTCCTGGTCTGAGACGTAGCGATTGCTTTCCTGTTCGGTTGGGGAACACTGGTGCTGAGCGAATGCCACCGGCCAAACGACACCAGGTGGTCTTTTTCGGCTCTACGCGTTCACGCTTGAAAGTGGCTACGCGCGGCCTCCCAAAGGCGTGGAACTGCTCGCAGGCGCGTTTGGGCGGTCGCCTTTTTTTGGCATTGAGAGGCTGGCCGGAAGCCGAGTGCAAGAGCTAGGAAAGAGGATGAGGACGGCTCGGCTCGCTGTTGGGCTCTGGTTAAGTAGGTCCTCCAGTAGAGAGGTTGGAAGAAGGGTACCATTTTTTCTAAAGTCTATTTTAGTAGGCCCAAATAAGGGTGAGAATGGGCACCATTGGGGGGCCTACTCTTAAGCAACCCTTTGTGGGCTCGGAAAATCCAAGACCAGTGTGGTCGGCTGACCGCAAAGGCGCTTTAAGGGGGCCTGCGTGGCCGTGCTGCACGAGATGTTGCCGTCAATTCTGCGCCTCGCAGAAAACAAGATACCGTCAGTCAGACAAACAGTACTTTGTTGGACGCCCCCAGCCAAACATTGCGCACCATGAGACACCCCTGTTGACCATCCAGCTGTAATGGTTCACGGAGACAAGCTGGAAACTCTACATGAAAATAACCATCCACAAAACAACAAGGTTTTGGCGAGTTTCCATAGCGGTGTAGGATCCTTCCCAAAAAGGATGACCCCTGTACTGCCTCACGCGCGGGCGCGCAACCTGAAAGCTTCTGCCGAAGCCGGAGGCGTGTCCTACGTCGACTAAGTGGAGGCAAATGTTGGAGGCTACATCTTTGGTTGGCTTTGGGGAAAATTGAAACACTGGGAGGATGCCCCATTTTGGACATGAATCGGCTTGGCCCTCGTTGGTGGTTTGGATTGGTGGCTTCGTGGTTTGGTCGGCAGTGGTTTCCCATTTACCCCTGTACAAGAACCAGGGCTTCCAATCCCACACCACCAATCAGAAGCACCAACTAAACTTCAAAAATCCCAAGCCCAATCCAAACCACCAACTAAGGTTCAAAAATCCCAAACCCCCCAATCCAAACCTGGCAGAACATGAATCCGTTTCTTGGCCCCGTTTCTGTGTGTTTTGTTTCTCCCCGGAACAGGCAAAACGCACCACCTGGCTCCGTGTCCGCTCCCGACCCCCCCCCCCCCCCCCCGGCCTGTTCCAGGCCTCGACGGCGCCCTCCGGGCGTACGCCCTCCACCAGCAGCACCTGGAGAGAAGATCTCGGGGCTCCAGGGGTTGATTCCATGCTGGGAGGGCGCTCTCAACACATTTTCAAATGACCCAGAGCCATCCGAAGGTACGTAGAAAGCTCATCTGATGAGGGGTTGATTCCCCATTCTTTTCAACCATCCTTCTTTTCAAAAACCGGATCCGTTTTCCCCCGCCATTTTCGCTGGGTTTCCGGAGGTTTTCTAGAAAGAAGGATCCCTGGAAAGAATGGAAACGGAAGGTACCCCTAGAGCTCCGAGCTGCTCTGCTTGTCCTCTTTATTCCCAGGCGTGCCTGAAGCATCGTTGCAACACTCCGCGTTTGCTCTCCCTTTCACATTGCATGGTCGTGTTGAAACACAAGCCTTTGACTCGCCGACCTCCCCCCATGAACCCATGGCTGATACCTTCAGCATGACATTGATCGTTTCACCTCCAGGTAAGATCACTGGTTATGTGTAATATGGACATATCAACCCTGGAAGCGTTCAAGAATTGGCATGGAATCGGACACCCTTTTAGAGGGTTGACAAAAGAGAATGAAAACCAACCACCGCTTTCAGGGGCATGTGATTTAGAAGAAACCCACATGTTTGGTTTGCTTCTCTGAAAAGTGTTTGTTCGCGGAAATGCAATCTTCGTGGACAAAAACACTATTGGCGACCTCCATTGCGGAGCTTTCGTGGGGCAGCACATATCATATCTCAAGAATAGCACCTTTCAGACGACTCCCATACATCAACAATATATCAACAATAAATCTCAACAATTCTGCAACATGATGTGGTCAAGCTGAAAGATGTCGCGTTCGCTGAACTTGGAGCTCCTTCGCGCTGAAGGGTTTCGGATGTTCTCGCAAGACAAGCCTGCACATGGTCCCATGGTTTCTCAGGGGCTTAGCGGCTTTAAGTTGCGCTTTTCAACACAAAACCCGTCCCGCCCAACTATAATCAGTCAAGGTCTGGGGAAACAAAAAGAGTTTCATGAGGCCTAGCTCGCTCGGTGCCAAAAGGGGGGCCTGCCAAAACTTTCAAAACTACCAAATATGCATGCACCTTCGGGTTTTCAGGGGAGATATATATAAATATCGAAGCTAGGTCCTCCAGTAGAGAGGTTAGAATAAGGGTACCCTTTTTTCTAGTCTATTTTAGTAGGGGAACCCTCCCCTCAGAAAAGTTGATAAAAGGGCACTACTGGGGGACCTAGTAAGCATTTCTTCGTGTCTCAAACCAATGGCCAGCGCTCTCCGGCTCTTCCGCCTCGTCCAGGGGCTTCACGTTGAGGCCCAGCTCCGCCCCGTCGGCCTTGCGCAGCGTCATGCTGAAGACCTCAGCGAGCCGCTCGCGCGACTCCCACAGAGTCGCAGAGGGGGAAGCGGCTTTTTGTTTTTTCCGGACGTGGAAACCGGGCGAATGGCGCATGAGATGTGGACATCAACGACCATCCAAGAGTTGAAGTGGGGTGACAGCGGGGATCAACTTGTGGACCAAGGAATCAGCTGAAGCCGTGACTCACCCGCCAAGCAGTACCTTGCGGATGGATCCTGCCATCTCTCAGCTCTCCGAGCGAAAGAATTGGTGGAATCGAGGGTGTCTACCTCCAAACGGGAGTCTGTGGCTTACATGAACCCACTTTCTTCGCGGGATGTAGAGGCTTGGTGGTGAAGCACAGCTTGACAACTTGCTAGCTTTGGGAGAAATGACCACTCCCAAGGCTCTAAGACTCTAAAGCTACTGCTCGAAACTCGCAGAAACACACACGTTCTCTTTATGTGCAGTCCTGTGGCCTCCGGAGTTTGCTATGAACCCATGCAACCGTGACCCGTGACCCTTCAGAAGAACCCTAAGCATGAAAACAACCAAAGAAGCAAACACACAACGCTCATGGTCAAAAACCAGGCGCAGCAAGGCGCCGAGTGCTGTACATCCCTCCCTCTGAACCTAGCACCCGGCCATGGGTCCACATGCCTGGCGGGCCGTTGTCGCTAAATAGGATATGGATCCCCCCAAAATGGCCGGCTTCCTTCTGTTTCCCTTCGAAAACAACCGCAGAACGGGTAACCTCAAAAACACACACATGCGAAACAAGCAAATGGAAGAATGCATCAAAGCTAGTGACGTCTGCCTTCTTCCAATCTAGAAACGGACCAATACGAGTTGTAAATGACCCAATGCTGGACAGTACTAAACTTTCCAGAAACCAGATGAACTCAGCCAAGCTCCCCGGATGTGCTTCTGAGGGGCCTTCCTAGCAATCAATAGGGCTGCCTTGCGCAAGCGGTCTTCATTTTGGTCTAGGTTCCCTTCATAAGGTCCAACTCAGAATTCTGAGTGCCTTGCTTTGTTCTTTCAAACTAAAGAGTTGCCTTGCGCGCGCGGTCTTGTATTACCTTTTTTCCAATGAATTAATAAGGGTGCCTTCTCTTTAAATTAAAATGTTCTTACTCGAGAGTTGCATTAAGCGCATGTTTTTTGTTTTGTTTTTTTCCGCTGATCAAAGGGGTAATTACCCCATCGCCAATCTGAACCCAAGACTAAACAACGCAGCCCGAAACACTTTTGGCCAAACACCGGGGGACCCTACCAATAAAAACCCCTCCCAGCAACATCTCTACTCTTGGTATGGTAGCAAAAAACTTTGTTTTTTTGCAGACCCCCAGTAAAAATAAACAGAACCAAAAAAAAAAAACATGCCAAGAACAGTGAAGAAAATCAGCAACTGAAGGGTTGAGGGTTCCATTTCTGCAGGGCATGCGAAGGTGTGCTTGGCCAGGAAGCCTCCTGAGGGCCCACTTCAAGGGCCTGGCGCCTAGACAAGTAGACGGGCTTGCGGGGTACGGTGAACATGGGGGGGCTGCATCAAAAGCTCCCGTGCATGAGATGACCCTTGGGGAAAACGTCTGCAAAAATGACAAATTTCCCCACGAAATGGGAAAAGCTACCCATGGTCAAAACTGGGGTCCCTAGACGGAATAAAGATTGATCAACCCACCATGTGCTGGCTTTGTTCGTCTTCCTGAGCAAACACTGGTAGTGATGCTTCAGCCCCGGCCGGCGATCCCTGTCCCAGTTGCCTTTACGCGAGTCTGGTTGAGCAACACAGCTGTGCAACATAGCACATTTGGTGACCAAACAACATATGCGTGTTTTTTTTTCCTGATAAGGCTCTTGTGAGAATGTCCGATGAGGTTATTCAGTAACTCTTGGGGTAACTTAATTTCATGGTAAAGTGTTCAGCTGGTATGCTGAACATCTCCCTTGCTGCAGACATAACAGATACCGGAACCGCTTGGAGCTTCAAGGAGCGAATTGTGCACAAGTTGGTCTTCGAGTCTGAGATCACGCTCACATCAGACACGGTTACAATGTCCGGCCGCGAAATACCGGCAGCGTGTGCACACATTTGGCCGTACAAATAAGTGGCCAACTAAACAGTTGGTCGAGTTCAAATACAGCGCTCATTTGCATTGACAGTTGCTCTGTGAAGCTCAGACTGCTTATAGGGCCATTTATGCGTAACAGCTCACCAGTCAATTCCAACATGACATGGTACGAAAATGACCCAACGGAATTCAACCAATGAGCGATCGTGCAGAAACAAGATGGGCAATACGATGGTTGCAGTTCTGCTTTCGTTGGTTTCTGAGGATTGACTTCTCATTTTGCTTGTTACTCCCTAGTGCAGTCCCTATTGGCTTTGCCCAAAACAAAGCTATTCAAATAGTTTAGAGATACAGAAAAACCTGGGTGTAAAAAAACAAAAAATAAACTACAAACTGATGGTGTCCCCTTCCCCCTCAGCCGCCCTTTTTCAGGCGCCTGAAGCGTGCTAGCCAAACTCAGGTGCATCGGGGAAGACCTAAGGCTCAGCGTCACGGGCTCGTTGAACTGGACTCCACATGCATGGCAGACCCCTGTTGTGTCCACCAAGACAACGTTACTCGGTTGTTCAATCGGGATTAGGATCCCTCATCCTTATCCGTTTTTCGCAGCGGGGCACCACTTGGCACATAGACTAAGGATCGATGTTGAACACCCCACACTTAAATCTGCAGTCATGACTGTTTCCCTCCAAAACCAAGGATACACAAAGACAGTGAAATCAGAAGCCTTCAAAGAACCCAAAGAATACCGAGGATCCCTTCTGCGCGGAGCATGGAACAAGGGAACCTGGGCATAAATCCCGGTGTCAGGCCCTGGCGTCGCTATTGTTTGCGTCTTGATTTTAGGGCAGGCGTTGCTGTGGCAACAGGGTTCACTCTAGTTGCCCTTTGAACATACCAAAAGGGATCTCAGCTATTGACCCAAAAAGGTGATCAAGAGGGAAATGGCCCTGCCAAACATGGCCGGGCTTGAAACGATGTAGTTTGGGCCCTGGGGGTGAATCACCAAGCAGCGAAGCTCGGCAACAGAAACACGTGTCAGTGCGGAGACATTTGTTGACACATTTCCACTAGGGATTGATGAGCTTACAGTTGCTCTGAAGACGACCGTAAAAAAGGGTAGCCTTTGCTGACGGACAACAAAGGAAACCAAACCAACTATCTACCCAGGTGCGTCATGTAAAAGCTCAAAGCAACCCTGTTGTAACAACCAATGCCATGATGGCCAACACCGGCCTTCATTGCCTTTACAAGGCGCCACCTTGCCAAATCCTGACTTCTATTGGAACAGTGCCACTCTTCTCTTTGGCCCCAACAAAATGACCCATGACCCATCCAAGTGGAAACTGCACAGCTCCAAGGCATGTTGTCTTACCGGAACGCTCTGTCTCCAGTGGGTTGCAGTTACGGGAACTGCGCATGGCCAAACGTTTTACCCTTCGACCCTTCCTAAAATGATGAAGACACCTACACACAAACACTTGAAGTTCTCCAACTCAACAAGTCCATTGAGAAATTAAACTCGCTGAGGAATCTGCTCTTGCTTCCACTGTCATTCGTAATTCGTCTGTTGGCTTCGAAAGGGAAGCTAGCAACCCGGCCGCAACCCCGAAACCCACGGAGCATGGCAAACTTGGCCCCCCGGCGAGCACAAAGCCTAACGAGAGGAGAGGTGCTCCATTGAACCCTTGGGAAGTTGATTCCATTTGCTTAAGTCCGGGATGTTCGCTTGTGATAGATTCCCTTTAAAACCAACGCGGGGAAATATACAAATATTCTTCAGCAAATGGAAGAAACAAGATTCAAAACAGCAACCAACCAGCGGTCTATACTCCTTCAGCCTCTGGGATAGCGAAGTAAGCATGCCCATGATTATCGCCCAAAAACCAGACGTACTTTCAAGCATCTCCGTGTCGCTTGCCGTCACACGGACTAGGGCACGGCAACATTACATGCAGTGATGGCTTCGAGCACACCCACCATGAGTCCGCTAGTTGTGACATTAATTTAATGGCGGTTGCAATCAACCAAAAATGGAATATTTGCTGATTCTGCAGATCCGGCCGCTCATTGTTTGCTCCATGCATGTTTCATCATTTCTTGGTTGGTTCCATTGCCTGGATTTCCAAATTAACACTTCTTCCGGCCGCCACTTGATCAAAACGGTAAGCCAACGCGGTAAACAGCATGGACCTTGGTGAATAGAAAAAAACGAATTCAAACAAGCAAGAATCATAGGTGGGGTTGCACCCCTCTTGGGTGAGGTCGGTAAAATTTGCCAGATGATCTTTTGCTATACCCAAACGCCGCACATTTGGCAGAGGGCCACACCCAGACAAGATTGTCCATTGCTCACATGGCCTTTGGAACCTGTAACCCCCTTTTTTACCTGAGCCAATCCATTTGGAGAACCATTTGACTCTAACCTGATTCGAGACAGATCCTGGAACAAATCCCCTACCTTCTCGACGGAAACCTCACGCCCGCTGTTCAACCAGGTGGCTTGGGCGTAACAAAATTAGGGGCCTGTGAAAAGATCCCTGAACTCCTTAATCGCTGTTCTTTCTTGCCCAAGACTTCAAGAGAGATCTTTCCCGGTCAAATGGGCTGCACCATCAAAAGCAACCCAAGAGGTCGTTTCATCAATTGGCCGAGCATCAGGGCCTCAGGTCCTGCTGGGCCTCTCAGGCTGCCCCAACCATCTCCGACCCGTGGCCCTCAAGTCACCCACCACACGTTTTCCTCCCTCAGGATCTTCCCTTGCAGGTCCTCCACAGAGGTTAGAACCAAAGGGTACCGTTTCTTTTTTCGGCTTGGTCGATTTTAGTGGGGCAACCCTCCCCCCCAAAAAAGTTGGTAGAACAATTGGGGGAGGGTTGCCCCACTAAAATAGACCAAACCGAAAAAAGTTGGTAAAAGAATGGGCACTCGGGGACTTTGCCTCGGAAAGGAGCAGCGGCGCCGGGGGCTGCAAGGGCCTGAGCGTCGTGTGTCTCCAAACGTTTTGGATGGCTTAAGGGAAACGGAAAAGAACACCACTAGTCATTTAAATCTGGAAGTAGGTGTGTCTCAAAACGTTTGGGATGGCTTTTGGGGGGCGCGGAAAAGAACACCATAAGTCATAGAAATCAATTGACTGCACCTATGTTCCCCATGTTGGCGGTTAAATAGTCTATGGAACTCCAGACCATCTCCTATAAATCAGGGCTGTTGAGATTCCAAATACTCACTAAGGCAATTCTAGTGTACGTGTTCCAGGTGATATATCATGGGTTTCGTTTCTTTTTTGTTCCGTTCAAAAACAAACCAAAACGGATGCACGCATTTAGAGGAGCAGTCATTCTTCAAAGCTCATTATTGCAGAGATCTCGCCCCAGCAGGCTGGGATTGAAACCAAGGCCGGCGCCTGGAATCTTTTCGGAACCACGTCCAATCCACTCACGGCCGTGAATTGGAAACCAACCAAAAAGGATTCTCAAAACGTAATTCAGTCCAGAAGCTTGGGAAACTGTTTTATTGCTCAACCGCAGCTGTCAACTAGATATGAACCCGTAACCAAGCCTAGGTCCTCCAGCGCAGAGGTTAGAGTGAGGGTACCAACTTTATTCAGGACGTCTATTTTAGTAGGGTCCCGAGCCCTCCCAACCAAAAAAGGGGGTGAGAAAGGGCACCGATCGCTGGGGGATCTAGTAGAAAAGCACCTGGCGAAAAACGAGATCCATCAAAGTCCCTGAGCTTCCGTGTCGACACCTGCAGCTTGCATCGAGGCCCCCGCTGCGGGAATGGCGGCACCTGGCTCGGATCCTGGAATGGGGAGAAGCCGCAACAATCTTACCCTATGCCTTACCCAGTAATTAAAACATGGCAAAGCAACAGGAGACCAACCAACCCACTCGCAACTTTCACACCTTCCTAAATAGATCCAACTTGCCCTGACCCAACCTATTGGAATCCTGTCGCAGCAATCGGGAACGCCCCAAGTGACGACAAAGACGGATAGTGCTAAAACCACTGAGGCGAAATGCTTAGGTGATTAAACAAACAAACAAACAAACAAGCACGCAAAGAAACAAGCAAACACACAAACAAACAAACAAACAAACAAACGAACGAGCGAGCGAACGAACGAACGAACAAACAAACAAACACACAAACAAACAAACAAACAAACAAACAAGCACGCAAAGAAACAAGCAAACACACAAACAAACAAACAAACAAACAAAAAAACAACAAAAACAACAACAACAAACAAACAAACAAACACACAAACAAACAAACAAACAAAACCAACTAAACAACACAACAAGCGCAAAACAAAACAATTAAATAAACAAACAAACAAACAAACAAACAAACAAACAAACAAACAAACACACAAGCACGCAACAGCTTGAACACTAAAACAAACAAACAAACAAACAAACAAACAAACAAACAAACAAACAAACAAACAAACAAACAAACAAACAAACAAACACAGAAACAAACAAACAAACAAACAAACAAACAAACAAACAAACAAACAAACAAACAAACAAACAAACAAACAAACAAAACCAACTAAACAACACAAAACAAACAAAACAAAACAATTAAATAAACACACAAACAAACAAACAACCACACAAACAAACACACAAACAAACAACCAAACAAACAAACAAAACAACATGAGCACTCTTTGTTGTTGGTCGTTGGCAGAAGCTTGGAGAAACAAAAACTTGCCATCAAATAGTCGAGCTCCCTTCTCATACTTTGGGACAACGCCCGAAAACAGTACAGTAGCACACAAAAGCGACAAATCATCAAAACCAACACCACTCCCCCACTCCCCCACCCAAACTGTAGCGACGTGGGACCATCAAAACTGATCTGATAACCCCAATCTGCAGCACTGCGTGTTGAAAGCCCGACGGGAAGTTGCCCGCAGGCTCTTGGAATCATCCTAAGTTGTGCCTTGTCTGAGTTCCTTTGCGGGCACATGGATTTGATTTGGCCTTTTGGGCATGTAAACCACATTTTTTTGGAGGTCACCCAATTGGGCGGCGGCCAATGGTGTCGAGGGTTTGCTTACGTTTTGGTGATTGTTCCATTTCAATCCAAAGGGGCGGAAGGCTTTGAACACCCAGGCAGACAGCTGAAACTCACCCTCACCCTCAACATGGGACATGGCTTTGCGAGTTTCACCCATGGACTTTTTCGCTGATGTTCCAACGTGTAGAGGAAAGTTTTTTCAGCATTCCGTCTGTGCAGGTGGCCCGATGGTTCGGGTGCTTCCGAAGCCTCTTTAAAAAAATCAACTTCGGAGCGGTTCGACTCTGTCCGAAATTTGAGTGACTAACTTACCCCTTAAAACTCCAAGCCCTGGGGAAGTTAATCTTTTACAGACATATAGCCCATGTTACCCAAAAAGTTGAACAGTTGTGTCTTTAAGAGGTAAGCTAAGAACCAAGAACGGTCTCTTTCAGACTGTGCCTACAAAAGACGTGCAAGAACACACCAGCCTTCCGGGAAGGTTCCTCTCATGTTCCAAAACAGGCAGTGAGGGTCTCAATACCCAGCCCTCTCCCATCATCTGACCCCGGCCTCTCGCAGTGGCGTCGAGGAATACTCTGCCTCTCACGGAACTCGGCTGTGGGACTCCGTTTTTAAAGAAGAAGCGCACAGCTTGGCGCACGATTGATGAACATGTCCCCGCTCAATACTCAGATGGGGAATCGCACGCTTTATAGAAGCAAATATGACTTTCCACGGACATTTGGCGGTGGTTCAAAAAATCGGTATCAAAATGGATCCCTGTTAAGTGGAAACATGGACCAAAACCTGCGTAACCCCTCCCCTTTAATTTTGAGCCACACCCATTTGTTCAAAACATCATGCCAGCAATTGAACTGTCAGGGACCATCTATTCTGATTTTACAAGGCGAATGCTGACGGCTCCACGCTAGATCATGGCTTGGAAATCCGAATTGATGAGGTTCTCGTCGGGAGGGTAGTTCAAAGGCCCGCAAACAGCAGTGAAGCAGCGCGGTTGTGTCATTCGCAGTGAACTCTTTGTGGGGGAAACTTGGTTTTTTCTGATGTTCGGATAGTGACGCCCAAGCCAGTAGTCTAACCCTCAACATTTAAATGGCTCAACATCCAGATTGGACATGCAGCGACTTGTGCCAAGACCAAAAGACACCTCGAATGTAAGAACTGTCCTTGACGGGTACCCAATTTTGACGCCCATTGCTAGGTGCGTAAAGATATAATCCGCATCACAGTCTTAATAACCTTAGGCCTTTTGCCCAGTGACTCAAATTGACGCCGTGATTTATTTGTCCGATTCAGGGCAAGTTGCTCCGAACAAAATGAATCAACGTGTCAGGAAATGACACGGATTGGGGATGTCGCTGAGTTTTAAAACCGCTCAGACGCACCATGTGCCCTTTGGATGGTGGGTTTCCTTGTGTCTTCCCATTAAAAGCAATCAATGAGGGTACCTCAAGAGGCCAGAGCCAGTGCGCAAACTTACCCGAAGATTTCCGTACCCGGCCTCCGGCCCGGTGTCTGACCTGGGAAGGCACATATTTGGTGAATATGGTGCGCAGTCGTGGGCATGCAGCTCAGCCCAAAAGACCCAGACAAATCAAAGATTCAAAACATAGTCAACCCAACTTTTGCTGCCTTTTGCTCAGAGGGTCACTGGACAGGAGAAAGAAAGAAGAAGAAAAAACAACAGGCAAACAGGCCTGGGGGTTGAGGGGGCCCAAGCCCTGGGCCAGCTGTTTTTCACATGAGGCTCGATGAACATGTCCAATAGTCTAAGGCCAACTCTAATTTTCCCACAAAACCATGGAGACTGGTTGGATTTCCCTCAGTTGCCCAAAGCCGACCTTTTGACCTTTTGGTTTTTCTGATTTGGCCAATTTTTAGTCAAGGCTTTCTGGGGAACATGGCCACTTCTGGCTCACTCCAGTGCCTGCCCGCTGCCATGGAGACCCGGAGCCCTTTTGTCGAGGGTACACCATGGTCAACCAGGGAGTTTTGAATCCGTTCCAATTGCTCACCAGCCGAGCCAAAATGGAGCTTGTCTGTTGGCGGCTAGGGTCACCCTCACAAAGCCCCGTGCAGTTGCACTCTGTTCAGGACCCACCAAGTATTTGGCCATGAATCTTGAAAGTAAAGCAACCACCACCACACCTGGCAAATTGATCTGTTCCACTGGTTGATCCTCTTCCCGGGTTGCCACGGGTACAGCCCGGCCCCTTTCTTGTGAGTTTTGCCAGTTCTTCCGCAAGGGATTCACTTCAAGACTGGCCACATGTTTCCATACATGTCTCCAACTTGCGGTGGTCATTAAAGGGTTCGTCTTCTTTGCAGATCTCCTTTTTGGGTTGGTTCAAAGGGAAACTGTTAAAAGGAGACCGCCAGCTTGCGGCGGGTCTGCCATTTTGCGAGAACCGCAACCCCGGCACTGGGGTTTAGGGCCGCTGGGGCGTCGCTGTGTTGCTGGCGGTGGTCGGCGCCGAGGAGAGACCTCATGATTTTGGCACAGGGGACACGGTACCATGTATGTATGTACGTGGACGTCTTTCTGCTTATTATGCACTCCACCCCCGCCCCTTGATCTACAATACTAATGGGGCACCTCGAGCTCCAACACATACCTTGGGAACAGTGAGATATGATTTGTTGATTCAGTATGGAAGGAGATATTCAAGTGTTTGAGGGTAAAAAAATCCAGCCAGGCTTGAGTTGGCGTCATGTGCCACCGGGGTACATTGGATACCGCCTTTTCACTGGGAGAGTCCTGGCGTGTTGAACCTCCGGTGCTTCAAGAAGCCCGTTTCTTTGCGAGATTAGAATGGCAAGTGGCGAAAACAATAGATGGCAAACACGTTTGTTAACAAATTAGCCGACACCATAGCTTGGGATGTGTTGGTCGTGCGCACAGTGACACAAGCCATTACATATTTCAGATGTAATTTCAAATTGAATTGCTCATACCTGCTTTAGTGCCTTCAATGCCATGACATGTGCACAAATCGCCGCACGGGTACGCCGACTCAGCAGTCTGAACGCGCAAAAAAATCAGTCTGCGTTGCCGCCACAACATGACGTGGGTCAATTGCAGGCCGCCATTGATCCTTAGGCAATCTTAGGCATCTTCTTGTGAAGGACCGCCCCTTGCCTGCAAGGCAGCAGGGTGCGAGACTGTTCTTCTTGGCAATCCCTGACAGGTATCCCTTTCCGGGCCGCAGGAATAGCGCTGCCGTGGGCTGACTCATTTTCCGCATGGCCTGCCTTTCAGCGCAGATGGCTCTGAGAGCGGGGGTAGCATCCGTGCTGGCATGAACGTTTGTGTGCTTCACCTCTGGCGAAGGTTTGCATGCGACACGTGGCATACACCAGTCAAAAGAACTCACAGTCAGACAAACGCCCTTGATCGCCGAATGGCCTTGTCGCGTGCGAACTACTTTGCGGGCCTTCGGTAAATCAATGTCTAGGATAGAGCCAAGGCCTAAATGAAAGTCAGACCAATTTGCCTTGTCCTGGCATGACAGTTTTGTGTTTGATGATATGAATCGGCGACCACTTCCAGCATGGAGGCTGTAGGCTTTTCTGCGCGCATGTACGAATAAGTACATGGATCCTCCGAGCAAAAAACTTTGCAAATAGCATTTGACGGCAACATGAGTGTGTGTAGCGCTACATACGAATCCGCTAAGATCACACGTCTCCTCGATCAGCTACGCCAATCTACTTGACCCCCAGCCAAGAACATTAATCGTGCTTATATACTTCGTTTCATCCCACCAAAGCAACATGGCTTAACAGCTGAACACACATGGGCAAACACAGCGACATGGACACCAGTGATGTCCGCAGTAGCTACAAAGAGAAACAACCAACGCCGGCAACGAACAACGACAAAAGGAAAACCGGCTGCTGCAGCGGCATCAAAGAACAAGCAGCAAGAACACTTGCACGTAAAACAAGCGAAACAACATCACTGGAAAGCAACACTCACTTGCAGGAATCTAAACCTTGAAAGCAGAGCTCACTCTCTCACTCGCACTGACTCACACTGACTCACACTGACTCACACTGACTCTCACTCAGACTCACTCACACTCACTCACACTCACTCACGCACACTCGAACTCACTCACTCACTCACTCACTCACTCACTCACTCACTCACTCACTCACTCACTCACTCACTCACTCACTCACTCACTCACTCACTCTCACTCTCACTCTCACTCTCACTCTCACTCTCACTCTCACTCTCACTCTCACTCTCACTCTCACTCTCACTCTCACTCTCACTCTCACTCTCACTCTCACTCTCACTCTCACTCTCACACTCACACTCACACTCGCACTCGCACTCACACTCACTCTCACTCTCACTCTCACTCTCACTGACTCACTGACTCACTGACTCACTGACTCACTGACTCACTGACTCACTGACTCACTGACTCACTGACTCACTGACTCACTGACTCACTGACTCACTCTCACTCTCACTCTCACTCTCACACTCACACTCACACTCACACTCACACTCACACTCACTCTCACTCTTACTCTCACTCTCACTCACTCACTCACACTGACTTACACTGACTCACACTGACTCAAACTGACTCACACTGACTCAGACTGACCCACACTGACTCACACTCACTCACACTGACTCACACTGACTCAAACTGGACTCACACTGACTCACACTCACTCACATTGACTCACACTGACTCACACTGACTTACACTGACTCTCACTCAGACTCACTCACTCACACTCACTCCCACTCACTCTCACTCACACTGACTCACACTGAATCACACTCACTCACACTCACACAGACTCACACTCACTCTTACCCACTCTCACTCACTCTCATTCACTCACTGACTCACTGACTCACTCACTCATTCACTCAGTCACTCGCTTACCTCACCTCACCACACCCCACCCCACAGCCCTCACCTCACCACACACACACACACACACGCACTTTGTATCCACCCGCGCCTGGCGAGTCTTTTCCAAGCTGCATCAGCTTCTGCGCCAAGTCGGTGAGTACCTGCGGGTCGCGGGAATCAAAGCATCGGCCATGGGCAGATATGAATACATAATATACATGCAAAGACATCATACATATAATACGCATTAGTATTATATCATGTACGTATTATGTATGTACTATGTATACATTCCGTGTATCAATATTTGTATTTTAGACGTAGCATGTACGTATATGTACTGCACAGGGGCCCAGGAGTGCTTTTTCATCTGCGCGCCAGACAAAAAGAGGAAACTAGATCTGCTGTACTTCTGCGCGGCCAGGAATAACATTTAAGCCGCTTTGCTGACTGTCTCCCTGGGCCAAACTCGTGCTCGGCTCGCGCTTGTGCTTGGCTGATGCTCGGTTCGTGCGCAAATCCGTGCGCTCGGTTCGTACTTGGGTCGTGCTCAAGGGGAGGCTCACGGGTCGTGCCCGGTTCGCTCACACACCATGGCCATGCCTTGCCCACGCTTACCTGCACAACAAAACAAATGCCTGGTGCAAACAAAAGAGCACTCTGGGGTCCCAGTACTATCAAAGGCACACCCCTATGTGCCGGGACTAATAGGGGTGTATGGGACTTGTGGCCAAGCCAACCCTGCTGTATGAACAATTGGCAATGAGTTTGAATGAAGAACAACTTCAAAAATGATTGGTGTCTATTTCAGGAGGAGGCCCCTCCCCAAAAAAAGGGTGAGAAAGGGCACTACTGGGGGACCTAGGAAGAGACTTTGTCCAAACTGAGGCCCCATTCGCTTCGTCGCCTGCTTGAGGGCCTGGTTCTCGCGCTCCAAGGCCGCCTGCTGCTCCTTGCACCTGCGAAAACCGCCACGGCGGTAAAGCCACCGGTGGGTTGGGCGCCCCATGGGCGCCCCACTGGGTCCGGCAAAAAAGACCCATACACTGAAACGCGTTGCGCAGGAACTTTTTGCTTCGCGAACAGCTCAGGCAAAGGAACAAAACCATGATTGAAAGCCACGTTATGTTTACAGCTCAGAAAAAGAAACAGGGGCCCCTGTCTGGTGTTGCCAGCTTGAACGCCCAAGTCTCAAACAGGACCCTTCATTGCATCTTTCGACTTCTCCAAGGCCTTACAAGTCACAGGGCGCACTGCTCCTGCCAAGTGTCACAACATCTGCCCGCGAAAACTACGTACTAGTCAAAACGTAACAACACAACTACAAGACATGACAAACAAAGAAGGACACAAATAAACACACAAAAGACACAGCAAATGTCCAGGGCCCAAACTGCACAATCTGCGCCGTCAGCTGCTCGGTCTTCTCCTGCTGCTTCTTTTGCACCTATCGCAAAAGGCCACAAAAAAAGGACTTGCGCCTTGTGAAATTTGGGCTTTCTTCCCAAAGCTCGCATGATCACTCCGCAATGAGGTTGAGTCGGTGCAGCTCGTGGATCTCGCGCCCGCGATTAGACAGGATTCCGGGATTCACTTCTCGGGACAACGCCTCGGACTTTTCCCAAGCACCAAACCAGCCCAAAATGTCAACCAGCCTGTTCACCAATGCCCATAGCAATCCTATTGGGAAGCTTGTTGTCGCGTGCAAATAGGTCCTGGATATTGGACACCAGAGCGTCCGAAAAATCCCAGCATGACGTATCCTCCCCCAAGGAATCAATGTGCAAGAGGGTAAACTTCTCAAAACAATGAATAAGCAATGAGGGCCATTCCGCCCCCCCGAGCCGGGTTCCAATTGGCTTTCTGTGTGTGTCCACCATCATGTCCACATATTGCGAATTGGGTCGAACATAGGCCACAGTCCTGTGATCGCCCCATTCTGAGGAGTGAGCTTTCATCCTGGGAATGCGGCCTGGTCCTTTGGCTGGGGAACTTTGGCATGAGGGCACCTACATTATCTCATGATTTGTGGGTGGCCACAAATCACCTTTCAAGGTCTGAAAAGGAGCACCCTGAAAGCTTGATGATCACCAATCGCCAATGCTCTCTAACCCGTTCGATTATTCAATCATGGCAGGACCTTCGGTTGAAATCCACTGGCATAATCCCAATGTTCCCGTCAGTGGCCAAGTTTTGCCAGCTGCGCAACCTCGGAACAGGCCACTTGGGATGTTAAGCCCAGCCCCCCTGATGCCCAGAACTCCGGTCGAACCTGCGCCAACATCTGCTGGCCCTTCTGCCACACTTCGTCCATCTTCTCAGCGACCTCGCGGGATCGGGCAGGGTCAAACTGAGACACCCCACCAAAAGCCACTCTTTGCCGGCCGACAGAGAACCAAAATGGAAAACACAAAGGATAGGTGGCTACAACAGGTCAAGGTAAGCTAAGTCTGGTAATCAAGGCATGCAGCCTGATGAGGCGCAATAAAGAAGAAATGCGGTTTGACCATGGACAAAGCGTTTCTCCGGCACAGGACCAACGCATTGGGTTTGTGTCTCAATGGAACCCCCGACCCCCCGCCCCTGGCAAAACACAAAGTTTCCCGAAATCAAACCCCGAAAAGGGAACCGGCCCTCAAAAACGAGAACAACCATGTGGCAGGACTCCCTGCACTTCAAAACACGCCGTGGACCCAGTTGAGCGTCAGCGTGGGTTACGAAATGACCTATTCAGAGTGGGACTAACCTTTTAATGAGCTATTATTCAGAGTGGGGCTAACCTTTTTGCATGTTCAATCGAAAGTTTGACTTTGCCCAAATGATTCCAAAGATCTATTGGCTCAGCTTTTGCCCCCCACCAAAAAAGCATGCTAAGAGAATTTGAAATTTCTAGCCAATGGTCCACCAAAGGCCAAACATGATCCCTATGCTGGTTTTGCGAGTTCCTTGAAAAAAACAAAGCGCATAAAAGCCAATCTAAGCCGGTGGAATCCGCAGACTCCATCTATGTCCACATAAACCAGCCAAAGGACTCCCGTGAACGCCCTATGTTTCACTGCCTGACTCGACCTCCGCGCCTTAGCCTCGATATCTCGCAGCACGGCCTCCCGCACCGCCTGAATTGTCGACTGGCTCGAGTGGCCCGGTGTCAGGCCGTAAGGCCGCTGGGCTGATGGGAAACCATGGGAACACACGGCCCTCCCAATGAAATTGAGGGGTTCCCGAACGCCAGGAGGGTTGTATTCAAGCCTTAGGATTCTGGGAATCCTTCAGGCCTTCGTTAGGTGTGTACTCCAGCTGATGAAATTGAAGGGCTGCATATACTGAATATACTCAAGCGTTTGGCATCATCGCTTTGAGGGGATTTTCTGCCACGAGAGGTTCTTTCGCGCCGGGATTCGCTAGACGCCTGGCGCCAAGAGTGTCCAACTTCTAATGCCAGCAGCCTTTTTCAAACACGCGGACAGGTGGTTTTCAGTCCGTGCGCTTGCAGTGTCCCGATCGTTCTAGCTGCTCAGTCCCGTGTGCAA
This sequence comes from Effrenium voratum, assembly GCA_963377175.1. NCBI lineage: Eukaryota > Dinophyceae > Suessiales > Symbiodiniaceae > Effrenium > Effrenium voratum. Next base: position 580,256 of record CAUJNA010001535.1, read on the forward strand.
CTGAACAAGGTCTCTTGTCCTTTGACCCCACAATATGTCCATGTATCCATCACGTTGCCCATTCACGTTGCCCATTCCCGAGCATTCGGCGGTACAGATTCACTTTCCATTCACTGACACGACTGAGCTGTCCGCCGCCCTAATCTGTGAAACCACGAGGGAACCCTTTCGGAACCTAAGGATCTTCCGGATCGAACCGAATCCGCCAACAGTCGAGGGGAGTTTGTTTGGTGGGTTCCCAAGGAGTGGAGAGCCACGGCTCAAATTAGTTGCTCACCCACAAGGAACCAGTAAAGGGGGCAATTCAGACAAAACATTAGGCATGGTTGCCATTTCCGCCATTTCCCGGCTTCTGAGACATTACAATTCCCAAGTCTTTGAGCATTCTAGTTCATTAAAGGCCATCCTCTTTGCATTGAGTTTGATAGCAAGCGAATGCTTTGGGGTTGCGTCACACCGGAAGTGCCGGCGGCCCGCCTCGTGTGTAGATGCCTCCTGCATCGACACAGGATGTTCAAGCACTTCGCTCGAGGACTGCTTGAGTATGTGTTGTACTATTGAAGGGTCTTGTGTCACCACATGCTGACACATAATGGCAGACATTGGAGGCCAATTTAAGCTATTTCCTTGAACATTTCCAAATGCGATGTGGCTGCTCGCCTTGCAAGCAGTAGCCAGCGGCTTACGCTCCGTTGCAGGACGCTCCCCGTTCCTGACGTGTCGCGTGTCACACTTATACCATTGCACAAATTGAGGCTTGTTCAAACATGGCCCATCATGCGACCCCTTAGCATCGTCCTTAGAGTCGCTTCAACCCTCGGACACTGGGCGAAAAAAGCAACCTAACAACATTCGGACGATATATTACACGATAACGGACTTTTTTTTGCCACCTCGGTGTTCCCGTGCCCGAACTACATCTGCTTGGGATTGTTCGCACTTCTTCAAACGGTGAATATTGTGGACATCTCTGGCGATACGGTTGATAAAAGAAGTTGTGCATTGCATATATTGCAAATACCTCAACACGTCAGCAAACAACTTTGACTTTTTTAGCCCAAATATGAACAACCCCAAAACATGCCACAGAAACACTTGACTCTTCCGGTTTGGTGTTTCAAAGTGGAATCCTATGACGATAGCCCTGGAGAAAGATAGCACCCATGGCCCCATGTGAGCAGGTTCGTTTTGGCCTAATATACTGCCAGCCATGCCGACGCGTAGGCTCCGCGGGTGTGCAACACTGTGACGCGAGCCTACAACAAGCGCCTACGCGGAGTGCCTAGGCAGACTCTCTCGGGCGCTACTGCTGCTCTCAAGTCATACCAACGAGCTTGTGTATTATGGTAAAACCCGCCTACGCGAACCTGCATACGCTGGAATTTCTTGAACAACCTGGCGGACTGCCTACGCGAATCGCTTCCCACACTAGAATTGCCTATGCGGTGCCTCCGCGAGATAAAAGGAGTTCCCCCTGAATACTAAGCAAATTCCTAGCGACATCTTGGGATGGAGGACAGGACAGGAAAGGGCGTTCAGGGAGCCTAAAACACAAAATAAGGCATTTGAGCGGCAAGTCAAAGTGATAGACCACAAACAACTAAATATGTTTTGCCAGAACTCGAATCGACAACGGCATGGCACAAGTGGAGTGCGTTGGCAAACGCTGACTGGCGTGTCACACCAGCTGCCAATTTCCAGCAGTCTTTCCGCAATTCAAGGACCTAGGTTGACAGGAAGCCCTGGAAATATCGATGATGCCTCTTTTTTCAAGTGGTTCACAGGGGTCCAAGCCCTGGATACCGACGATCCCTCCTTTTTCAAGTGGGCCTGCTGCAAATTCCGACGCAACAACTCACCTCAAAAACAACCCAAGACATCAGAACCGATCACCCGAGCCGAGCCGAGCTGCCTGGGCACTAAGGCCCGGAGGAGCCGGGAAGGGCCTGGGCCACGGCTATGGCACGGCTATGGCTATGAAACGTTAGGTCCTTGACCCCAAGGTCCTCCAGTTTTGGAGGTTCGAATTAGTTGGTACCAACTTTCTTCTGTCTGTTTTAGTAGGTCCCCCAAAACAGGGCACTACTGGGGGACCTCGGTAACGCAGATTATGGGCCTGGGCCAAAATGCAGGCCAAAGATTGGGGGGGCAACTTCGTGGCCAGAAAATGATGGGGATGTATCTCCGGAAAGGTGAGCAACTTGGTCCCATGTGCGAAAGCAAATGGGAGTCAACCATTCCCAGT